>OZ035963.1:33347643-33947643 GCA_964034945.1 Chrysopilus asiliformis
CCGAAATTCATTTTCATATAGTAGATTACATTGCATTCCCAAAACTTGTTTAAAGAGTTTTTTTCAAAAAGAAAATACCTTAAACAGATCAATACAAATCATAAAATTCAATTTTCAATCATTTCAGAGAACCACCTACAAATTTAATAAATAAATAATGGTCATGGAATACCATGTGAGCAGCTTCTGAATTACATTCTCAACCCGTTTGGAAGGTTTCGAAAGGGTTAATCAAAAATATTGAAAAGTATGAAGCTTTGTATGACAAAACCCCTTCTCTTTCTACTCTCCAACCCTACAAAACAAAACTACTTAATTATAAAGTTGATGAAAATTATATACCAGGAATAGCTGCATAACAACATAATTTGTCACAGGAATTTGTTATTTTATTTTTTTTACTGAATAATTTAGAGGTCTTTTTGGGTTCCATTGATGACAACATGTGCTACGAGTTCATAATGTATTTAATTATCCTTTCTGTAAATAATGGCTGCAATACAAGATATTGGTATATATCTATATATTATACGAGTATATCCTTAATTTTGATCTCAACGTTTCAACTTCCTTTGATTTTATGTTGGGAAAAAATACATAACATGTTCTGCTTCGTTTCGAATTCTCAAAAAAAAGCACATTAGGTGAATTCGTCCATATCGTCTCTTATACACTATACGACCAATATATACCACCTCTATAGTTGAGCTAATTACAAATAAATGTAGACAAATTCTAAATATGATTACCTCTAAATTTGAACTAATAATTCCGCAATTAAGGCTAAGCACATTGAAGTCATTATTAACATTATTACACATCAATATTAAGTTAATTTCAATTAGATGAAAAACACGAAAATATTTATAATGACTAATGATTTTCATTCGTTAATTTGATTAAGTAATGCTAGTAGTGTTATTATAGTGCTAGAGGTAGGGCAATATAATGTAGGTCTCATTAAAGTTTCCAAATTGATAAATTTCCCATAAAATCATCAACAAAATCTGTGAGAAATATTTCCAAATCGGTATTTTTATTAAAAGCAAGATATAACGCTGTAATTGAGGGGATTTAACCCTTATGTCAGGGGCGGCATCATTACCGCCTCTGGGAGTGTAGAGGTGTTACGTTATGTTGAGTACAGATTTTGCAGTGTTTCGGTTGGTAACACGTGTGCTCTATTATGTTCACATAATCACTGAAAAAAAATATATGCATTTATTTAAATCTGGTACAATTGAATTTTTTTACAGACATTTTTAGTTATTTATCAATTCCTCTTGCATATGTACAATTTTTAGAAAATTATAAAAATATTGAAAAAAAACCATGCATGACTTTCCATAAAATATCTTCCACCCTTCCTATACTAAAATTTAAAAAATGGGCGGCGAGGGCATGCAAAATTGGGTTGAGTGAAAATTTAAAAGTTTATCTCCATTTGACTATGATAGGGTGAACCCACAATACAGCCAGAAACTCTACCTTCTTGTCTTGTGTCGCTCCTTACTTCAGTAGGTATAAATTTTTTTACAGTTAACAAAAAAAACAAAAATATGCGTTCTGTAATGCAGAAAAAATAAACTGTGGGCTTGTGTTTTCGGTTCTATGGACTGATAAGTTGCATGGTGTTACCCGAAAAAAAATTGCGGGGCATTTTGAGGATTTCCCCCCTCGGGAGGTTGAGGGGACGGGGGAAAATGAACAAAACGCGATAAAAAGAGAATCGGTGTACCGATTTGCTTCAAATATTTTCAATGTATATCCATGTTAGGGGAACGTATCTAAAAAAATCTTTGGTGGTGCTAAGGAGAGGTGAGAAAAACGAAAAACTTCTGTAAAATAAAACCAGCAGACCGATTTTCTTCAATGTTTTTTTTATAGGATAATTGTCGCAGCGGTTGTGGCAGTACGACATGAATGGCTTGAGTATGAGTTTTTCATACTTTTCAGAACGTTTTTAAAACCGTTTTTTTATTTTTTTTTTAAGTTTTTGTACTGTCAGAGCTTGTACCCAGTCGAGGAGCCGGCATCCATTGGGAGTCTAGATTTTTGTACTGCAATATTAATATTGCGTTACGTTTTCGACAATCGTTTTTAAATTGTGCAGAAGTGTTACGTGAATTTCGTTGTTCACAAATACTATTTTTTTTGTTATCGTAACGTAACGAAATAACGATTAGCCGATTTTTTCCTCTAAATTGCTCAAAATTGTTATAACGTTATAGAAATTTTGATTCCGTTACAATAACTAAACATAACAAAAGCCATAATTGCCAATCTGGCAATTATTGAAAACCCGTATGGTGATTTAAGTGAACAGCGAACAGTTGTACCAAAATTCCACTTTGAAGTCAAACTTTCCAATAAGATTTTTTAAAATTTATTCTAATCGGATTTTGATGTATGGGAGTTTTATGTAGAGCCATATCCTAAATAACTTTTGTTCTTGCACTTTTTTGATGAGATGCACCGTTTTTGAGATATTCGCAAAAATCGTTTTCGTTCGTATGGTCCATTTTTGCCCATTAACGAACTTAGCCTTGCATTTTACGAAAAACGAATCTGCGCGAAATTTCAAGTCTCAAGCTCAATCCGTGCGCCCGCAATCCGCGCCACAGACGGACGGACGAAAATGGTAAATTCAACTTTTTTTATCATTCTAAACACACTGGTGTAATTCATTTTTTTGTGTGATGACGGGATCTTGGCGTTACAAACGGTAAGGCAAATCTAATATACCCTTTGGTTTCACCATACGGGCACAGTATACAGTAAACAAACTTCATACATTAAATGTGAAAATAACCTGTGTAACCGAAAACGAATAACCCAGAAACACCCAAATCTAGGCATTCTAATTGGTTAGAAAAATCTTAAATTTTTGGGGTACAAAGAATGAACAAGCAATATGACCACAAAGGAATCTAATAAAAGTGAAACAGAGATAGAAATATACTGTTAAAGATGAGAGCCGCAACGACGTTACCAGATTAGTCAGTTGCGAAATGTATTTTTTGCCTTAGAAATTAAATACAATTCTAAAATAAGTTGCAAATTATGTTCGTTTGAATATAGAAAATTAGAAATTCAGTCCAAACTGGTACTGCATTTTTTCTCAAACGTCATTATTGCTTTGAAATTAGCATCACGTCGTTTGTAAAATGATTTTGATGGACCGAAGATTTGATATTAATTGCTTTTCTACTACATATATCCTGACAATTTAAATTTTCTATCCAAATTTTCAACCTAAAATGAAGAATATTTGTACTTTTATAAGAAATGGTGGTCAAAACAGATTTCAATTTTTAAATTTCCCTCCTCTGAAATATAAAATCAACAGCAGAAAAATCAGATACGGCAATGCTGTTTGCAATTGTTTCTTTCAGTTGCTCTGATTTGATGGGAAACGAGTAGGGTGGATTTCGGTTTCATTATTTTTCTCAATTTCCTGTGAAATGAAGTGAGTGATTTAAACAGAAAGTTTATATAAAAGATACCGATCAGCTGTGTCGCTTTTGTTTACAAATTTTCGGTTACACGCATATATGACTGTTTGCTCTCGTGTTTTCTGCCTATGAATATGGTATGTTATTTTTACTCTTACATAGTAAATTGGGTTATTTTCGAGTTTGCTTACTGTATACTGTGATACGGGTATAAAAACGTATTGAAAACCGAAAAAAATGATTTCGTTTTTTCGTTATTAATTTATTTTTGCTTTATTTTTTTATTATTTTTTTGTGACATGTCCCACGATTCCATTCCATAATATAGCATTGTTTCCCGCTCAGTATAGGAATGTCTCCATTAAAAACTAGGAACGGGTGCTACTTTTCTTGGATTATGTCCATTCTTCTCACAGCTCTATATACATAGTAATGACTCAATGAAAACTAGGGCTAGTTCTAATATTTATGGAAGACTTTACCGCAAAATGGTGTAACGAGACCTATATTTTATAGAACTTTCCCTATGCGAATTTTTTTCCGTGTGTAAATTGAAGTTTTAAAAATTTTAAAATAAAATCAGGCGAAGATATATGTTTTTTTTTATCTAATTATAAAATATATGTATTTATCCACTTAATTGAAAAATATCACAAAATGCTAGTTAAATGGTTGTCATGTAAACTTTTAAAGCATGTTGCCCATGAAATAGCAAAATACGAGAGAAAACCGTGACAATTTTACAAGTTTTCATAATAAGAGAGAACATGATTACAATGGACGTAATTATAGCATAACAACAAAAAAGCCAACCTCCTGTTAACCGACATCACATTTATCTATTAAAATGACTACAACAAAATGAACTTACGACTGCTACATCTCTCTATCTCTATTTTACTGTTCAAAGAACATACACACAGTTTATCAAACACAACAAGAAATAATAACCGAGCCGGGTAAAATAAAAGTAGGAGTTCTGAAATTCGACGACTACAAGGCAGTGTGTCGGTATGTTTTTCCAAAAAAAAAAAATGTTGATACTCGTGGTCACCTGATGTGATAGTACTTAGAAATTGTATCTTATAAAAGAGCGCATCCATCCCCTTGACAAATCAGCTACCATAACAAATGTCATGTCCGAAATGCACGAACAATGGCGGTTAGTTAGAAGGACTTCACTAATAAAAATTGGAACAGCTCCACCACATTACCTTACTGACTCTATGTTTACATGATTTCCTACGCACCGCAATTCAGTCCAGGTATGTCAAATGAGAATGAGATGTCATTGAGTTTGGCTAGCGTTGGGAACAAAACATTTTCGCTTCGGTCGTTTTGAGGGTACAGAGGCAAAATGAATTCGAATCATAGGGTTGTGCTAATTATTAATATTTTGTAATTATGACGACAATATAACTATACAATAACAACAGACTTCTTCTACTGAAGTGAAACATAGAAAAACGTTACTTACGCATGGTTAGTTCCAGAATTACATTTCAATTGTATACTTGGCATGAAATCGCATGAGGACCATATTTTGTTTCGTAGAGTTAACCACGACATTGTCTTAAAATAGCCAACAGTAGGTATATTATGATAGTTAAGTAAATAATACATAATTATCAAATAAGACATTTTAAATACATACACAGTCAATTGACGATTTAATAGACTACTTGAAACTTCTAATTTGTAACTGATGACCGTTATTGAGTGCTTTCCACTTGAGACATTTTGTTGTTTCATCATTTCGGTATTTATTTTTTATGCTTTTTATGGTAAAGGGTTTTTTCAAGTATTTAAATATGTAATATACATGCAGCAAAACTAATTTTCTAGTATTTATAGTATATTGGCCTACGTGTCAGATGTTGCACTATATATTTGTCTAATAGAATAATTCAGTAACTGCGCAGTGAAACTTCGACATCAATAAACCGAAAATTTTCCCATGTAGGCCACACACTTTCTTTTTAAGGTATTTTTCGATTACGTTGTAATCCAAATGCGTTTTTTTATCCGTATGGTGAAACCCGAGGGTATATTAAATTTGCCTTACAGTTTGTAACGCCAAGATCCCGTCATCACACAGAAAAATGAATTACAACAGTGTGTTTAGAATGATAAAAACATAACAAAAGCTATAATTGCCAATCTGGCAATTATTGAAAACCCGTATGGAGATATTCGTATAAAAAATTCGAACAGTTGTACCAAAATTCCACTTTGAAGTAAAACTTTCCAATAAGATTTTTTAAAATTTATTCCAATCGGATTTTGATGTATGGGAGTTTTATGTAGAATTATATCCTAAATAACTTTTGCTCTTGAACTTTTTCGATAAGATGTACCATTTTTAAGATATTCGCACAAAACGTTTTCGTTCGTGTGGGGAGTACCTCACGGGTGTAATTCATTTTTGTGTGTTTTTTTTATAGTTCCAGAGCTTAGGGGAAGACCCTTTAATGCCGAAGCACAGTTCAGGATGGTCGGAAGGACAAAAGGAGATGCCGGTTTATGTTCTCCTTGAACTTCTGCGGGTTATAGTCCGGGGAAAACACTTCGGATGGTAGATCGTTCCAAAGTCTTGTTGTTCGCGGAATGTAGGAACTCCTAAACTTTACTGTACGAAAACGGGGAGGCTCAAGGAAGAAGTCGTGCGCGCGTGCAGTTGAACGAGAGGGTCTAGGGAACATATAGCGTGGAGGAATAAGTTGGGAAATTTCGGTGGAACATTTCCCATTAAAATGTTTATAGAATATGCTGAGTATCCCAACAGAGCGATGATGCTCGAGATATGGTAATAAATCTGTCAAAGACTTGTCTCCAATCAGTCGGATCGCACGTTTTTGAATTCGGTCCAGCAGTTGCAGGACAGTTTTTGGGGCTCCAGCCCAAATGTGCGAATTATACTCGAGTCTCGGTCGAATGTAGGTCTTGTAGATGCTGAGCACGTCGATTGGTACGAAATATTTTTTGCTGCGTCCCAGGAAGCCTAGGCACTGAGATGCTTCCTTTGCTATTTTAAAAATATGATCACTCCATTGGAGCTTCTCATTTATTTCGATGCCCAACATTCTGATAACGGGATCTTGGCGTTACAAGCGGTACAGGACCTTCCGTTTCTAATTTCGAAAATCTAACACCGGATTCCAGATCAGCGACCCTGAAAACCCCCTAATTCCATTTTCCCCAGGAAAAATGGCAAAAAGGATATTTGTGTTATCCTTACAGGACCTTCCGTTTTTAATTTTGAAAATCTAACACCGGATTCGTGATCAGCGACCCCTAAACCATAGAAAAATATACTTAAATAGAACTGTCGCTTCAGGGGTTTTCCATATACCAGTGTAAGAGGAAGCGGGATGAACTTAGGAATTTTATATACTTTCTCTCTTTACCACATTCATCAGATAGGAAACATAACAAAAAGTGCTAAAAGCAAGCAATCAGGGTTAGTCAGCTATATTCTAAACGTTAAAAATTTCTCTAAAGTATGGAGCAAAACAAAAATTTTTAGTATGGTTTTAACTGTTTAAGTGTTTTTTAGTCATGTTTATGGTGAAAGGAATTTTACTAAAGATTCTTAATGCGGAAAAATGTGGAAAAATTGCACTTAAACTGTTTTGTTGTACTAAAATGCAAATTCATGCGTGTACTAAAACTTTGCACATCCCTGAAATTTCTATTTGACATTTTCTCTTACACCCGACCCCCTTTGTCAATTGTACCAGAACATATAAGGCAAGTTGAGGTAAGAGGCAAGCGGATTTTTTGTTTTGAACTATTTGTTTATGTTTCAGTATCTTATCCTACGAATAAGAATAACAGGAAGACAGAATCTGCACATCTACAGTGTCCGTGAGTGAAGCATTTTTTCTGAATAGCCCCAAAGAGATTTCTGATTATCCGCAAAGAGATTTTACCGTCCGAAAAGTCACATTTAGTCACATTTTTTCACATTTCCACAGCATGTCACGTTATTTTATGTTTTTATCATTAATAAGCGGTGAGTTTCGCATCGAAATTAATTGAGTTTGCGCGAATTAAGTCAGTAAATTAAACAAAATTCGATGAAAACCGAAACGTGAAAACTGGCTTCAATTATAAACACGAGAACTGTCAAATAGATGGTATTGCCATATAACTTTTATTTGTACTTAAACTAAAAATAGCGCCAAATTTAAAATTTATGGATGTTTTTGTATACCCTATTCTAAAATACAACCTAACATTTGTTATACAGTAATCCCCCGCTTTACGGACGGGATGCGTTCTATGGAAACTGTCCGTATATCGAAAATCCGTAAAACGAAACCTATTTTAGTATGAGATTGTACTGGGAATAAATAGATGTGTTCCAATCAATAGAAATGTCCGTAGAAAGAAACCTATTTTAGTATAAGATCGTATTAAAAATAGATAGATGCGTACCAAAAAAATCCGTAATATGAAACAGATTAGTATAATATATTAAAATAATTATTTAACCACTAGAATAATGAGAAAACTATATAATTATAGAAAAAAAATATTTATACTACTTGAAATGGAGCATAAATCAATTGAATATGTTAAAACCAACAAAATATTATGGGACAAATCATGCCGCGGACAAAAAAACGTAGCTGTTTCTACGTAGGTTTCTGCTAGTTTCGTCAGAATTCAAATTTCATTGTGGGACAGAAAGCAGATTCTGCTTCTGCTGCTGCTTCTGCTTCTGCCTCTGCTGCTGCCTCTGCCCAATTGGAGTTCTCGCTTAAGAATAGCAAATAGATTTTTAAAAAATACACCGCACTGCAGTTTTTTATTGCCTTTTTTTAATTCTCTTTTGTGTATACACAAAATGTGTCAGAAATTTCGGGGAAATTAAGTATGTACATTTACAATAAATACAACATTTTTTCTTTTTCTTTTTCTTGATTTTTTTCTGTGATTCAAAAAAAAAATTTTTTTGTCCGTAATAGCGAATTTTTTTATCCGTATAGCGAATTTGTTCCTATATTAGTCATGTCCGTAACTTCGAATTTCCGTAAAACGAGCGTCCGTATAGCGGGGGATTACTGTACTCCTTTTATACCTTCAAAATGGCGTACCTAAAAAAATAACTGAAACTAAACTCCTATTACCCTTCTGCAAACTAATTTCATTGTTAGGATAATATTAAATTAAGTATGACTTGAGCAGAAAACATTTTATTTTCGCTCTTATTCAACTTAACAAAACACAAATCATGGACAAAAAATAACCAAACGTTAATATTTCTTTTCCACTCTTGCAAAGAGCATTATAGAGAAGTTGAAAATTCTCTATAATGCTCTTCATTTTAACTGAAAACCAGCGTTTTTTAAACTATTTGTACAGGGGTTTGGATCGAAAAAAAAGTTACAAACAAAAGTGTATTGAAGAGTTTTACTAAATTTCGTTATGTTAACACTATTTATAATTAAAAAGTCTGAAAACATTTACTTCATTTACGGATTGCAAAAATATTTTTTTCCTTGTACTAAACATTAATATATATCTGGCAATATTGGTTCTCAACATTTATAAACATGACATATATTTTCTCATTCCCTCTCAAATGCGAAGCGAGAGGCCTTTGCTCGCGCTGCAAAGAAGAGATAGCGCGACTTTCCCCTCATTTTAGGGGAAATATTTCAAAAATTTAGTTCTGAGCAAAAGTTCTATTTAAGTATATTTTTCTATGCCTAAACCCACTAAAGCCTAAACCCCAATTACGCGTTCGCGCGTGCGGCAGCCACGCGGTGAAGGTAAAAACTACGTATATATATGAGTAAATGTATAATTGCGTGTTGCTCAGACGCGTTGCCGCGTGCCTGCCGCGTAGAGTAGGCTCAGTTTCTACTTTTAGACGCGGTGACAACTACTAGATGCCAGAACAAAATCATGCCGCACGCGCGAACGCGTAATTGGGGTTTAGGCTTAATGCTATATTTCCCAAGAAAAAGCCCCTTGATTTTAATTGGCTAATTTGTTCAACAAAAAACGTCTTCCTCAAAAAAGCCTTCCCATGAAATTCTTTATGTTAAGCTCTTATAGACAGCTTTACCTCATTTCATTCTGAATGAAGACGTCAAACGTACCGGTTTAGATTGGATTTTTGATTGTCAATACTTTGTTCGAATTGCGTTGAATTAGAAAACTATAGTTTCGATATTAATTCTTCACTCCTAAACATGAATCTCTTAATGTTAATGGCGGAATGGTACCTCATAAAATTGTTCCCATCACAGGTGATGGAACCTGTCTTTTCCGAACTCTCTCATACCTTTGACTTCAAAAGGCTGCAATTTCCCCTCAAGGTCTGCTTCGCCATGACCATTAATAAGTCTCAGGGCCATTCGCTGAATTTAGCAGGCATTGACTTAGGGGAGGACTGCCTTTCACATGGCCCGCCAAAAAATCTAGTTGCGTATCCCTGTTATAGGGCATTTTCATAAATGTACTCGGAAGTTGCGCAAACTGCACAAAACATTTTCTTCCATCTCCCGTAATACTTAGTTCATTAATTTGCGAAAGTAAACTAAACGAATAACATAACCGGGTTAGTTATTGAGCAAAATCTTTTGTGTTATTTGCAGAACTTGAATTTATGAAAACGCCCATAGATAAAAAAACATAACAAAAGCTATAATTGCCTATATGGCAATTATTGGAAACCCGTATGGTGATATGGCCTTGTTCGAAGTTTTATATCCTTTTTCCCATTTTTCCGGGGAAAAATGGCATTAGGGGGTTTTCGGGGTCGCTGATCACGAATCTTGTGCTAGACTTGCGAGTCCTGCAAGGATAAGATTTTTCTCAAAAGTTATTTCCGGTTTTCTTCGTATTCTAAAACTCATACAAAAAATTAAACTCGGCAACGACGGGTATGCAAGCTAGTAAACTTATAATAACGCGGTCCAGATATGGTTACAAAAGCTATCACAATAAATACACCAACAATCGAGATGTTTGTAGGTAAAAAAGCACTCCCAACGAAATGGATCTTCAAAACCAAGTTATGAGGGGAGTATTCAGTGTGTGAATGGATTGTATGAATAGTTGAATGAATGAATGTCTTGACGTGTGCTTCGTCATTAGAGGCAATTTGCCTAAGCTCCTGCCATAAATATATATATATATACTACCCAAACCACGAATAGTTCGCCTATCAAGGGAACTTCAAATCAATGGCATTTTTTTCGTATTTGATTTTGTCGACAATTCTAATAAAAAATGAACAAGTAACTGTATTAAAAATAAATATATTTCATGATTAAATTAAAAAACACAAATCAGTCTTCAGCAATAAGTTCTAAAAAATTCTTGATAGGCGAACTATTCGTGGTTTGGGTAGTATATAAAAAAGTATGAAAGTTTAGGATGTTTATAAGTTCTCTTTGTAATTTATTGCCCTATTCATTAAAAGCTTTTTCGATATTTTACTTATTAGACCCGCTAAATGAGATTTACATAGTGCATTTACGCTACTAACAATTGATGTGTTATTAAAAATTCTATTGCTCATAAATCTTGATAAATTGAAAAGTTTATTGGGCAATGCGATAATTTGTTCTATATTTTCCTTTATGATTTCGTTCATGACGAACGACATTTTAAACACATCACATTCTCCATCAACAAAATCTACACCATCGAAAGTTACTAACATAATTTTACTTCGACAAATCTCGCAAGTTAAATTATTTTTAAATTGAATGCAAATTGGGGTTATGGCATTTAAAATATCACTGGCATAATTGGTTTGCATACCAGTGCATAAATAGTTTTCTAGAGGTCCGAAGCTTATAGTTCTCAGTTCGATGTTATTATTGAAAATTAAGTTAAAATTCAAATTGGAGGCAAAAATGGAAATACTGTTATATACTTTCAGTAAAACATGGAAATACTGTTATATACTTTCAGTAAAACATTGGTTGAACTTGCATTTTCAATAGAGAACTCTTCTACGGAATCCATGTTTAAAAAATCCAGTTTTACAATGTTCATAGAAATTATTAAATCAATTAGTGATTGTAAATGAATCAAAAAATATTTGACGAAACGCACCCGAGTACTTATATATCGAAGATGTTTTAAATTTTCTTTAATTTGTAATATTTAAAAAAGAATCATCGTGCTGTAACGGAACATGACAAGTTGTACGCAATACAATAAATAACTTTGAAAATATTGTGGACGTCTTTCAGAAAATCCATATAATTTTTTATCTGTGAATCCTTATTAAAATAATAACCTATTTTCATAACATTGACGATATTTTTATTTAGAACATGACATTTTTCGTCAATCATATAAAATTTGGATATTTTGATATTCGGAAAGTCAAATTCTGATTTTAATTAGAATTTTATCAGTTTGTCTTGTTATTTGTGTGTTGCCCCATTGGAAATCATAGGTATGGGCAAAGTTGTCAAGTGCGAAGGCGATGTGGCCAATGCTAAAGAAAACTAACATTTTATTATGAATACAAAAATGATTTTTAGCAAAACTTACAGATTTTGAATGAAAGTAGTAATTGAACCTAATGTCCATATCACACATTATTCCAATAAGGTTGTTTTTGTTTAAATTTCAATGATGAAGTTATCCATACTTAATCGAAATTCTGCATAGTTCAAAATTTAAATATCAATAACCCCAATATTGACATTTTCACCATTTATAATATTGGTTAAATTTAATAAGACAACCTCTGTTACATTATGTAGCTCGCCATTTTTAAAACAAATGCCGCTGAAGCACTCAAACATGGTATTGTAACCCAAACTTTTATTTACACGTATTGCATCAAATTTTAATAACATGGGGTCATTTGAAAATTTATTATTAATACATGACAAAATTTCAAGTATGAAATTGTTTAGATTGAAATCAATTAAGTTGCCCCTCAACATTGCTATTGTATGGTATAAAAATAGTTTCCAAAAAAAGGAATATCTGAAACAAAAAAAATGTTTGTCACATACCTCATGTTGAATTGTAAAAGTAACGTAGAATTGAATTATCTACTTATATTTGAATTATACATATATATTTCACAACTAATACTAACACATGAATTATATACATTCCAGTTCAGCTAAACAATGCAATTATCTTTTAGCTAACTGGTATTTATATAATTCATGTGTTAGTATTAGTTGTGAAATATATATAATTCAAATATAAGTAGATAATTCAATTCTACGTTACTGTTACAATTCAACATGATGTATGTGACAAACATTTTTTTTGTTTCAGATATTCCTTTTTTTGGAAACTATTTTTATGCCATACAATAGCATGTTGAGGGGCAACTTAATTGATTTCAATCTAAACAATTTCATACTTGAAATTTTGTCATGTATTAATAATAAATTTTCAAATGACCCCATGTTATTAAAATTTGATGCAATACGTGTAAATAAAAGTTTGGGTTACAATACCATGTTTGAGTGCTTCAGCGGCATTTGTTTTAAAAATGGCGAGCTACATAATGTAACAGAGGTTGTCTTATTAAATTTAACCAATATTATAAATGGTGAAAATGTCAATATTGGGGTTATTGATATTTAAATTTTGAACTATGCAGAATTTCGATTAAGTATGGATAACTTCATCATTGAAATTTAAACAAAAACAACCTTATTGGAATAATGTGTGATATGGACATTAGGTTCAATTACTACTTTCATTCAAAATCTGTAGGTTTTGCTAAAAATCATTTTTGTATTTATAATAAAATGTTAGTTTTCTTTAGCATTGGCCACATCGCCTTCGCACTTGACAACTTTGCCCATACCTATGATTTCCAATGGGGCAACACACAAATAACAAGACAAACTGATAAAATTCTAATTAAAATCAGAATTTGACTTTCCGAATATCAAAATATCCAAATTTTATATGATTGACGAAAAATGTCATGTTCTAAATAAAAATATCGTCAATGTTATGAAAATAGGTTATTATTTTAATAGGGATTCACAGATAAAAAATTATATGGATTTTCTGAAAGACGTCCACAATATTTTCAAAGTTATTTATTGTATTGCTTACAACTTGTCATGTTCCGTTACAGCTAACGATGATTCTTTTTTAAATATTACAAATTAAAGAAAATTTAAAACATCTTCGATATATAAGTACTCGGGTGCGTTTCGTCAAATATTTTTTGATTCATTTACAATCACTAATTGATTTAATAATTTCTATGAACATTGTAAAACTGGATTTTTTAAACATGGATTCCGTAGAAGAGTTCTCTATTGAAAATGCAAGTTCAACCAATGTTTTACTGAAAGTATATAACAGTATTTCCATGTTTTACTGAAAGTATATAACAGTATTTCCATTTTTGCCTCCAATTTGAATTTTAACTTAATTTTCAATAATAACATCGAACTGAGAACTATAAGCTTCGGACCTCTAGAAAACTATTTATGCACTGGTATGCAAACCAATTATGCCAGTGATATTTTAAATGCCATAACCCCAATTTGCATTCAATTTAAAAATAATTTAACTTGCGAGATTTGTCGAAGTAAAATTATGTTAGTAACTTTCGATGGTGTAGATTTTGTTGATGGAGAATGTGATGTGTTTAAAATGTCGTTCGTCATGAACGAAATCATAAAGGAAAATATAGAACAAATTATCGCATTGCCCAATAAACTTTTCAATTTATCAAGATTTATGAGCAATAGAATTTTTAATAACACATCATTTGTTAGTAACGTAAAGTAAAATATCAAAGAAGCTTTTAATGGATAGGGCAATAAATTATAAAGAGAACTTATAAATATCCTAAACTATCATACTTTTATATATATATATATATATATATATATATATATATATATATATTAGGGCGGGTCGATTTGTTCGGGGTAAAAATTTTCACCAAAGGGTATAGTATATTCTTATTCTACACTAAATTCTAAGAAAAAATGCAAAAGAAACCATAGGTCAAAAATGAATTTTGATGTCCCCAAAATTGGATTGAAATTTCTCTTTTTAAATTATCGGGAAATGTATTTGTATTAGTTCGAATTTTTCGAAAACTATTTAACCAATCGACGTGCTGAGTACTACAAATAAAAGCTAAGGACATAATCTTTAAAATGGCGTTTATAATAATTTGATCGGAATTATAGTTTTGGGGAAATGGGGGTTTGATTAGAAAAAAAAAATTTTTTTTTGTGAGTTTTACACCAACTCAAACTCGACTTGTATGGAGCTTGGAAATCACTTTTGTTTAACTTTTTTCATTCGGATGTAGTTAGGGACCTAAAAAAATCGACCCGTATTTTTTTGTTTGGGGTAGAAACGTTCGGTAGGCGGAGGGGGGGATTTCAAAGTCGGCGAAAAATCGACATGACAAAAACTTTAAAAATTTGTAACTTTTGAACGGCTTCACCGATTGAGATGATATTGAACATTTTGGAAAGGTAATTAAATTTCCTTTTCACAAAAAAATATTTGCTGACTCCCTCCCCCACACCGTCATATTGTAAAATTCAATTTAGTGACAAAATTTAAAATATCTCGAGAACGACATTTTTTTTTCTTTTGAATTTTTTTCTGTAAATACCTACCATTATACCACACAAATTCGCTAAATAAATTTTGAGGGTAAATGCGTTTTTGATTTTTAAAAAAATTTCGAAAAAATCGAATACAAGAAAAATGTGTATATTTTACTGATTATACCCGTATGGTGAAACCAAAGGGTATATTAACTTTGCTTTACCGTTTGTAACGCTAAGATCCCGTCATCACACACAAAAATGAATTACACCAGTGTGTTTAGAATGATAAAAAAAATTGAATTTTGCATGTCCGTCCGTCTGTCTGTCCGTCTGTCTCTCTGTGGCGCGGATTGCGGGCGCACGAATTGAGCTAGAGACTTGAAATTTTGCGCAGATTCGTTTTTCGTAAAATGCGAGGCTAAGTTCGTTAATGGGCAAAAATGGACCATTAGGGGGGGCACCCCCCATACGAACGAAATCGTTTTTTGAGAATATCTCAAAAACAGTGCATCTTATCAAAAAAGTCCAAGAACAAAAGTTATTTAGGATATGATTCTACATAAAACTCCCATATATCAAAATCCGATTGGAATAAATTTTAAAAAATCTTTTTGGAAAGTTTGACTTCAAAGTGGAATGTTGGTACAACGGTTCGAATTTTGATACGAATATCACCATACGGGTCTCCAATGATTGCCAGATTGGCAATTATAGCTTTTGTTATGTTTTTCGATTGGTTTTTATGTTTTATGTACATAATACAGTTACGCGGTTAATTGATCCAGCGTAATTCGAAACCGCGTAACTGGAGACTCAGGATTAGTGCAAAACAATACATGCCTATTATCTTTTTTATATAAATTACATTCATCTATAATTACAATATTTTCGTTTTAAATAATTAATTAAATAATTAATTTTTAATTTTTAAACAAATTCTTCATTTTTAAATAAATTTTTAATTAATTAAATAAATTTTTAATTAATTAAATAAATTTTTAATTAATTAAATAAATTTTTAATTAATTAAATAAATTTTTAATTAATTAAATACAGGGGAATCTCAAAAAGATGCACGATCGAAATGATAGAAATCCCAAAAAGATGAACGGCATACTTTTAATATTGGAGTGTTCTAAATCATGAACGAGAAGAATCTTAACGTTCTAAAAGATGAACGCCTCGTGGTACAATCCTTTTCTTTTCTTTTTTCACACAATTGGTTTGGGTATTTCTGGAGTAACTGTATTTCTGGAGTAACGGTATATTCTTGTGGTAGTGCTTGAGTTTGTTTTTCCAGTAAAAAGTGAATTTCGCTACAACAAAGATGCCGCCAGTTAAGGGCCGCGTTAGATTTTTAAACTTAAAACAAAAATGTGATGTTATCAAAGAGATAAAAAAAGGGTTCTTCATACAAACAGTTGCCAGCAGATGCAATTGCGGCTGTCAACATTTGCTTAAAATTTGCGGAACAATGCGACTCCAATTTTGACACTATTATAAATCTCCGAAAATTAAGAGAAAAAGGAGTATTGAAACAGCTTTCTGCTCGACGACAAACCAAAATCAGTGGTTTTTTTCAGAAAATAAAATTTCTCAAGAAATATATTATGTACATTACAACTGAATTTTGAAATGCACGCTGGTTCTTACATAACGCTTTTGTTGTTTTTAATTTTTTGCTGCCTTTGATTTATTTTAGAATGACGTTTATGTAACATACATGTGTCCTCTTTCAGTCAAAACTCCTTCCAAAAAGATGAACGATCTCGAAAAGATGACACGGCCGTGTTTTTTTAGTGTTCATCTTTTCGAGATTCCCCTGTAATAAAAGTTGCTCCAAAATCGTACCGATAATAGGCATGTATTGTTTTGCACTAATCCTGAGTCTCCAGTTACGCGGTTTCGAATTACGCTGGATCAATTAACCGCGTAACTGTATTATGTACATAAAACATAAAAACCAATCGAAAAACATAACAAAAGCTATAATTGCCAATCTGGCAATCATTGGAGACCCGTATGGTGATATTCGTATCAAAATTCGAACCGTTGTACCAACATTCCACTTTGAAGTCAAACTTTCCAAAAAGATTTTTTAAAATTTATTCCAATCGGATTTTGATATATGGGAGTTTTATGTAGAATCATATCCTAAATAACTTTTGTTCTTGGACTTTTTTGATAAGATGCACTGTTTTTGAGATATTCTCAAAAAACGATTTCGTTCGTATGGGGGGTGCCCCCCCTAATGGTCCATTGTTGCCCATTAACGAACTTAGCCTCGCATTTTACGAAAAACGAATCTGCGCAAAATTTCAAGTCTCTAGCTCAATTCGTGCGCCCGCAATCCGCGCCACAGAGAGACAGACGGACAGACAGACGGACGGACATGCAAAATTCAATTTTTTTTATCATTCTAAACACACTGGTGTAATTCATTTTTGTGTGTGATGACGGGATCTTGGCGTTACAAACGGTAAAGCAAAGTTAATATACCCTTTGGTTTCACCATACGGGTATAATCAGTAAAATATACACATTTTTCTTGTATTCGATTTTTTCGAAATTTTTTTAAAAATCAAAAACGCATTTACCCTCAAAATTTATTTAGCGAATTTGTGTGGTATAATGGTAGGTATTTACAGAAAAAAATTCAAAAGAAAAAAAAATGTCGTTCTCGAGATATTTTAAATTTTGTCACTAAATTGAATTTTACAATATGACGGTGTGGGGGAGGGAGTCAGCAAATATTTTTTTGTGAAAAGGAAATTTAATTACCTTTCCAAAATGTTCAATATCATCTCAATCGGTGAAGCCGTTCAAAAGTTACAAATTTTTAAAGTTTTTGTCATGTCGATTTTTCGCCGACTTTGAAATCCCCCCCTCCGCCTACCGAACGTTTCTACCCCAAACAAAAAAATACGGGTCGATTTTTTTAGGTCCCTAACTACATCCGAATGAAAAAAGTTAAACAAAAGTGATTTCCAAGCTCCATACAAGTCGAGTTTGAGTTGGTGTAAAACTCACAAAAAAAAATTTTTTTTTTCTAATCAAACCCCCATTTCCCCAAAACTATAATTCCGATCAAATTATTATAAACGCCATTTTAAAGATTATGTCCTTAGCTTTTATTTGTAGTACTCAGCACGTCGATTGGTTAAATAGTTTTCGAAAAATTCGAACTAATACAAATACATTTCCCGATAATTTAAAAAGAGAAATTTCAATCCAATTTTGGGGACATCAAAATTCATTTTTGACCTATGGTTTCTTTTGCATTTTTTCTTAGAATTTAGTGTAGAATCAGAATATGCTATACCCCTTGGTCGAAAAAAAATCGACCCGCCCTAATATATATATATATATTTATGGCAGGAGCTTAGGCAAATTGCCTCTAATGACGAAGCACGAAGACATTCATTCATTCAACCATTCATACAATCCATTCACACACTGAATACTCCCCTCATAACTTGGTTTTGAAGATCCATTTCGTTGGGAGTGCTTTACCTACAGACATCTCGATTGTTTATATATTGTGATACCTTTTGTAACCATATCTGGACCGCGTTATTATAAGTTTACTAGCTTGCATACCCGTGGTTACCGAGTTTAGTTTTTATAACTTTTGAGAAAAATCTTATCCTTGCAGGACTCGCCGTTGCGAATTAGTCTAACACCAGATTCGTGATCAGCAACCCCAAAAATTCCCAGTGAAATAAAAAAAAAATAAAATAAAAAAAATAGCGTCACAGGCCATATATTGTGAGGATTTAAAAAAATCAATTTGGTTTTAAAATCTTACAAAGGATCTATAGAGTTCAAGTTACATCTGTTGATTAGTAACACATTTTAGCAAAAAGATAATTAATCGACAGATAAGTAAAAAATAAGATAGGAATTGTGTGATAAAAAACGACTAAGCCTATTTAAATGTGGGATAAAGGACACCATTAACAGTTTTAAGATCAGAGAAAGACGTTCGGGGTGGCTGTTTCTTAGCAGGCTGTACAGAGGCTCCGTATTGACAATCAAAAACCCAATCTAAACCGGTACGTTTGACGTCTTCATTCAGAATGAAAAGGTCAAGCCGTTTATAAGGGCTTTACATAAAGAATTTCTGGGAAGGCTTTTTTGAGGAAGACGTGTTTTGTTAAACAAATTAGACAATTAAAAGCAAGGGGTTTTTTCTTGGGATATGTAGCATTAGGGGGTTTTCGGGGTCGCTGGCCACGAATCCGGTGTTAGATTTTCAAAAATTCTAAACGGAAGATCCTGTAAGGATAACGCAAATATCCTTTTTGCCATTTTTCCTGGGGAAATGGCATTAGGGGGTTTTCGGGGTCGCTGATCATGAGTTGGATGTTGGAATTTCAAAATTCTAAATGGGAGATCCTGTAAGGATAACGAAAATTTATTTTTTCTAATTTTTCTCGAAAAAAATTGCATTAAGGGCTTTTCGGGGTCGCTGATTACGAATCCGGCGTTTCAATTTCAATGAAAGGTCCTGTAAGGATTACGTTGATATGAAAAAAATGAATTTTTGTGATTGTATAACTAGGCTTTTCAGTCGAAATTTATACTAAAATAAAAACGCTGGTTTTTAACTTTTTTGCTACTCTACGAAATATTTCGTATTGTATTAGTGTTAAAACCTTGACCATTTAACTGACAATAAAATGTTTCGCTAAACTGTTTATTTCTGTTCATAAAATGTTAAATATTTTAAACTGTATCAATTAACTATATAGCTCCTGAAGATGGTGAAATCAATTTACCGAAACCTAGAGCAGCATAAAAGTTTAAAACCAGCGTTTTTATTTTAATATAAATTTCGACCGAAAAGCCTAGTTATACAATCACAAAAATAATTATAAAATAACGGTCAACAACAAAAACAAAGTAAAAAATGGATGTTGGTATCATTTTTGTCTGACATTTAGTCGAATTATTTAGCTTTCTCCGCAAAAAAAATCTTTAAAGGAAACAAAACTTGGAATTTTTTTTACTGTCACTTGACCAGCTGTTCAAAAAGTAATAGAATTCACACCGAAATGTACTAAATCTTTTATGTTAAAGGTTCGTAAAATGAACGATAAAATTATTTTATTGAACCCTTACAGAATACGAATTTTTGTAAAATTTTATTTTCATTTTATGAAGAGAAAATTTTATCATCATAACATAACATAAAATGCAATTTTATGGGAAATTACAGAATACGGCCCATTATTTTATTATCATAAAATGTATGCAACTACAAAAAATCGTTGCGGTTGCAGCGAACACTTTAATAATTTTCATTGTTTCACTGTACACAACAGTTAAGGTGGGTTTAGAAACACGAGCATTTTCATTTTTAATGGCAAAGTGAGTGAAGTGCCAGATTTCTTATGACATTTTCACCAAGTGGGAAAGGGACGGGAAACCACTCAGTAAAAATTTTACTGGAAATTTTGCTTGCATGTAGTGGTTTTACTATCCATAATTTTCGTCGACGATAGGAAACTTATGGCAGTAAACAACAACAAACACATTGGACTTCCCCGCCCTGCCAGCAAAATGTTACCCCTGAATTATGGGGAATTATGGCAGCCAGCAAAAGTAAGGTTAAGTTCGATGTTTATTTGAAAGCTACGCATTTTAAATGGAAACGGGAGGTAATAATAATTATGTTATTAATTATAACATCACACAAAATGATTTTGTTAGGTGAAATTGAAGTGCTAACAAACGTATTGCTGCGAGAAGGTGATGTGCAGTGACAGTTCGCCATAAAGTGGAAGGGAAAGTACGTGTGAGACACTGATGTGATCGACTTTTTGCGCACGTAAATTTGAATTTCGCTATCCCGCTCACTTTGCCAGTAAAAATGAAAATGCTCGTGTTTCTAAACCCACCTTTAGGTGTCAGGTCTTTTTTACTGACGTGGCAGTTATGACGTTTTCGACTGGCAGATTCAGGGCAGATTCAGAGCACGCTCTACCCCAGTTTAGAGCAAGGTATTTCGAGCAGATCTCGAGTAGATTTCGAGCACCTCTGCTTGGGAGTCGAGCATTTCTCAAAGAACAAGAAGAAGCATAAAACAAATTAAAATTAATTTTGATATATTCCCCTTAAGTTGACACTGCACTAATATATTTCTGACCAAATGAAATTCTTCTTCACTAGATGAAGAAGAATCCAAGAAATCAAAATCATAAATATCTTCCATTTACGATTCCACACGATTTTGTTAGCCTTAACCTCAAAAGAGCAACTCAAAACTGACTACATTAGGCAGATCACAAAATTGCTCGAAAAATGCTCTTTTAGTGCTCGCATACGGAGTACTTGCGTCACTCGAACACGTAACTCTTTTTCGAGCGATCAAAAAATCTCAGTCGAACACAAGATCTCAGAGTGAGCAAATTTAGAGCAACTTCAGAGCAAAAAGAGCATGCCAGTCGAAAACGCCATTAGAGTGTTAATAGAAAAAGTATTAAAAAATGTCGAATTCCAGAAATGGGATTAAAAGTTAATCCAATAATATTAACCGTGCACATAATTAAAATTTTGTCACCAGATTCAGGATCAGGAACCTCGAAAACCCCCCACAAAGCGTATTTTTTTCTGGAATTTTTTAAGAAAAATGATCACGTCATTGTCCTTACAGCATCATCCGGTCCAAATTTTAAAATGTTGACAACAGAATCGCCCGGACTGCATACAAAAAGAAGAAAACAGTTCAACTCAAAACTATGTCCATTAATGCCGTGTTTTAAATTCGGTTTTTGGGAAAAAAAATTTTTTTATGAATATGGTGACTATTTTGTGGGGCCAGTCTGAGACAAGATGAGTAACGAATGTTATATAGAAAGCAAAACTTGATTTAGAATAAAATCTAGAAAAAAATCATTATTGTGAGCCGTAGGTGAAATTCTTTAAACAGAATGCGGCGCAGTTATTTAAATCAAGAGATACACAGTCTCAAGCGAAAATTACCTTAATTTTTTGCGCTCTGTACGTTTTATAAATAGCCGCAATGGAAATTATTAATAAAAATAACATTAAAGAGGGTAAATTTTTTGAGATAATGTGGAAAATTGTGGTAAATGGTTAAAAAAATGTTCCGCAGGCGAAAAAAATGTACTTTGGAGCAATCTCCAGCTGAAATAGAGTACGCTTTTCATATTTAGCGATCGCTTTTTCTAGTGTTTGACAAACTATTACACTACTTTAAAAAATTCGGGACAAAAATATAATTTCCAGTACGTCGGGACAACAAGTCTAAATTCGAGGCTATCCCACGGATTCTGGGACGACGTGTAATAAACCCATTTACGGGAAAAAATATCATGCAGTGGGCTGTTTTTATTTAAATGCTTTTAACCTCCTGAATACCGTCAACCTTTTTTGTATGGTATATTAATAAAACTCACAGAGTTAATTCCTTAGAATTAAAAAAAAACACTGTAAAAATTGAAATATATAGAGAGTCGTGTATTTAGTAAAAGGTCAAACTGGTGGATGACGTATTAATTTAACTGTGGCAAAATTTTTGCGCCAATATTGATTAACGCCACAAATTTTTTCATATACTTCGTATAGTGCACTGGAAGGTACAACAGTTTAAACATATTTATTTCAAGAAAATAAGAATTAACTTTAAAACAAAAAATAAAATCATATTTTCGCGCCTAATGAACCGCTGAAGTTGCCAAAATTAGAAAGTTGGTTTACTCTCGCATCGCATCTTTTAACTCAGTATTGTGATAATTAACGCTAAAGTTTTGTTTCTGTGATAATTAACGCTAAAGTTTTTTTTTTTTTATTAATACTCGAAAATTCGGTATGACTTTTCAAATCAATTGTAAGCAAAGAAAATACAATACATTTTTCTCTGCCCGACTTTTCGCGCAGTTTTCATTTCAATAGTGCTATCTCTTTTCCACAGATGAAGCTATCTGTCTTTCACATTTATACAACTTTAAGACCAAATCAACTAAGGTGAGATAGGGCTTTTATGTCACGGATCCTTTAAACAGGCACAATTTTTTGGCAAAACTAGACATAATAAAAAATTGTGTGTAAATATTATTACTTATTTTCTATTTTAAGAACACATAAAAAATAAAATAAAGATGAAAGTCAAAAACGTTTCGGCGCTATCTTTCTTAACATAACATTTCAAAGTCTGTATGATTGTTGTTATATAATATACTAACATGTAGAAATCACAAAAAAAAAAAATATTATTAAATTATCTCCTGGATCTCATTAAATTTCACATAAAATTTCTTACTGATTGACTTGATTGCTTGATAATCCAATTTAGCCAAATTGGAGCAACATTTTGACATAATGAGCTTTGGAAAATGAAATGCATAATTAGTGGCAGAGTGAATAGACAAATTGATGGTTTTGGCGACCTTTCGATATATTAATTTTGGATACCGTTAAATATGGAAGGTAGATAATTTTTTAAGGATTTTCGGAGTTCGAAATTTCCTAGAAGAAGCGAAAGACAAACGTTCGTTTGTAGTAAACTAAATCGTTTATAACGGAATTTCCTCTTTGGCTATGGGGGCTCCATTCAAGAAATTCGATATCACATCAAAGAAGCTAATTATCCTTAGATATCAGGTTCACATCAAAAGTATTCCTGTTTTTTGTTTACCTTTGACGGTAAATGAAGGTTTGGATATTTCGTTTTGGGTGCTGCTCAGCTCATCCTACACAGCACCAGTAAAACTCAAATAACATCCACATAATCAAAAGCAGTTACAAAGCGTAATAGGTGAATGGTTTTCATAAGAGTTTTGCTTTCTCTAATGGCACTTGTATTCGTGATTCTAGCTTAGAAGGCTTAAATCGAGAGGTAGTTTCTGAAAGTCTAAAATGTGGGACTCGGCGTAAAAGGATAAAGATGAGTGTTTTTGTCTTTTGTTCGATTTTTTTTTATTTACAGGTGTTTTGCTTGTTGGAAATCCCTTTGTGCTTCATTATGTTGGAACACCAGAGATCCCTTTGATTCGATTTTAAGTGAGGCAAACCTTTTTCCAACAGCAGACAAAAATACGAAAGCGTCTTTTATTGATAAATTGCATGTGAACTGAATTGTCTGGGTTTAATCCTTTTTTACCCTTATTTCAGTTTTTCTGTATTGATATGTTGGGTGGAGAGTCGCCAACATTGAAGACGAAGGGATCGATTCAGCATATGTTGATCGCCTGACTAAATCTATAATAAAAATAATTTTGAGATGTGGAACATACTGTGCTATCGATAAAGTAGTTGACCGTATAATGAATTTGTATCTATCATACAATGCGGTTATTTTAATTGTATGCATGTACACTTGACATATGTTGTATTATGTTTTTTCATCAAATAAGATATATGTACGTAACTTCTTATTGCTTTGATGGACCATTTGTGGAATTAAACAGAAGTTTTTTTTTCTCGTCAATACGAAACAATTCTTAATTCAAACTCTTTTGTAATAAATTCATAATATCTATGGTGACCTGGGGCTGGCTGAAAGGCAAGATGCAAAAATTTAAACACTTTGATATTATTTACTATAAAATTAAAAAAAAACTTACTTGTACGAGGGAACAAAGGGAAAGGGGAGTTGGAAAAAAAATCAGAAATGTTGAAAAATTGTATATTTTCTTAGAAAGAAAACTTTCAATAACTAAGGTAACCAGGACCAATTATTTTCCATTACACTCATACATCGCTATACGGCCGCTCTTTATACGTCTTTTCGCTATAACGACCTTCTTTAATTATGGCACTTTTTCGATTTACGGCCCAAAATGTTTCGTTATACGGCCCAAAATGTTTCGTTATACGGCCCAAAAAAAAATTGCGAAAAAAAACAAAAGCTATAATTGCCAATCTGGTAATTATTGAAAACCCGTATGGTGATTTAAGTGAATGGCGAACAGTTGTATCAAAATTCCACTCTGAAGGCAAACTTTCCAATAAGATTTTTTAAAATTTGTTGCAATCGGATTTTGATGTATGGGAGTTTTATGTAGAATCATATCCTAAACAACTTTTGTTCTTGCACGTTTTTGATAAGATGCACCGTTTTTCACAAAAAATGTTTTCGGACATGCAAAAATTATTTATACTTATCATTCTAAACACACTGGTGTAATTCATTTTCGTCATCAGATTAGAACCGATTTAAACATTTTAAATAATGTTTTTTATTATGTATATGGACATGTGCAGATGAATTTTTTTTGTTATTGAAGTTATCCTTATATTACTTGTTATGTATTTTTATTTTGTATGTAAGCATTTTTAAATGAAATAAAAAGAAAAAAATGCATTTTAAACTAAAAACTACGTTATTTAAAAAAAAATTGGAACGGATCCTATTGAATTTGTATGGGTTTGTATGAAAATAAATGATTCGTTATACGGCTTTTCGCTTTACGGCCAACTTTCCCGGAACGTATCTAGGCCGTAAAGCGAGGTATGAGTGTATTTATTTAAAACTAATGTTTCGCCTTTTATAAACTTTAAGTTTAGTAGCTTTACCATATTCGGTCTTGTGTTTAATTTCCCTGACTTTCTTGATCACAAACAATATCAGGAAATTTCTTTTGATGTTTGTCGTTAAAAGACTCTTTTTATTTTGTTTTCGTTGCTAATCGATATTATTTATGAGAACAAGAACTGTCAGTAATTAACCAACAAATTTGAATGTGACTTTAAGCGTGTTTTTTTAATCTTCTTGAGTTATCAAACAACGTTTTCTATACAAAACGCTGCGCAGGCTGCTGGGTTTTGTATAGAAAACGTTGCTCTATATAGCACAAGAACATTAAAAAAACGGACCTTTTGACAACAAAATGGCCAACTTCGAAAACAAAATTGCCAACAAAGAATTTTTAACAGGTAAAATTTAAATCAGACCGGGACCTCTGGCAAGAGACATTGCGGCAGGTCAAGACCGGAAACCGGTTGTTGTGCTGAGAGAGAGAGAGAGAGAGAGAGAGAGAGAGAAGAGTTGGAATAGAGCAATGTCCTCTATAAAAGAGGACGTCTTACAAAACGCGAGTTTTTGCATTAAAAGGATTAAAAAGAAATTATCAAATTATTCTGGACGCATAGATAAAACTGAAGAAGAGCTTTTAAACACGTATAGAAAAGGATCGTGCAGAAACAAAAAAAAAACTGTCACTAATATCTCAAGCGACACTTCTTTTTTGTTTTGTTTATCTAAACCCAATATCGTTGTACACAATTTTTGAGGGTTTTGTATTGGTTTTGAGCCGTAATAACTCTTTATCTCAGCAGAAACAATCAAATTGGAGGAATGGGTTCCTATTTTATAATTGATGTGGCCACTTTGATATTTTAATATCTCGAAACTTACGGTTTATTGATCAATATTTTTGAATAATATTTGATTCTCTCGAAAGGTTGAACATTTTGAAATGTTGATTTAATTGAAACAAATGAAGGGAATATTGTAAAGGAACCGTAAGTCAAGTTTCGTCCCGAAGTGTAGTTAGCCTCATCAGAAAAAAAAAGTTTCCGTTAAAAAGTTTCTTTAATAAAATGAATCAAAGATTCTTTAATGAATCAAAGAAAATTTAATCAAACAAAAAAAAACTAACACCTAGTACTACTTTTTATTACCTTCATGCGAACTGATGGTTGTCAGAAAAATATCGAAACAATATTGTATTGATTTCGATAACAATAACTTCACATTATGGTATATCTTAAAACCCTCGGAATAAGGAACTCTCCTGTACCCTAAGCAATGGCACAATTCTTAAGAAAAACCATTTGTCGGCATTCTGAAATGTTTGTTGAGCAATTGTCGCCTGGATTTTTATCATTTTGTTACCCTATTAGAGGTAATTTGTTCCGCTCTCTTTAGATACCAAATGTTAATGTGAATCATTGTTAATTCTATTGGTATCCCTTAACACACTTTTATCACATAAAAACAGCTACACATACAAATGAATTTATAAATCTAAAAAATTTTACTTAGGGGATATCAATGAAAGAGCAAAAATGCTGTATTGTAACATTTTGTTTGCAATGTACTGCTATGGGGTAATGCATAGCTCTTATGGTTTGCCACTTTTTGCGGTCAATTGTTAGACTGATCACAGCAAGATACCGGATTCACATTGTCCTTATTTTAATAGAAAATAATAGTTTCTTTGTAACAATGACAAATTGATGCATATTTCAATTTTCATTTTTTTTATTGATATACATTTTTGGAAAGAAATAACGATTTTGAAATGATAAAAACTGGTAACTAAAATTTTTACTATATTTTAATATTGGTTAACCATTTTTAGATTCGGATAATTAAAGCTGTCCTACGGATTTTTTTTATCCTGATAACATTGCGTCTATTTCATACGCAGGGCAAATTGCTGGGCATTTCATATTCCAGCATGGCACAGAATAATTTGATTCTACAGCCCAATATAACTATTATAAAGGTCCTGTTATACCAATCAATGAAAAATTAAAAAAAAAGTCTAAAGCTTACTTACTATGACGATCCTCAATATTTAAAAGGAAAATCTCGATGAATTTTACATTGGTGTATAGGGGACCAATGGGCAAACGGATACCTTAAGGAAAATCTTCTACAAAAGTCACAATAAAAACACGATATCATTTTTTAATAATTTATCATTCATATATGACACTACATCCCACTGCCCCCCACTGCCCCCCCCCCCCCTCAGTTGTGGTTTCCAACAATTTTTTTTTAGTTACGGGTCTTTTAAAACTCTAAAAAAGCTTTTTCACACTTCGAAATTTTGAAAACATCCCCTTTTTGCATTTACTTGTAGATTTTTCGAATTTCTGCGTAATTTTTTGGCCTTCATGTTATTTGGAAGAAGAAAGTTTAGTATTATTTATTTACTAATGCACAAAAACATAAAAAAATACTTTAGGCCCCGTTTACACTTGTGATTTTTTCTTGAATTTCTCTGCGAATTATATTCAGAATTTGCTCCGCGAATTCTATTCATTTATCGCGGAATAAAATCAAAGATGATTTAAATGAAGATAAGAATCCTAGAACAAATATTGACAGCGGAAATTGAATCTTGAGTGAGCCTTGCTCAACGATTATTTTTCTTAATATTTTGACTCATAGCTGTCAAAAAATAATAAAGATATTTAAATTTCATGCGTTACTCGATTGAGATTCATAACTCTACAGTATATATTTTGTGAACGTTTTGTTTTTATTTACGATTTTCGTGTTATTTTTGTTGCAAACAAATCGTTAGTAAACTTGTATTTATTGATTTTTTTCGCTATTGTTTTATAGTAATATAAGTGATTTTTTTCTCTCATAATAACTCTACAGTATTTTCCACACATTTTGAAAGTTCTATTAAAAGTTCTGTTGTTTCTTCACTTAGCAAAAGTTGTAAAAGTTTGAAATTATTCGGACGGTTATAAATGAGCAAAATCAAGTTCGGGTGTCTTTCAGGAATGAATTTCTGAATTTTGTGTCGTCATGTAAACGGTTTTGCAACATGATTTTAGTGTCGAGGTATAAATTTCGGTGAATAGTGTCAAGTGTAAACGGGGCCTTATAGATAAACACATAGAAAAACGTTTTTGTTGCTTTGTTCGAATACGTTGCCTGCTCCGCGAAACATTTTCTCAAAACCTATATCTACAGAGGACCTACAAGACGCTCTCATGCAGTTTTGTGCACCATCCGATAACCAGGCGGAGATAAGAAGGTTGCCAGTTTTGGTCCGAGAGCCAGGGTTTTCTGAGGTTTTAAGTGTTAGCTTCAATGGAACCACATTTCTTCAAGTTGATAAAATTACAACTCAACAAAGATTTGCAGAACGTTGGTTCTATAACATCAACCAAATAAGTATCGGGTCTTTCAATAAGGACATAACAATTTTGTATTTAAATAAAACACAGAATAATTGAGATATCGGGCTGAAATTTATTCCAGGTGTAGTGGACATGTTACATTTAAGTATGAAATTCGATGTCGTTCATATGACCACCGCGAGCACGTTTGCTGATTAATTCTTTGGAGCCAATTTTCCACCACTCTTCTACACATATCGGCCGGAACGTTAGCAATTTCGCGTTCGATATTGTTCCTCAGCTCCTCTAACGTTGTTGGCTTGTTGGCATAAACCAACGACTTAACATAACCCCATAAAAAGAAATCCAACGGCGTTAAATCACATGAGCGAGGTGGCCATTCGACCGGACCATTTCTCGAGATTACACGATTACCGAAATTATCCTTCAATAGATCAATAGTTTGACCAGCTGTGTGGCATTGCTCGTTCGTGAACTTCACCATGATAAAAATGTAAACCTTGACTGACGTTTTAGCATTGCCAGATCATAAAAAAACTTTTAGGGTGCGTTTTTATTAAAATACAAAATTGTTATGTCCTTATTGAAAGACACTTTATAAGACAAAATACTGAAGTAGCAGTACCCGCAACTCCTATGGTTTGTAAAATTGGGTAGAAAACATTGAAATTTATTTACGGTTTTAGAAAATGGAATATGCTGAGAAATGATTCTCTCATGGTTATTAAAACTTAATAATTGAAGCCAGTCAGATCTCTCGAAAAAAAACTTGATCATTTTATTTCTTCATTTCACAGTTAGTTTAAAGCTACTTTCTATAGAAATTTCATTCATTCAAATATACTTTAGTCTTCTGCTCAAATTTAGCTAAAACGAATTTTACTTTTTTTCAAACCATGAAAAAAATATGAATATAATCGCGGATAAAATAGCAGCAAAAGGTGTTCCATTTATTAAAAGAAAGTATATTTTTTGTGCTTGTTTTGCCTTTTATTTAATGATTTATTGCCATTAAGCATGTTTAGTGACCGAAAAGGCGTGGCAAACAACAGCCCTTTGCATTACCCCTAAAAACTTAAGGGGCGGATGAACTACACATATTTTCGTCCGCGTTTTTCCTTTAAATCATTTAGAACGAAAGATGCAAAATTAAAAATTCTGGGGCAAAAAATCACGATTTTTGTTGGATTCATAATTTGAAGTTATTTTATGGACAAAAAAGTCAGATGGCCTTAAAAATTAAAAGCGTAACGAATTAATTTTTTTAAAGATTGTTTTTAACCCCACATACGTCATAGAAAAGGTACGGAAGTCATGTTAGACATCAGCGCCATTCGTTTTTAATTTATTTATATTTGATTCTTTCTCAACATTTTTCGTCTGTCTAGCTAAAAATGTGGTTTAGGGATATTAATAAATTTATTAAAGTCATGTGTTTTAGTATGCAGCGACCCGTTTTTGCAAACAGAAAACGTATCGATTGGCACCAGAAATTGAAAAAAAAACACCAAAAACAATAACATGAACATACAGCAACGACAATTATCCCTTCTCTAAATGACGAATCCTTTAGACCTATAGACTGCTATGCATCCAATACATTTTATGCAGGAAGGAAGGACTCATGTACAGCTCCCAGGGAATTATGATAATGATTAACGGCTTATAGAAACGCCCATATCTCCCATCCAAAATATTACATGTATCATTGCATTGCTTAACTTACCGAGTTTCTGGCTCTAAACAGCATAAAATATACCGGTGTTACATCCATTAACTGTATTATGATGCGACCAACTTAGAATTCCACCAAATATTTGTAACATGGTATCTTTATATCTAATTCGGTCTTGTACGAATAAAACTGGATTTTTTTTCTATTTGCTTACAGTGAGTCAAACATAAGCAATAACATAACGCTTTTGATAAAGAACACTAATATCACAGGAATTAATTTATTCGTGCACGTATGTTGCGAGGGGATTTTCCGTATTGTTGCAAATGAACTGTCACGCCCTTTTTAAAAATGGGATATGGGTCATATTTGGGACGTGTTTTATAGACTTGCAATTTCATAAATGACGTCACGTTGCAGATGTTTTTAAAACAAAATTTTGGTTTGTCGTTGATGAGATGTATCAGCTATGCAATCCACTATCCTCGTAAACTGATAGAAAATCAACATAAAAGTTTTATTGACTTGAAAAAACTCGAATTATATGAAGTTATTCAGAATCGAAACTTGATGTTTTCGTTCAAAAAATCTTTTCCAATTCCTTACCCCCGTTGCACACTTCAGCTAAGCTACACTCAGAAAAATGGAGGCTAACTCGACGACCTACATACGGCGTAATTGACCTCGGGCAGGCGCGCGTTCGCCTGCATGTGGGCAAGTAAAACTGAGTTGACCTGTGGTCGGAGAAATTCTGAAATAAAGCCACCAGCAGGTGAAGTAGGACATTGGGAGCTGCACGAGTTGACCTTAGATAAGTTAACTCTGACCGCTAGCTGGCTTAGAGACCCCTGACAAAAAGTTGACATAGCTTAGCTGGGCTAGCTCACCTCGTTGCACACTTGAGCTAAGCTACGTGGCGATATTTTCGGTAAATATTTTCACGTTTTCCAGTCCAAATGCAATTGGCACTTACACATTTATGTCCACAAAATACTACACTTTTGAAAATACCGATTCTACACTGTATAACGCCGAAAATATTTATATGTGAGTGTCAGCGATGCCAGCGAAGTCGTTCGCGTAGTTGAGGTCTGAACTACGCGAGCGAGCTTAGTCCGCGTCGCCCATGACTACGCGATGTAGTTTCATAGTTTCGCTGAAGTGTGCGGTCGCCAATGCAAATGCTAAGGATTTTACTTTCAGCGAGAAACTTAGCTCACGTAGTTGAGCTCGCTTAGCTCAAGTGTGCGATGGGGGTTATTGTTTTCATTAAAATTTAATTTCAAAGTATTATTCAATTTTGACTTAAATAGAAATGGTTTCGATAGAGCCAAAAACATTCCAATATGACCAAAAAGCCCGAAAATTATCAAATAATATTAAAAATTCATTTGGTCGAGAAAATTCCAGTAAGTTATTAAGAATCTTCATTTTATGAATGCGACTTTGTTACTGGGAGCTCAAAAAATGTGAGGCCTTGTATAAAATTTAAGATTTTCAAAATGGTTTCCACTTACCAAATGAAAAACTCACCAAATGGAAAACACACCAAATGGAAAACTCACCGAAATTTCAAACCAAACTCACTGAATAGAAAACTAGTCGAAATTTTCAAACTCACTGAAAAACAAACTCATTGAATGCTAAACACACCGAAAGAGATTCCTATCAAAAAAATACTCACCGAAATGAGCAAAAAACAAATTAACAGCCTTATTCTGGCAAAGGTCACTAGTCACAACTCGATCACAAGAGCGAGGTGAATCACAAGTTGTGACTTTTTGGTATTCTCAGCGTTCAGTCACAATTTCGACTGATCTCAGCTACTGTCAAAACTGTGACCGAGTCACAAGCAGGTAACAAGATAAAAACAAGACAAAAAGAAACTATTTCCTGCACTATTTAATTGAATGTGATATTTCCAGAGTACAACGGAGACGATTTCTGGTCAATTGACAAACAAAGAAGACTTTTTTGCGAAATAAGAAAATTTTTATTGAAAATGTTCAGGTTTCCAATAACATCCCACTTTTTTTTTATAATTGAACACGCACGGCACACACGCACTTTCTCCACCATTTTCACAGATTTACAAATATTAAAATTACTTTAAAAACTAACAAAACCAAAAACTGAACTAAACTAAATAATCACAAAGCGGCTGTCAAATTTATTCACCATTCTGGAATTATACTGAGGTGAATTATTTGTTACGTTTTTTGTGACCCCACGCCAAGAATATGGAATACTCGGTCAGTCACAAAGAAAGTAACAAGCCGATCGTCTCTAACGAGTTGTGACTTGTGACCAGTCATAATGCCAGAATAGGGCTGTAAAGCCCTTGAATGGAAAACCTTATAGATCTAAAATATAACATAGGGAGAAAAGTTCTAGAAAATTCCACAGAAAACTATTTTCTTTGTCCTATTTTTTTGCTAGAACTTTTTGTGACATCGCAACGGTGTTTCGAGTGCTATACTTCTGTTGTTGACCTGACGCCCAGAGACAGACAGGAGCGAATCAACGATCGTCAATATGACTTTCGTTCAACAGCCGATCTTTTGGTCTGCTTGGCCGAGCGCTGGAATAAAAGTGTCCATAAGTTTGGGGAATCAAAAGCAATAGCTTTGGACATCTCCAAAGCTTTCGACCGAGTTTGGCATAAAGCTTTGCTGACAAAGATACGAGCTATCGGTCTAAATCCTGCTATCTCCAAATTGATTGAGAGGTCACTTTCTGATCGTTCAATACGGGTTGTACTGGATGGATTCAAGTCTGATTTCTTGAAAATTAACTCTGGTGTCCCTCAAGGCTCAGTTCTATCATCTTCTATCTAAATCTTATTAATATTTATCAATGATCTACTCTCTCTCACTCTCAATCCGCTTTTCTGACGCCTCCTACCCTTTCAGCTCACCTGCAGAACGGCATTGCATCTCGATCTTTGAATCCTGATTTAAACACAATTATGGCTTGGTGTAGAATCAATCGTGTGGAATTCAACGTATCTAAAACCCAATTAATGCTGTTGAAGATGAAATACGAAATATCCCCCGAAACGGTCGAATTTATAACTCTAAAAATATCCTTTAAATATCGTTTTTTTTAAAACTCTAAAAATATCGTTTATGCCGGGCATCGAAATAAACGAAAAACTCCAATCAAGCGATCATATTTTCAAAATTGTAAAGGAAGCATCGCAGTGCCTAGGTTTTCTGGGACGATGCAAAAAATATTGCGCACCAATCGATGTGCTTAGCATTCACAAGACCTAGATTCGATCGAGACTTAAGTATAATTCGCACATTTGGGCTGGAGCACTAAAACCTTTCCTGTAACTGCTGGTCCGAAGTCAAAAACTTGCGATCCGACTTGGAGACAAATCTTTGACAGATTCATTACAGTCTCTCGAGCATCGTCGCTCTGTTGGGATACTCAGCATATTCTATAGATATTTCCATGGGAAATGTTCCTCCGAAATTTCCCAACTTATTCCTCCACGGTATATTTTCCATAGACCCTCTCGTTCAGCTGTACTCGCGCACGAGTTCTTCCTTGAACCTCCCCGTTTTCGTACAGTAAAGTTTAGGGGTTCCTTTATTCCGCGAACAACAAGGCGATTTACTATCCCATGTGTTCTCCCACGAATAACAATCCGCAGAAGTTCAAGGAGAACATGAACCGACATCTCCTTTCGTTCCTCCGCCCATTCTGAGCTGTGCTTCGGCATTAAAGGGTCTTTCCCTAAGCTCTGCCCGGAGCTATAAAAAAAACTGGATTTTGATGTACAGATAAGTTATGTAAAATCATATTCTAAACAGATTTTGCCTTTATCAATTTTTCAATACGATTCAAGGTTTTTTAAAATATTGCGAAAAACGGTTTTGTTTGGGAGGGGCGAAGGCATGCTCCAATTTTCCCCATTCAAGATCCTAGCCTAACCATTTACGAGAAAAGTAACTATACTAAATTTCAAGTCTCTAGCTCAATCCTGTCGAAAATTATGTTGTTCACAGTCGGACAGACGGACGGACATGCGGAAATCAAAATCTTTTGTTATCCCTAACTCCCTGGTGTAGTTCATTTTTGTGTCCGATGATTGGTTCTATGCGTTACAAATGGTATAAATATTCATATCATATACAGGGTATTCACAGTCCTCTTTTAAATTGCGAGTATTTTTACCGCTCGGTAATTCAGTCAAATTTAACAGATTTTTGCCGAGACGGTAACTTGGTTCATGTAAAAATGAATTACCGGATTCGGTAATTGTATACATGCCTCGAGTCGTGTTTTTCAGCCTCGGTATTCGGTATCAAGAATCAACCGCGGGTGGCGCTAGTAATGTTTTTAGTTGTCAAATTTTCTCGCTGGTTATCTCATCGGACTGCAATTTTTTTCAATTTTGATAGCCGTTGCCACAATAGAAATTCAAAAGAATACATCAAACATGGATTTAAAGGTATGTTACATATTTTACAATTAAATCGCAGTTCATGATTTGGTCACGTATCCAATAAAAGCGCTGTTCTCAAATCTGTGCTGTGAGATGTTCACAGCAGAATATTTTCAGTCTTTTAATATTACCGAAAACACCCAATACCGAAAATTAAAAAAAGGACTGTGAATACCCTGATAGAGTATAAAAGACCAGATTGGTCGAATACCGAATAGTAACCGAATATTCGTTGCAACCCTAATTAGAATAAAACTTAAAAATGTTTAATATGATATGTTTTTGAGGTATATAGTGAATTATACGAAAATTGCCTCTAAAATCATATAATTATAAAATTGTACATATTCATACATACTTGCAATACTTTTTTATACTTTAGAAATATATTTTCAGTTACCGTTTCAAGCAAACGTTTATTACCTTTAAATACTCTGAAGGTCTATCCATATTCGAATTTCTTATGTCCATTTGCATCCAATTATTTATGTTCCTCTTTTTGAATTTCATTCTGTATAGCATTCAGTTTTTTCTTCATTATTTTCCATTTGAATATGCGATATTTTTATGCTTATATGTGCATATATTCAATGTTAGTTCACTGGATAAAAATTCGAATCATACATGAGTGTCATAATCACATAAATATCATGTAACCTCTTATTTTCATTCGATATATTCGTTTTGAATGTACGAGTATTGCAGGAAAATTAGGCCGCTTTCCGGTGATTGCCTCTGATATACGCCTCAAAATGGCGTACAACTAGATTAAATTGATGAAAATGGCAAAAACAACATCAACCAACATATGCATATTGTATGAAACGATATTAGATCAACCTATAGCCTATCAGTGAGTAAATAACATTGCATTTTATTATTTTCACAATACGAGAAAAAAAGTCATTTTCATCCAAGAAAGTGATCTGCCTTCCACCGACCACTTAAGTCCATTGTCATTGTTTTTTTTTTCTTTTCGAAAAATAGTAAAACTGTTCATGTTAAATAATTAAGAAATCGATGGGAAATTATACTCCCGTAGGTTTATTTGCCATGCTTCTGAAAACACCAACAAACATTTTTCTCCCCTTATTTAGTAAAAAACCTATAGTTAAACTTGTTATAAGTCTTCAAGAAATAAATTTAGCGAGACCCCACAATTTTCTTCAAATCATTATTTTTTTAACCTTCTGTTTCTTAGTAATTCTGTTTTAATTTTTAATTTTATGATTTGGTTACTTTTTTTTTCTCTTTATACTTATTTGCCTAATGTATTCTCCACAAGGATATATACGAGTGAGTACATACATTTATCTTTGGTGTAATTGGACTAACAATTGCTCGTATAACATTCCATATAATTATCAAATAGTCAAAGTTAACCGCAAAGTTTTTCATGTTGTTGAAAGCTACAGACGCGCATATTCTTGGACGAAATACAATTCAAAATTAATGATAATTGTTAAGAAAGAGTGCGAGACTGAAAGAAGTTACTTTTGTAGTTGCTTTTTTCAAATATCCTATCGAATAAGGTTTGATTTTTTTTACGCTCCTCTGCTATAGAGGGAAAGTATTGTATTCGTGACGGAGACGGACTCGAGAACGGGGGCAGATAAAAAATTTTTGATCAGTACGAAATCCCTTTCAGGCGAAATTATGAGAATGTCCATGAATTTCTCTATCGGTCTGTCCGTTTTACTTATCTGAAAGGCCGGAATACCACTGGCTTGACACAACATTTACGGCGACAGATTACGGCGACAATTTCGTCCTCCATATACAAGTGCGCACACTTTTTTGTTATAAACGTCATTTGTTTTTCATATGATTTTGACAGTCGGACGGTGAGCAATATATAATATTTTTTGTTACCCATTATCATAAATAATAGGGATGTGAATGCAAGCAACACTGCATACGAATTATATATCCTAACACTTTCTTTAATTTCCCCTTGAGTGACGAAATTTAGGTTTTATGATGTCCGCATAAGATTTAATTTTGAATCAACCATGAAATTTTGTCGGCGAGCTGACCGATAAAAGTTAAATTCGAATCAAATTTTTACGACGACAAAGTTGGTCGGATTGATTGTATACAAAAGCATGGAATACTATGAATTTAAAATCTGAAATTTCGCCGTAAATGTTGTGTCGGGCCATTTGTATTCCGGCCTTAAATAACTCGAGAACGCGTTGAGCTACCGACTTGAAATTTTTGTGCATAAATTTTATGAAAATCGTAGTTTTCTATCAAATTTTGGAAACAAACGTTAGCGTGTGTATACCCCATACACATTTTTTTTGGAAAAATACAACTTTTTGAAATTTTTTGGAAACTTTAGATTTTTTTTTAAACTGCGCTTTTAGGAAAAATGAATATAACAGAATTTAAATGACATAAAATTTTCTACATTTTTAGCTTCAATGGGTTTTACGTATCTCGAACAGTTCTCAATATATTTTAAAAAATTAAGTTTGTTGAAAATTTCTCAGAAACTATATGACCAAATTCAGAGGAAATAAATTTCCCGCATTTTTTTCTTTAGCGGTTTTTACGTATCTTTAGTGGTTTGCGTGATATTTAACAAAATATTATTATTTACATATTTTTTCCGAAACTAAATGTTGCAGAAGAAAGTTTTGTGTTAACCTCAACTGAGATTTTTTAAACATTATACAAAGTTGAGCCACGATAGGACACACTTTGAAATAATCATGTATAATGAAACATAAGAAAAGCCACAATTGCCAGGAGCCAATAGCCAAATACTCTAAATGAGGAGACACGAATTTTTTGTTTAAAAAACTCCATTTATATGAGAGAAGAGAGAAGCAGTAGTCCGATTGAATTTTGATATGTAAAATTCCACTCTAAACATATTTTAAAAGTTTTCGAGAAAACTGCTAAAAACTGTTTTGTTTGTATGGGGGAGAGGAAAAAGAATGGTTCGATTTTGCCTGCAACTTTGCTCTGCTATTTATTAGAAACAGAACTGTACCAAATTTCAAGCCTCTAACTCATTTTTTTTATAATTTCAGCCAGATGTTAAGGCAATACCTTTTAAAGCCAAGATGGTCAGAAGGACAAAAGGCGATGTCGGTTTATGTTCTTCTTGAACTTCTGCGGGTTATAGTCCGGGGGTGTTCACGAGCAGACGGACATAGAGACGAGCAGACAGACAGACAGACGGATGGACATGCGGAAATCAAAATCATCCCAAACATCCTGGTGTAGTTAATTTTTGTGTCCGATGGTTGTTTCGATACATTGCAAACGGTGTAGGTACTGAATCTAATATACTTCTATATGATATATGATATATCATATAGAGTACAATGAAAACTTATATCATATGATATATCATGTAGAGTACAAATGAGCTCGAGCAGCCCTTCGGCATCACTGGCGACAGTTCTCTAAGCTCCTAACAGAGCTAAGTCATGTTTGAATTTTCGCCAGCGGCGTATTTTTTTCGTTGTTATTCCTACAAAAAGAACATATTTTATCTTTCCGAAAATTTTAAATTGCGCGTGAATTTTAAGGCAGATCTTTATATTGTCGGGTAAATTGGCTCGATGGGTCTCAGCTTTTCTTGAGAAGGCCCCTAGACAACTTGATTTCGGTAGCTAGGGTTATTTGGAATTCAAATGGTACTTGAATGTATAAATCTAACTTATAATAATTCTTAAAGTTAACAAAAATAACTGAACAAAATGTGTTTACTCAATTATAAAATTATTCAGGGAAAATGATCACGATTTTAAATTACTACAAAAATATAAAATTTTAAAGCTTTGTGCAAAATTGAAATTATGTTAATATCCCGATTTTTTCTGTATCTAAATACAGTAGTTGTAGATATGTACAAAAACTAAATTTAAAGCGAGCACGTCCTCTAACACAAAGGCTAATAAATTCAAATTGTTCAAAATGAATCGGATCAAAGAGAAAATTGTCGTGTGTTTCCCATCCCATCTGAATAAACGTGTCTATGGGTCGCCGAGCTTCATGATGTGACAACACCCAATTGTCAAAATTCACTCGCCCGAAATAATTTGCTCCCTAATCTAAATATACCGCGCGTCATTTCAATAAACAAATTGAAGGGGTAGTTGATTCGAGGATTATTTTATAGTACACATTATCAATATACTATTCATAAACACACACTAATACTATATATGCATGTCTCTAACTTACTGTGCCACATTTCAGTATTGTAAAAATTCCTTAAAGGGACAAAAAGTTATTTTACACACATGAGAAATTTCATTGAAGTGTCAAGAAAATGTCAAGATGTATTGCGCAATGTTTCTGTTATAAAAAAAGCAAAATTAAGGATAATGTATGATTGGCACCAATGTTTAAGTGAACTCAAAGGAACATCTTTTTATATGTTTTTTTAATCTAGGGTATGCCACTTTTCGCATCTCTGGTGCTTGTGTGTTGGCCCTCTGGGACGGGGCGCACTAAAAAAAAATATTTATCTCGTTTAAAAAATAAATTTGAAAAAATGTTTTATTTAATTTTGTTATGCATTTATCTCGCTTTATTTTGACACATAGCGTTTAAAAAGATATATTTCGCTTTTTAATATAGATTTTTAAATAATTTAAATAAAAGCTTTTTAGTAATATGATTAATAATACAATTCCAAGCATCGATCAAATATGTGCAAACAGAATTAGACACTTTAGACGACAATGGAAATTATCTGTAATGAAAATAAACAATTATTCATCAAAAACAAGTCAATTTTTTTTTGCCCCGCGGAGGTTGTTGTTTACTAATATATCCTTTTCGCGTGCGGAACACGACTTCTTTTTCTTATATCTCCGTCGTTCCAATCCAGCACAAATGTCAAAACTGATGTACTCAAGAGAGCTGAATGAGTGATGCAGAGTTGAATTCATTGTTTTTGCTTGATTTCGTTCGTAATTTTGTGGAAATTGCATACTTTTAGTGATTTTTGAAAACAGGTTAATGTACTGGAAATCTCGAGATTTCGAGCAAGATTTCGTTCAAAATTACGAAAATCTTCAAAATTACGTGATTTTGTGTCGGTCTGAACTTAGTATAAGACTAAAAATCAAAAAACACGTCTGTCTTTCGTAACTCTTACCCCACATGATGATTGCCTTGTTCTTCTGATCAGGAAAAAAATGCGTGACGCGTCAGCCATTTTGTTGTTTTGGAGATCGAAGTACTGCTTTGTGGTTATTTTTCTTAGCCCTTTTATTTAAAGCGCCACACGGTGGAAACACCGTTTTTTCCATTTTGAACAAAGGGCGGCTGGGGCCGCCATTTTGTTTTTTGTCGTATATGCATACACAAACATTTCATTGTGGTTGGAGATACGCATTAGATTGCCCATATGTGCAAAGTTGTAATTTTTGTTGCTCCCCGTCCATTTTCGTGAAGTTTAGGTCAAAAAAATAAGATTTAAAAAAAAAAGTAGGAACCTGTAGTGGAAAAAACCCAGTCGGTTTTTCATTGAAGTTTCAAAAATAGACTTTAAAATGGTGAATCGCTTTAACTGTCCGTAACTCCTATAATATTTAATTTTTCGTTGATGGTCTAAAGACAACTTTTGTAGAGGATAACTAGACGAACATCTAATTCTCACGAAGTTTTGACCTACGGTTGAAATTTAATGCTTTTTTGGTCCCAAAACAGCAATTTTTTAAGAACATTTTCATGAATTTTTTTCTTTAAATGTATTTTTTGCACTTTCTAAAGGGTGGAATATTTCTTCTGGTAAGCCTATGTTCTAGAGAATGAAATGTAGATTAATTTAAAAAAAAAATGAGCCGATCTAAAGTTATACGACATAGATACAGACCGACAAACAGACAGATTTATGGATATCCTAAATTTTTTGTCTGAAACGGATTTTGTACTGGTCAGAAGTATTGAAAAGTATATTTTTTTTAAAGTTTTTCCGATATTCTTATTTGTTATAAAACATTTTAACCCTTAATTTATGAGGTGAAAATCATATGCGTACATGATGAGGTGGTTTTCAATGGACTTGTTCTAATCACATACTAAATCCGTGCTTTTAACTCGGCACACAACACCATACTTTATGAAGGTACTGAAGATTTCAGAGTCACTGTGCTGAAAACATGAGAAATAGAATATTTAACAAAAAATTATGAACAATTTCAAGAAAAAAATTTAAAAAAAATTCCATTAAATTTTGTATTTTAACCCTTCATTGATGAGGTGGGTCCAAAATTGACTTTTCTCTCTTTGCTATTTCTCATGTTTTCAGCACAGTGACTCTGAAATCTTCAGTACCTTCATAAAGTATGGTGTTGTGTGCCGAGTTAAAAGCACGGATTTAGTATGTGATTAGAACAAGTCCATTGAAAACCACCTCATCATGTACGCATATGATTTTCACCTCATAAATTAAGGGTTAAAATGTTTTATAACAAATAAGAATATCGGAAAAACTTAAAAAAAAATATACTTTTCAATACTTCCGACCAGTACAAAATCCGTTTCAGACAAAAAATTTAGGATATCCATAAATCTGTCTGTTTGTCGGTCTGTATCTATGTCGTATAACTTTAGATCGGCTCATTTTTTTTTAAATTAATCTACATTTCATTCTCTAGAACATAGGCTTACCAGAAGAAATATTCCACCCTTTAGAAAGTGCAAAAAATACATTTAAAGAAAAAAAATTCATGAAAATGTTCTTAAAAAATTGCTGTTTTGGGACCAAAAAAGCATTAAATTTCAACCGTAGGTCAAAACTTCGTGAGAATTAGATGTTCGTCTAGTTATCCTCTACAAAAGTTGTCTTTAGACCATCAACGAAAAATTAAATATTATAGGAGTTACGGACAGTTAAAGCGATTCACCATTTTAAAGTCTATTTTTGAAACTTCAATGAAAAACCGACTGGGTTTTTTCCACTACAGGTTCCTACTTTTTTTTTAAAATCTTATTTTTTTGACCTAAACTTCACGAAAATGGACGGGGAGCAACAAAAATTACAACTTTACACATTTCATATATCTTGTGGGCAATCTAATACGCATGTATGCGAAATTTCAAAATAATCGGATGAGTGGAAATGGGTCAAAATTAGATCACAAACTTGGCCCTGACAGACAAACAAACAAACCATGTGGGGTAACTCACGGAGAGATGCCCCACATTTTGACTTTGCCATATTTCACAATGAAGAAAGGCATTTTCGGTTTTTATTTTATTTTTAAATATTAGTCTTAACATTTATCAACAATTTTAGCGAAAAAAAACTTACATTATGTTTTCTTTTTATTGTGATAAAAATGTTTTTGTCAGTCCCTACTTTTTGGGATAGATGCCCAACCTATGGGATAGACGCCCAACATGACAATGTGCATGTGGGATAGATGCCTTTGAGGAAAAAAAACATTTTGTTAAGTTATAACAAAATTTTATTATGCATTTTAATTCATTTACATACATATATGTCTATCCAATATACACATACTGCAATATAAAAAAAATTTAATTAAAAAATAAAGAAAAAAAATAACAAAATTCAGTGTCTTTCGGGAGGAAATCCAACGGCCTCTAATTTCTGAATATGACGCACGAGCCGTTTTTCATTTTCGAATCCAAGGATGGGATGTTTACCTATAATAAATAAGTATTTTCAATGAATGTGGGAAAGCAAATAGGTATATATTATTACCTAGAGTTAATTTGCCCCTAAGGTCAACTATCCCTTTAAAAAAGAAGGCGTCTATCCTTTTCATACCGGAGAGATGCGCCAATTATTTAATAAATTCAGTGTGGATAAAAAGGAAAAAAAATTTTTTTTTCACAAACATTAAACACTCCATTTGACACATAAAAAAAATATATATATATACTTTCTTCTTTAAGCAAAAGTTCCAAGAGTTTTTGTGCAGCTCAAAAAAATTTTTTGGAGTTTTCCCTTGTTCGAAAACAAAAATGCGCAATTATCCCGCAACACGCCCGACTCTCGCGAATTTTAACAACGCACTGAAGTTTCATTGAGCAAACACTTCATATGTAGAATGTGACATGTTACGTTTTGTTTCGTTAAGTACCAGTTTTTAACAGTGACCAAATTAAGCTGCGTTATGGTAACCCAACGGTATCTCAACCCCGGTAACGACAGCTTATTGGTTGCAATTTGTTTACTGTAACCGAACAGTAACGCTGCAGTTACCGCTGCGTTACCATAAACTCCCGGGCTTTTTATTATGACAGTTATAATAAAGTAACCGTTATTACGTAACAAAGAAGCGGTTAATGCAGAAATGTTACAGTAACTTAACAAAGAAATCGTTACAAGCTTACCATCGCAGTAACGTTGCGCAAAAACCTTTTCTGCAAAAGTATTGAAAATTGAAATGAAAGTTTTTACTTTCTTATACGAGATTTGTATTTATGAAAAATTTCGACCTCTTAATTTTGCCTAAAAATCATTCCTCTACACTCCTGAGTTGATTGGAGCATGACCACAAAAGTGTCTTTCTGTCAGTCTGTCAGTTTGTGTACAAGATTTCTCAAAAAATTATTGAGCTAGAGCCATGAAAACTTACAGGCATGTTTGATTCTGGAATGAGACAATCCTATCAATCCGTTAACCGGAAGTAACCAAAATTTGGTGGTTAAAAATTGAAGTTTGGTTTTTATACCCGTGTGGTGAAACCAAAGGGTATACTAACTTTGCCTTACCGTTTATAACGCCAAGATCCCGTCATCACACACAAAAATGAATTACACCAGTGTGTTTAGAATGATAAAAATAATTAATTTCTGCATGTCCGTCCGTCTGTCCGTCTGTCCGTCTGTCCGTCTGTCCGTCTGTCCGTCTGTCTGTCCGTCTGTCTGTCCGTCTGTCTGTCCGTCTGTCTGTCCGTCTGTCTGTCTGTGGCGCGGATTGCGGGCGCACGGAATGAGCTAGAGACTTGAAATTTTGCGCAGATCCGTTTTTCGTAAAATGCGAGGCTAAGTTCGTTAATGGGCAAAAATGGACTATTAGGGGGGGTACCCCCCATACGAACGAAAACGGTTTTTGTGAATATCTCAAAAACGGTGCATCTTATCAAAAAAGTCCAAGAACAAAAGTTATTCAGGATATTATTCTACATAAAACTCCCATACATCAAAATCCGATTGGAATAAATTTTAAAAAATCTTATTGAAAAGTTTGACTTCAAAGTGGAATTTTGATACAACTGTTCGCCGTTCACTCAAACTTCGAACAATGCCATATTAGCATACGGGTTTTCAATAATTGCCAGATTGGCAATTATAGCTTTTGTTATGCTTTGCTATTTACTTTGAAACTTCGCTTTTTTCAGTAGTTTTTTGTATAACGAAAGTTGAAGACAGGAAAATTTCTCTCACTTTTATCTTTACTAGAACTTGATATCTCAAACCCATATCGAATTATACCGTTATTAAAAAATCATTATTTTGCGAATAAAATAATATTTTACACAATTTTGTTTTTTACTGATATCTGCTATCTCTTATGGGATATTTTCATAAAAATTTAAAAAAAAATTTCGAATTGCTTGAAAACTAACGGTTCGCCGTAAAAATAGTTGGAGTAAGAATCAAAGATATTCATTTTGGCCTTTAAATCGATATATTTTACTTTTATCGAGATATTTCATATTTTTTAAAAATTAAACTTCATGTTATAGAAACTAAATTTTTTTTCGTCGGGTTATAGGTATATAAGAAAGTCATGTGCTGTTCACATCAGATATTGTACAATAAATTTTTAAGTTGAAAAATACATAAGACCTTTTACTACTTGTGTACAATATATTGGAAACATCTTAACAATCACTATATTTCTTATTATAAGCCATCGATTTCAGGAAAGTGGCATTTTTTTTGTGCCTACGAATCCTATTGGAGGTACTGAAAGAGTTAAATGTTGTATTTTATGATGCTAGGTATAATTTTTAATTCAAAACCTTCAAAAATCCCTTGCGATATTTAGTTTTTTGGTCAAATGTTAAAATTTCAAAATGATTTTTTTAATGAAATATTATTTTTGGGAAAGTAAACAATTAATTTTAACAGCAGTGTAAAATAATGAAAATATTTATGTTTCGGAAAAATGCTAAGTGGAGATGCGTTTCACTTTATAAAATAATTTTATGAAGATGCTTTTATCTGTGGAACTACAACTGTAATATATCATAAGTTACCAACTGTTGCAAAATATGTAATTTGTTCAAAACATGTAATCAACAAATAAATACACAAAAAATGCTTCATGTTAATATGGTTGTTAAAATCTGTTCAATGGCATAACAGAATGCATGCTTGCTGTAACAAAAAAAAATTTCTTTTTCAGTTTCGGAATTTCACTTTAATTCTGATTTTATTATTACCCTCTCGTAAATATTTTACGATCGCTTCTGTAAACGCATAAACGACCTGAAACCGCAATCAAAATAACCACATGGCTCTGTACGTTTTACGTATCCTGCTAGTTATTCAATAATAATCTGAACTGGTGGCAATTCAATAATTTCATAGTCAACCAGATTCTCAATTGTACCATTTTGAGGGATATCGCCGAAAAAAATCATTTGGAATATTTTTGAAATTCAGTTTTACGAACTGAGAACACAACAGCAATGTGGGTGGCTTTTTGTAATGGGATTTCATTAATAAAAATGTTGCGACATATAACGCTTCACCAATATTGCCTTATGAAAAGTTAGAGACATTTTTATATTTTTCTCATATTTTACGGTTCATAATGCAATAAATTAAAGGAAGTTATTAAGTTTGAAAACTCTTTCTCTTGATTGAAATAATCTAATTTTGCTTTTCAGCTAACTATAAATTAGTTTATGGCTTTGAAAACTAAATTATAACTGACTAAAATGATTTATAAATTGCTCATTACCAAACTTTTCTTTAACGGTTCAATAAAAATATTGAATCATCCTCCTCGGCGCTACAGCTCTCGAAGAGTTTGGGCCTCCCCACTTTATGTTTCTTAACAATTTCTTCCCTGCTTCACACCTACAGTTTTACATGGATTGCGAACCATAGATGAATTGCAACATTTGTAAGGTTTTTAAGTACTTTACCACTTGGACTACGGGCCAAGTACTTTACCACTTGGACTACGCTGGACTAAAAATATGGAAAAGGTATTTAAAAATCGCATAATAATGGAACTTATACTACACGCAGAGAAAAATAATAGTAAATTTAACTACTTTATAATGGGAAATCGGTCCCGATTATAAAATAGTTAATTTCAATTGTCAATTTAACTACAAACTCGAAAATGTCACTACTAAGTAGTTAAATTTTATATAAAAATGGTTTGGTTTTGACTATTTTCGTAATTGAAATTAACTATTTTAGTAATAGTCTCGATTCCCCATTAAAAAAAGGAAAATTTACTATTTTTTCTCTGTGTGTACGACAACTTTAAACTCTCAGCCCACCTTCTCAGTTTTCGTCCTTTTGTTCCCCTTTCCTCGTAAAAATAACTCTGATTGGGTAATTATGTATGGAAAAGTTATGTTAAATCGCGTTCTAAGTTAATATTTCTAAAGCATTGAAAATAGAATGAAGTAAAAATAAAACCCCTAGCCCCGAGCGGGTGAAGAAAATATCTCAACCTCCAACAAATCCAGCTCCGTAGAAATGAACTTTCCGAAAAAATGGTAATACTACTTTTACTGGGCCTTCGGGTACAAATTTAAATATCTTGGCCGAGTATTTGTCATCTTTTGCAACGCGGGGAAAGTTTCTGAAAAGTTTTATGCTGAAATTGTCGAAATTGCAGTAAAGTTTTGTAATAACTCGGAGCGGAGTCATTGAAGTACAGTTTTGTAATAATAAATCGTACTTTGGCACCCGAGATTAAAAGTTTCGAAATTTTTCACGAGATTGGTCAATCTAAAATTTAGGAAAAGATCGAAAAGTTCAAAAAACGGTGAGGCCTCGTTGTCACACGTAAAAAATCCGCACAGGAAACGTTCCTATAAAATATGGGAACACGATTATAGGACTCGTTACACCATTTTGTATTAAAGGCTTCCATACATATTGGATCTAGTCCTAGTTTTCGTGGAATTATTACTATGTATGTAGGGATGTGAGAAGAATGGACATATTCCAACCAAAGTAGCAGCCGTTCCTAGTTTTTACTGAAGACATTCCTATACTGAGGGGGAAACGATGCTATATTATGAATGGAATCGTTCCCATTGTTTTTAAAAGTGACTCCAATACTATGTAGGACTCAGTCCTACAAAAAATTAAAACGATTCCTGACTGTTGGTGGACTCGTTATTATGCAAATAGCGAATATGGTAATTTAAGCCAACTTTTTTTCTTCGATTATAATTCACATTGCGAACTTGCGGTTTATATATGTAGTTTACACCTGCCTACTACCACACTGTAACAGTTGTGTCGGAGATTTTTTTTAATTACAGGACATTTTATTACTCGAGCTGTTTGATATCTCGAATATTTTCAAGCCCTTCGAACTTCCCTATCACGTATAATCGATAACTCAAATTTTCGTCTGTCCTCTTTAAATTTTACAGAATCCAATAAAAAAATATAGTCAATCCTATTCGGAAAGGACTTGGTGCTATAATTATAGGAACGAATTCTATTTTAAATGAGAATGTAGACATTACAACGTTTTATAAGAATCATTCCTTTCATTTTAGGATTGAGACCCTTACAAAAGGGAATGTTCCCCAATTTTTTCTCGTAACATGTTTAACATATAAAGTAATCTCTTCCATAATTTTGGGAATGATTATTCAAAAAAAAAAAAAGAATACGGCAATTTTTTTGTTGGAATGTGTCCTAAAAAATTTGGGAACAGTCACATGTTTTTTTTATAGGAATGACTTCCATATTTAGCCACTATGCCATTTTTCCCATAAATACAAAATACCTTATTTAAATTCGTTCTCCACAAAATGAATAATTTAAATTATCAATTCAACACCAATCCATTAAAATTCAACACCAATCCATTTAATTTCATTTGGTCACTGAGTAAATACCTTGATTCATTTCGTTGATCACAAAATAAAATACTTTCGACGATTTAAAAGTGGGAAAACAGCGATAATTTCCGCACTATATCCATAAATAAACGCTTCGCATCGATCATCAATGAGGAAAGAGCGAATATATTTCTCAACTGTCAAACGTGAGTCTGAGAGCGTAACGCCATCTGTTGGCGATAACATTATCGTGAGGGACAAAATTATCCATTTTTCAGTTCCAAATACAATTTTTTCTCCTTCCATACCATAATCTCATACAATATGCAAATTTCAATTTTTCCGATATTCCTGCTTTTCCCCAAAATTTTTCTCGACTTTTCCAACAAAATGAAAAAGGATTCGGGATTTTTGATTTGGAATTACTGAAAGTGCAAGCCAGAAAACCGCTCTCCTGAAAGTATGCGATTTCGGGTTTTCAAGATTTTCCGACTTTTCCGGTGAAAATTTCCAATTTTTGGCACCGTAGTATTTTTACCTGGTCCAATACGAATCCACCAAAAAAACCCCCATGCAAATCGGATTATATTCAGCCGAGTTATGGATAGTCAAACGGACCACGATTCATTTTTATATATATAGATGTAGGTCCCGGTGCTCCGACAGCCACCCCCCCCCCCCCCGGGGCGGGGGGGGGGGGGTGCGGTGGTCGGCGATGGGTGGGGCGGTTCCGCGATTTTATACCGTTAAACATCGGTTTGATCATAACGAATGGTTAAGTAAGTTGTGGGAACCAACAGTAGGAAACAAAATCAATCGCAACATCATTTTTTTCAAAAATGGAATAGATTCGTTTTGAACCCAATAGACACAAATAAGATCCGATGATGCTACCAGAGTACAAACCACACCATACGGTACGTTTTTCTGGATATAAAAGTCTCTTGCGGATTATTTTCACTCAAAATACGACGATTTTGCTTATTGACGTATCCGTTGAGCCAGAAGTGAGCATCATTCCACAAAATTCCGAATCATCTTGCCATCGGTTTTGAGCTCTTTCACGCATGCCAATCGCATTCGGAATCAGCGCCCCAAAAAACCCCATATGAGATTTTTCTCGAAAAATTCGAGAAAAAAGGTAACCATTTTATCCTTACAACACCTTCCGTTATCTTTATCGACTTCTTGATTACAGACTCGGATACAGCGACTCCAAAAACCCTTAGCACAGATTTTTTTTCTGGAAAATTTGAGGAAAAGGACACTCACGTTATCCTTACAGGACCTACGCTTTTCCTTAATATTGTATTTTCATCTGAGTTAAGTTTGTGTGCTTATTGGATTTCAAGTCAATCGGATGAGTGAAAGTGGGTTAAAATTAGATTACAAGATTTGACCCTGACAAATGCACTACGAAAACAAGCTAAATAAAAGCTTATAAAAAACTTCTGCAAGACGAATTTTAGAAGTTGTCTCTGGCCCGCCTAGAGCAAAACTTATGCGACTTTTTTTGTTTGGGTTTTTCTGCCACCCTGTATTATTGAAATCCACTAAAATATTAACAAAATACAGAAATATCGAAAAAAAGCCCGAAAGGATTTTCAAAAACAATACTTTTATTTAAAAAAAAAACAGATTTTTCAAAAATCTCACCTGAAGTCAATTTAAAAAACATTTCACCTTTTTTTATTTAATATTTTCATTGAGCATTGACACGTTTTTATTTGATTTGTGGCGGCAACCAACACAAATTCCCCACATGCTGTAATCAATTAATATCAAACGCGAGGGGTGTTGTGAAAGAATTCCATTTAATGCCAGCAAGCATAGAGTTTTAACTGATTGAAAAAATCGTTGGTTGATTGAATTGATGTTTCTACTCGAGTGAATCCTTTAATCCGCGAATAAAAACACTTCAAGACGACCACTTTTCAGCGATATTTTCTAATTGTTTGTATGCAAACAGTTGTAATTTGGATTTGTTTAGTGCTATGAATGTTTTTATAACGACAATTCACTTTTATAGTTATTCTTTGTGTTGCTTATAAAATTATTGACGTCAGGACAATTTGTTCCATTTCATTGCCTCTAAAGACTGTGAAAAACGAAATGTCGAAAGGATCTGAACAACGAGTATTCATGGTACAGCCGTCTGTGATCCTTTTGTTTTGCTTAATTAATAGCCAACAGAAGTTTATTTTGTTTGGGGTTAAATAAGCGTTACTTAAATACCTAACAAAATTAAATCTCGTGCTGGGCTACTGTAAACTGCCAAGATTTATGTTATGTTGACCCTCTAATACGAAAAACTGCTTATTATTTCTTCGAAAGTTTCGGATATTAAAAAAAAAAGATCAGTGGATTATTTACGATGTAACTTCAAGAAATTAGTCTCAGGCTGTAAGAATCATTTTTACCTTAAAGACGTACCTTGTTTTCGCACCTTGAAATTGCTTTGTCGTCCTTTTTAATAGAGGTGTGAATTTTAAATGCACTACTCGAACTTCTCAATGAGGCTTTGTAATTTAGTTTTACCAATTATTGCCGTTTCAATACAGCCATATACTTCTGAGTTATCAGACACAAACTTTAAACCATTCTCCTTATGATTTAATAATATTGATGTTATAAAATTATCTATGGGTTATAAGACACTCCGCAAAGTGGAGTATCTTTCGTGGCGATAGTTTAGTTGATATGGTCATATGCGTAGGGAATTAATGGATGATCGTATACACTTAAGCCCTATTCAGACTAACTTGAATCGTAATCTCAATCGTTAGTCTGAATTGGGCTTTACGCACAGCCTCCTGTCACTTAACTGAACTTTAACTGTGAAAAGTCAGATGAACCAAATTTTTTAAAATAAAGCTTTCATTTATGTCTCCTTTTGAGTTTTCTAATCCAAACTTCGAGCTGCATCACAAAAAAATTACGGTAACAGTTCTTTAATATTAGCACTGAAAAACTTAAAAATTTACATCCTGTTAAAATATAGAAGAAAGTAATGCATCGCAGGTGAAATTTTTGAAAAATTTGCTATGAACGCGAAATTTTTCGAAAATGAGCTACATGTGAAAGGTTTCACATATGAATTGGAGTCTAAGGGCATGCATGCTAATTCCAGTTTTTATTGAAAAGCTTTCACTTCGAAATGCAATCTAGGATGAAAATATACTAGAATTAGCATGCAGTTAGACCGTTTCACACACGCCCTAAATATAAGCTATACAATTTATTTTATTTTATTACAGTTCCTTTCCGTTCATACTATTTTAAAATGCAGGACTGATACACTCAAGGGCTTATACGGCTAGTGATAGGTAAATGTTGTGGTTCGTCATTAATTTACCCTACGGCCCGTAGCGCAAGAAAATATATATTTGGCGTCTCCCCTTCTAAAAAATTGACACAACGCACTTTTGGGTATACTTGAAAATTTGGAAAGACCAATCGAAGAGAAAAGGTTTGTCTGAATTCTTGTTTGGGAATATATAGTTATAAAAGGTTTCTTAGTTTTTTGGTATGCAACAAAAATTGCGCCGCAGGCAAAATTTTTATTTAAAAAATCCATACAAGTAGAAATTATTGCTCCGCAGACGAAATATTTTAACTACTAGGGTCAAATACAAATTAGGGTGTCCATCTTTTTGTTCGCCGTCCTCTATTTAAGGGCGCGCAAAGGTTTTTTTTTAATTCGGGACAACATAACGCAGCCCTAGAAAATCAGCGCCGGGGCACATTCAAAAAATTCCACCAGACGCCTTAAATAGAGGACAATGTCTGGATAAAAAAAGAATTAGCCCAGTTAGACGATCCTGTCCCATGGCATTTTAAAGATCAGCAGACGATGTTGATACGGAAAACGTGGTCAAAATTTTTAACAGCTGGTGTACTCGCGGAAAAAATGAACAATATTTTGTTAACATCTCTTAATTTTAATTGCAGTAAAATCACTGCCGATTGCTTCCCATTTTCACCAAATTTCGTATTCATTCAACAAATCAAACCGATTTTGGTTTTGCTGGTACATCTGTTGAAGCTCTTTTAGCTTTTCTTTTGCTTCGCTACTTTTTATATACAAATTTGGATTCTCAATTAGAGGGGGGACGGGGTTTGAACTCCCCGCGCCCTTTTATGCGCCTTTGCGTAACAGTAACTCCCCACAAAAGTAATTTTTTTGCAGATTTTTGTTTCTAAACCCAGTACGAAGCTCCAGTGGATTTTCTCTCATAAATTTGAACCCCGAGCTTCTGTCCTTAATGGGTTAAGATCTTGAAGCTAATAATTTAAAACCCTTAAACCGAGGATCCATCGAATAACGTGTACTGTTTTCATAACATAATGTTGTCACAACTATAGCACCAAGTTAATCGCAATTCTCTCGACGGCGATCAGATTCTCATTGCTTTTGAATTGATAAAAGTGAGCTTCAACTACGCATTTTCCATTCCATTTTCGATAGGTAAGAGATTTTCCAGTGTGGTCCAAGTGGTAAAGTACTTGGTCCGCATTCCAGAGGTCAGTAGTTGAATTTCCGACTGTGACAAGTCCACTCAACTTGCTTTACGAAATGAGTAGTGATAGTTACCGCTTGGTGCTAACGACATCATCGGTCTAGATTGCTATCACGGCCTCTGATGTTGATGGATTGCAACGTAAAAACCTTACAAATGTTGTAATTCATCCATGGTTCGCAATCTATGTAAAAACGGAGGTTTGAAGCATAAAAGAAATTGTTATTAAGTTGTTATAGGCTCTTCGAGAGCTGTTGCGCCGAGGATGATGATGAAAGGATTTTCCAATGTTAGAACAGTTTCTAAAATGTGCGACTAAAACTTCAAGTTAATGGAAAAGCAGAAACCTATCAAAGTCACCACAACTTAAGAATTTTTATAATTGAAATATCCGTTAAAGTCGCCTAATATATTATATATCAATCATTTAAAATTCGGATTGTGTTTCATCACAATAACTCAAAATTGATTGATAGGCCCGCTAAGAAAATTGGCATGTACGTAATGACATATTAGAAATATTCCTTCAGGGATTCAATAACATTTTTTTATAAAGTTACAAAAACATTTCGTTGTTCACGTTAATAATCCGTTAACAGATGGACAATAAACTCTGTTCTACGCAATGGATTGACAAAATATCGTAAAACAGCTCGAGCCATTATTACTCTATGATGCATCCTGAACCCATTCAATATTCGTATAAATCCCCGTATATGAAATCACATAGCACCCATTGCACGGTTGGACTCCTTTGGTGCTAAATTTTCAATGCCTTAATAACAATGAATCCCTAATAGTAAGACAACCACTGATATCCCGCTGTCTAAATAACAGCCTTTTCTCTCTGTATCGCCATTCATTTCTTCACGCCCATCTTACCGTTTATTTTATACGCCGGGACCTCATTGCGCGCGCACTTAAACGCAATGCGTCAAACGGAAGCTCTTTGTTGCGCGGCTCAACCCATCATCATTTTCATGTTAAGTGTACTCTTACCTTTACTTAATTTGTAGCCATTTCATCTTCACAATTTCAGTTACCTGGTAAGCGATGCCCAAAAGCTGGTCGTTTGCAACAGTTAATGATAGCTAGGTACTCCTTTCCTGTCATCATCATCTTCTTAGTTGGTCAAGTTGTCCGCACTTACGTGATACTATATTGGTATTCGTATTTTGCAACATCGAATACACTTGATTAAAAATAAGATTGCAGCCCAAACACAATTCGCATGTGTTAAAAATTTCGCTTGGATACCAAAAAAAAATGGACTTGACTGATTCAAATGGAAACCCACGGCATGTAATCTCGGCTATATTTCAACTCGCCAATCTGCAATGGAACCCAACATTATCCCGCTTCAGTCGTCTACCATCAAGGTTTAGTATCTGTAGCCATTTTTTGTTACAATTCATTTTTCTGATTTTCGGTGTTTTTTTTTTTTTATTAACTTTGCCTGAATTTATTAACTACACAATTTTTTATTCAAAGAAAACAAAACGCATGGCGTGCCACCGGATAATCGAGACTGGGGCGGAGCTCAGGTTCCTCCAATCGGAATTGAAACTTTTCGCTTGCAGGTTTATTATATTCCGTGTGGAAGCAGTTCACCTTTTCAACATCAATAAATTATGCATATGCGTGCACAGAAAGAAAATTAAAATTCAAAAAAAGACGAATGAAAATTAGAGTTGCAACCAAATGGAGAAATATATACCGACTACAGTTTTTTTGTTTGATTTTTCGTACAAAAACAACAGAATAAAAACCCAAGAAAAATGGTGGATACGAAGAATGAATGAAGCCTTTAGAACTTGTGCTCCAATTTTCTCTTACATCCATTTGCTTCTGTGTTCTCATAATAAATTAAAAGGAAACCTGTTATTGAAATCTTAAATCCGATATGGCGACTTTTTACCCAAAGGCACATTTAGCACTTCCCATGAATTCATTTAAGTAAAGTATAAAAAAAGATATGTATTTTGTCTTATTTTATTTAATTAGATTCATGAGTAATTCTCATAAATTGCTATGAAAACGAATTTATCTTGAAATTAAAATCCGAACATTTAAAATTAATGCATATTCATATTGTTTTTATGTATATAATAAAGTATATGTTACCTGTCTTTGAAGTTTTAGAAATATCAAACCAAAAGGAAAGTCCCACCATTATTTTGTCAGAATGTATACAGCCGTCTTTAATTTAGAATGCCTTAATATTAGGTGCTTGCATCATTTTTTCACTTTAAAAAGCCATTTATTGAGAAAAATTGGTACAATATATATTAATCAAAATATTTTCCATCATTTTCTACAACTTTTTCCCATCTTTCTGGCAACATGGCGATACCGTGTCGAAAGAACGATGTTGGTTTGGCAGCGATCCAAATATCGACCCATTTTCGCACTTCTTCAGTATTTCGAAACCGTGTGCCAGCCAAGCCATGCTTAATCGATCTGAACAAGTGGTAATCAGAAGGCGCGATGTCTGGTGAGTACGCTGGGTGTGGCAGAAAATCCCATTCGAGCTGCAACAGTGCATCCTTCACAACTCTTGCAATATGTGGCCGAGCCACAATATCAAAATCAAATTTTGTTTAAAAATTTTGATATCAAAATCACCACTTTTAAATCGTTGAAACCAAAACCGACAATTGGGATATGACAGAGCAGCATCACCATAAGTTTCTAAAAGTGTTTGATGGGCTTCGGCAGCAGATTTCTTCAAATCAAACAACAAAAGTAATGAATGTCGAAAATGCAATTTTGAGCGTTCCATGATTAGCGTCTGTATTTATTGAATAACTCAATAATACTAAATGGAAAACTGTTTTTTTAAACCATTGATTTTAACAGTTAGGTCAGGTTGTTTAACATTGATACTTCACATTTTCACCAATAGATATCGCTGATCAAAATACATGCAAGCACCTAATATAAGACGTTTTAATATAAAACGATCAGGGTTTTGTACCCGGCCTCGATATACGACGTCAAAAATGTGATGTGCCATACATTTTTTTCGAAAAATTTTTTTTTTTAAATTTTAACAAGAACTATTTATTTATTTCAAGTTTTGCCATCCGTAATCTTTGCTTAAATCAAGAAATTTGAGGTTCTGGCCAAAATCGTATTTCTCTGTGAATTTAGTAACGAATATCAATAAAATATTCGGTTACTAAAATTAAGAAAATATTTTCTTGAATTTAGTAACGAACATTAATCGACTTTTCAATTACTTGTATCAAGAACATATTTTCTAAATCTTTTTCTTCTTTTATAATTCGCAAATGAACAGTAGAATATACATATAAAAAAAAGAAAAATCGCATCGCGATTAAAGCGGAAAACACAATCGACCCGACACAACATTTACGGCGACATTTCAGATTTTAAACTCATAGTATCCTATGCTTCTGTATACGATCAATCCGACCAACTTTGTCGTCGTAAAAAACTTTTTAAAAAAAAGTAAAAAAAACCGACTTAAAAATGCACTAAAAAGGAAAAAATAATTTTTTTTCCTTTTTAGTGCATTTTTAAGTCGGTTTTTTTTACTTTTTTTTAAAAAGTTTTTTATTTTATAATTTTTAGTGACTTTTGGTATATACATATTATATAGATATATTCAATGTTAGGAAATGGGTAGAGCTGCGGCCCGCGTGCGAAAACGGCGTTACGAATCGATAGCCTTCAACCCCCTTAGTGACACTGGAAAGTTTCATTAGGATCGGACCAGCCAATTCGAAGATACCAGGCGAGGGGTATCGAGGGGAGGGAAAAGTCAGGTTTTGTAGTGGAAAATCAAACCCCTTAGCCTTCTTAGTAATACTGTAAAGTTTAATTAAGATCGGACCACCGAATTCGAAGATACCAGGCGAGGGGTGTCGAAGGGGAATTTTCTCAGAGGGGATACCTATCTAGATCGTATTTTTGTCCCCGAAAATCCCTAACACCCAAGTTTCATGAAAATCGTTAGGCCTGTTTTCGAGATCCTGTCTGCACAATGGACAGACTGACAGACAGAAGGACGACAGTCCTAGTATTATATTATAGGATATACCTATTTAATGTTAGGAAATGGGTAGAGCAAAACTTTGATCGTTCCAAACAGCGAATTTTTAGGGATGGCAACAGTAAGTTGTAAACTAAATTTTAAAGGTCGACAGCAAAAATTTTGGGGGTCGTCACCAACATTTTTTAGATCGACAGAAGCCTTTCGTTAACCTTACAGACTTCTAAACATTAGAATTGGATTAGGCGACCCTAAAAACCCCCATATGTGTTTGTTTTTTATCTGGAAAATTTGAGGGTTGAAGGATTCGCTGCCCCCCAAAATATACGCATAAAAATTTTCAGACCGATCGGACCATCCGATTAGGGGACAGGGGAGGGGTTAAGAAGCGAAAGGGGTAGGGGAAAATAGATAAGGGGAAAACACTAGCCATCCCCCAAAATGTGAGCATACAAATTTTCAGATCGATTGGACTATCCGATTGGGAGTTGACAGGGGAGGGGTTAAGAAGCGAAAGGGGTAGGGGAAAATAGATAAGGGGAAAACACTAGCCGTCCCCCAAAATGTACGCATACACATTTTCAGATCGATCGGACCATCCGATTGGGAGTTGACAGGGGAGGGGAAGGCCGGGAAACGTCGGATATAAAATAAATAAATAAATAAATAAATAAATAAATAAATAAATAAAGTTGGACCAAAACGAATTGATAACCTCCTCCTTTTTTGGAAGTCGGTTAAAAAGTCGAATCAAATTTAACTTTTGTCGGTCAGCTCGCCGACAAATTTCATGGTTGAATCAAAATGAAATCTCCCCGGGAAAGATGGGAAACAAGGATATTTGCGTTATCCTTACAGGACCTTCCGTTTCGAGTTTTGAAAATCTAACACCGGATTCGTGATCAGCAACCCCGAAAACCCCAGAGTGAAACTTTTCAGCCTCCTATTGAGCAGGATTCATGGCGAAAATCACGGTTTAAAATTACCCAAACCCCCTTTACCCCCTTTTTGAAATTAGCTACTCTTAATGGCAATGAGGAAGTAAAGATGTCCGAAACAGGACTCTGACGTTCAACAATTAATTTTCCACGCAAACCTTTGCGACTTAGGTTGCAATGTGGCCCTGGTCACAAAAGTTGTAAATCGGTTCATATTGTATTCTGAACAAAAAAAAAACGTCGCAAATTGGTTCCTTTATGATCGGTCGCAAAAAACCCGTTACTTTGTGGTCAGTCGGAAAGTTGTTGTTGTTTTCCATTGTTTTTATTAAGCTCGCTAATAATTCACTTAAAAACAGTGCTATCGAAGTTTAGTAAGTTGCCCATTTTGGACCAGGGAATTCATACCTACAGAGTTTTCTTATGTACAATTGTTATACAAGTTTACTTTGTCATGTAAACTGCTCCTTAATCTGCCCCCCCCCCCCCTCTCCCCTTGAACTGCTTCGTCACAAAAGACTTTCTGCAAAAACGGTGGGATGACAGATATTTTGTAACGATAATCACAAAAAAATTGGGCAAAAATTGTTGCATTAATATTGCAGCAACATTGCTGTGACGCCGCAGTAACCAATTTGTAACCTATCTGTGCGACCGTCGCATAACCGGTATGGAACCATTTTTGGTTACTTGCGTTATAACTTTACATATTACCTAATCCAGATTACAAATCTCTTAAATAACCGAAATGCAACTCAATTTCGTTCCATGAGTAACAAGTTAACTTTAGCACAAACAAAGTTTTACCTTTGGATCTGGCATTTCAGATATGTTAGAAATCGATGAATGGTAGTTTGTGGTCGTCATTTTGTTAAGATCGGAACCACAATAATCTGCCAGGTCCTAAACTCTAGCCACAACTCTGAATTTCTTTTTCAAAAAGATTGCGCGTAAAACTATAACAGCAAAAATTCTTGTCATCGTCTTTTTTCTCTGTCAAAATGCAAGACCATATGTGAAAAATGTTTTCTTTTATGCTTGGTTTTTATTCTTTTGTTCAAAAATAAAGGTTCACCCATGGATTTTTATCTGACAATTTCTTCCGGTTGTTCAAAATGAAACATTTGAACTTTGCAAATGTGTGCCTTTATGGTGTGGACAACATAAGCGGCATTCTGTAAAAGGATCTTTTTCACGTTTTTTTTCCAATTCTGATCAATCTTTAACATGTAATACTTGACCTAACCGATAAAGATAAAGAGATAAATGATACAAAATTAGAAGAAAAGATTACTTTTGTACATTAGTCAGCTAAATAAAAAAAGGCTCGGGTGATTTTTCATAAATGCATGCAACATAAATCACTTTTAAGTTTTCGTGCAATTTTAATTCGTTCCGACTGTCGTGTTGGCGCCAAAAATTACAAATTAGATTATTACAAATCCGACACTTAAATGAATAAGATTATTATTAAAGTCGTTGTTAGTTGTCGATTCTATTTTATCAAGTGATTCATAAAAGTCAATGGAATTGGATGTTTTATGAATCGCGTTTTGTAATTACGCAAATATATTGTTATCCAACGCATCACACATAAGAAAATTTTGAAAAAAAAAAATTCTTATGTGTAACGAATAAAGCTAGCATTAGACGAGCACACAAAACCGTCACACGTGTGATGACTGACGTAATTTTTACGTCACAAAATTGTCACACCACTTCACACCGTCTGATAACTTAAATTGTGACAGAATTTGTGTTTACACACCGTGTGATAACCTGTGTTACGACCCTTTTTTTGACGTGTGTGAAACGAATTTTGCCTCCGTCTGTAACCCTGTGTAAAACGTGGTATGTGTGATGACATTTTTCGGTCTGTGTTAAGACTGTGTGTAAATGTCCCAATGTGTGAAGTGGCGTGAATTCGTGCCATTTCACACATACTGTGTTATAGCGAATATCTTAAAAACGGTGCATCTTATCAAAAAAGTGCAAGAACAAAAGTTGTTTAGGATATGATTCTACATAAAACTCCCATACATCAAAATCCGATTCGGAGAATTTTTAAAAAATCTCATTGAAAAGTTTGACTTCAAAGTGGAATTTTTATACAACTGTTCGCTGTTCAATTAAACTTCAAATAATGCCATATCACCAAACGGGTTTTCAATTATAGCTTTTGTTATGTTTCTATCTGCGACTTCACCAATTGTTAGCAAATTATCGAATTGACCGACCGACATCCGTAAGAAATTCCGATACAATTCGGGTTCTTCAGAGCGCAATTCCACCATCAATTTGGCAAAGAAACCCTCCTTCTCGCGACGCGACACTCAATCCTTTGTCCAACAACTGCGCTTTCGAGCCATTGACTCGTCGTCGTCGTCGTCGTCACTGCTTTCCAAAATATAGGCTGCCAAAACCGCCATATCCATCATCTCCTCATATTTCCTTTTTGACATTTTAATTTAATTTTATTTTTCTTCACAAATTTAAAATAGCGCACAATTTTGACAAGCAATGACCGAGAAAAATACTCAAAATGTCAGAGAGCTATCACACCGTCTGATAGCAAATCAGTGTGTCAGACGATTTTGATTGCTGTCACACGTCTTCCATCATCACACCTTTTGAGACGTTTCACTCCGTCTGATAACTACTCAATCTGCGTCACACAGTGTGTAACTGTGTGAAAAAATTTCGTGTGAAGACTAGCGTCGTTAACACGTTTTGGGACAAAAATCCGATTGTGTGGAAAAAAATTTCACACCGTCTGATAACAACACAGTTCAAGTGTTAGGACGTGTCGTGTCAGATGTGTGTGAAATGTGTGTTGAGTTTTTTCGTGACGTCAGTCATCACACGTGTGACGGTTTTGTGTGCTCGTCTGATGCTAGCTTAACATTAATTATTTTGACAAAAAAAATTATTCCAAATTATCCTTGGAGATTTCTCGAGACAAATTGGTGACATTAATTTCTGTTTAATTAACAAAAATGAAATTTGTTGAAACATTTTTGATAATCGCAAAACTATTAATAAAATGTCAACTTGAGACAGTATGAATTCTCTTACACAGAAGATCATTAATAGTTTACTACTTCACGGTTGAACGATTTTCTTTGAAGACAACGTGATTTAAAAACATATGCATACACCGATAGGTTTATGTTACTTTTTACAACTTTGCATTTTTTGTCGAAACGTTACGCAGGCCACACGCAACTAAAATATATGAAATATGCGTAAATCTCAAACACTAAACGGCCATATACAGACAATCTCTAGATCATAAAAAATATTTTATATAGCAGATATGCAAGATTTACACGGTCATATCGTCTCAATGAGATTTTAGAATCCTAAAAAATCGTCAACATCTTGGCACTAAAGATATAAAAGACACCGTTGGATAGTAGACAGAAATACAAATACAAGATGAAAATACAAAACATATCGCTCCTTTGCGATTATTGTATGAAAAACGCCGGAAATCAAGTTTAGAATTTCCAGGATGATTATGTCGGTCTCTCCATAGTATGTTTTCATAGGTAATCTCGATGCGCACAATAAATCGGAAGGGTGCTATATAGGGTGCTTGCTCGACAGTTCCATTGGCGGTGCAAACAAATCACTATTATCTTCGCAACAGGACCTTTTTTTAAAAGTATTGTTCTGTATCTCGTTCGGGTATAAAATAAACAGAGATAGGTATATACACCATAATGTTATGTTTTAATATATTTATACATCTTTGATTGAAGCGAACTGCCTCGCGCCTCGACGAAAATTGTTTTTTTTTATTTTGAATGTAATGCAATAAAATTAAGGTTAAATAAACGAAGAGAAATATGGCGAATAAAATTTTTCAGCCAACTGGATTTTTTTAAGTTTCGATTAACCTTGATATTAATCATAAGAAAACCTACAATTGCCAGGGAAAGTTGTCAAATACATGAGCACAGACCGAACTTTGATAAAAAAAATTCTCCATTTTTATGAGGGAGATGGAAAAAAGTGATTCGATTGGATTTTGGTGTATGGAAAAGTAATGTAAAATCATATTTTAAACACATGCAGGTCTTTCAATAACGACGCTAGATTTTTAAATGTAAATAAAACAAGTTGTGTGTGAGATATTCACTCAATATTTTTTTGTTTAAAAGAATATTTTATGGGATTGACACTCCGCCTACCATTGGGGTCAATTTGACCCCACAGCGATAAAATTTTTCTCTAATTCTAGTCGTAATAGTTTTTGGACTTTGTAACTTCTTGACATTGTTTCTTTAAAAATTCTTCATTGTATATTGTTGGAATCTATTGACATTATTGAAGTTTTTTCTAAGCGTACTCAGACATTTTCAATAACAACTAAAGGAAAATGGCTTATTGCCGATTGGGGTCTAATTGACCCCAACGGTAGTTCTAGCAGGTTTTTTTTCGGTAGACGGAGGGTTAAGTATGGAATATAACGTCGTTCAAATGTCCGCCGCGGCTTTGCTCGGTGGCACGTATTCGGGAGGTCCAATTTTCGATGGCTTTGCCGCATAAACCTGGCTGAATTTGCTGGATGTCGTTCGTTATGTTGGCTTTGAGGGCATGAATTGTTTTCGGTTTATTCGCTTAGACCTGCGATTTAAGATAGCCCCAAAGGAAGAAGTCTACAGGCGTTAAATCGCACGATCTCGGTGGCACATACAAGTCGCCGCCGCGTGAGAGGACCATGCCCTCAAATCGCTCGTACAGAATGTGCATCGTGGCATGCGCTGTGTGGCATGTAGCGCCGTCCTGTTGGAACCACATATTGTCGGTATCCATATCATCCATATTAGGCCACAAGAAGTTACTTATCATCCATCTGTAACGCTCGCCGTTGACGGTTATGGCGATGCCAGTTTCGTTTTGGAAAAAGTACGGACTGATGATCAAAATCCGCACCAAACATTAACTTTGCCGGGATGCATTTGGTGCTGGTGTATCTCGTGTGGATTGGTATCGCCTCAAACCCGACAATTTTCTTGTTCACATACCCATTCATCCAAAAATAAACCTTGTAAAATTTAGCAAAAAAAATTAAATTTAATAGAACATTTCGTAGAAAATAAAATTGATTTGCACACATTGTTCAACGCAATAACCTTCCATGGTGATTTTCCATACACTACGGAACAATTCACAACAAATTTGACAGATGTTTCTTCAACAACATGGCCGCTATAACCTAACAAACTTCGAGCGTCCTTATTGAAAGACCCTTTATATCTCTAATTTTAAACACATTTGGCCTATGTAAATTTCTCGATACAATACACCATTTTCGAGAAAATCGAAAGGTCGAAAATTAGCATAATGTATATTATGGACAGCCTCTTAGGTACCGTTTACATCTGAAACTTTATTCCGTGAATGAATTTTATTCTATGACACAAAATTCAAGTTGCACAACCGTTTATAGTACAACACAAAATACTGAAACGTATTCACAAAAGACCCCGAAACTGGCATTTTTTCATACAAAATCGCCGGAATAAATTCAAATTTTTGAATTTATTCTGCGGTAGATCTAGTTTCCGTGCGGTTCAACTGTATGTTTTCCCTTTTTTTACCCTAAAAATGTTCCGCCAAAAATTAAAAATGTTCAATGGGTTTACATTTTGTGGTTTCAGTGCAATTAGGATAACCAGATATCCTCTTTTTCGAGGATAAGTCTTTTATTTGAGAGAAAAAATTCTTTTTTCTCACTATTGTCAAAAAGCTTTTAGACTTTTAAAGTCATTTTTTCAAAAATTCGGTTCAAAAATTCATAATTAAAATTTTAAAAGTTTAATTTTGTCTTTCTTACATATAAACATAACAGAAGCTATAATTGCCAATATGGCAATTATTGAAAACCCGTATGGTGATATTCGTATCAAAATTCGAACAGTTGTATCAAAATTCCACTTTAAATTCTTCAAAAAAAAAATTCAAAATTTATTCCAATCGGATTTTGATGTATGGAATTTTTATGTAGAATCATATCCTAAATAACTTTTGTTCTTGCACTTTTTTGATAAGATGCACCGTTTTTGAGATATTCGCATAAAAACGTTTTCGTTCGAATGGAGGGGTACCCCCCTCCATTTTTGCCCATTAACGAACTTAGCCTCGCATTTTACGAAAAACGAATCTGCGCAAAATTTCAAGTCTATAGCTCAATCCGTGCGCCTGCAATCCGCGCCACAGACGGACGGACAGACGGACGGACAGACGGACGGACGGACATGCTAAATTTAATTTTTTTTATCATTCTAAACACACTGGTGTAATTCATTTTTTTGTGTGATGACGGGATCTTGGCGTTACAAACGGTAAAGCAAAGTTAATATACCCTTTGGTTTCACCATACGGGTATAAAAAAAATAATTAAACTCACTCCAAAAACCGGAATCATAACGAAGCCCCGGACGTCCCCAGGACATACACCCATGACTCAGTTTGATTAGTCCGCAACGTGTCTTATTGTGTGTGTGTGTATGCGTGTGTTCGTGGGTGTGTTCGTGCGTATGTATGTATGTAACGGACATTGTAAGATCGACTTCTAATAGTAAACTTTAACTAATTTTGGCGCGGTTTTTTGTATTCGGAAGCTGTTATCTTCCCATAGAACACCGTTTTCTACAACACATAATCGCAAAAATCTTTTGCTTTTGAATTGGGAAAGGGGAAGGGGGGGGGGGGGGTTCCCATTTTCCGAAGAGGCTTATCGTTTGATAAAATCCGGTTCTATGCCAATTTTCAACTTACTACTTCAATTATTTCTTGAGTGTTTATACCCACATGTTTATACCCACTTATATTTAAAATATGAGGTTTGATTATGTAAGAAAGGTATCATCCCACCATTTGGTGGATTAAGGTGTGTTTTACCTTAGTGTGTTGTTTTATCCTTAGTATCACGAACGCGGTAATGAGTTGGTAGCACAATGGCAACTTGTTTTTTTTGCATTAATAAAGAAATGCATGAAAGAAATGTGAAGAGTTTTGATACAAATACAAAGGGAATACGAAAAAAAAAATGTTTTCTTGCAAAGCGTCCTATTTTTTACTCAAGCCTATCTGGTCACCCTAAGTGCAATGGATATTTTTATGATAGAAAATGTCCCTTATGAGATCTGCATAAGCAAATTTATTGTTTGAATGAAAAGTTGAGTCAATTTTTCATTGCAATTAGTAGAAAAAGGTTATATTTATAATTTGTGAATACGAATTTGTTACCTAATGTAAAATTTGTGTGTATCATATGAAACAAGAAACCGTATATTTTTACATAGATTCCAATTTATGAATAGCCCTATCATTCGACTTTATATAATTCAACTCTAATTAAACATTATGCTAATCCCCACTTTAATGAGTTATTTTAACGTATTTTATATACACATAACTTTCATTATTTTTAATTCTACGATGATGTCGAATCAGTTTAGTGTTGATGCAATTTTTTATGTTGTAAGAAATGTGAAGGCTAAAAATCCATCATCTTATTAAATTCAGCCCAATTAAATTGTTCAGCCTATTAAATAAATGTAAATTTTTTGTCTTAGCTTACACCTGCTAAGTAGCTGAAAGTAATAAATCTTTGAATTATGTGGTATAGTTAGCAATTAACTACCCTTAAATATATATAATCAGTGGCCGTTCCGACAACATCTAATGGTTGCCTCCGCAATGATATTAATATTAATTTGAGAATATCCGTATTTTTACAGATGTAAGTAGAAGAAAATGGAATCTAGTTTATGCGATTTCCAAGAGATATGAAATTCAGCATGTTTTCTTTCTCTCGTTAAATGCATATTTTTCAGTCTATTGATGAAATAAAAAATAAATAAAAAGAGCAGGCGGAAAAGTTGACTCCTCATGAATTTATTGTAGTTAATTTCACTATAATTGAGGTTTCCAGGAACCAGTGGTTTCAGATAATTTGCTCTACTATTGAGTGACCTGCCGACGATTATTGGACTACTTTTCATTGCTGCTTAAGATAATCATATCATAGTCATTTGGATGTGCATATTGCATAGATACATGGATAAAAAATCGTAACTTTGGAAGCAATTACAACCGAAAAACTTCTAATATTTAATATTATAGAGAAAATTTTCCTGATTACAAAATATGATAACACTAGACAATAAAGGTTTTTGGAGCCTCTCCACGCCTTTTGGTGCCAATGGGCACCCAGATTAACCATTTTATCGGACACATATTTTCGAGAAGCAACTGTTTTTTGGGCCACTGAAATGTTCGGCAATGATCGTTAGAGATTTTAACAAGACTCTCACATCCTGTAGTTCATTTGTGTGTCCGACGATTGGTTACAAATGGTATAATAAATCTAATAAACTACTAAAGGGTAATCCAATAAGACGTTCCTACATTATTAATATATTGAGGAAAATCTTTATTTAAGTTGTTAGTTTGGTTCATGCCATTTAATGTTAAAAAATAATTTCTTTCAAATATTGCCCACGACTACCTAACTCTTAAATGGTCCATTCTGTGGGTCCAATTTTTGACCACTCTTTCAAGCATATCGGTCGGTATTCCGCGAATAGCACGGGTTATGTTTGCTTCCAAAGCTGTAATCGTTTCGGGTTTATCGACGTAAACAAGAGATTTCACATATCCCCACAGAAAGTAATCCAATGGTGTCAGATCACAAGATCTCGGTGGCCAATTTTCAGTGGTCTATTTGAGATAGACGTTTCAGTGGTCTATTTGAGATAGCAAATGGCTTGATCTAGTCTAATATTACGATATCTGTGACTACACCAATATCTTGAATTTTTGGTACAGCCCGTACAGCCCGTAGTAATCCTTCCGCATTTTTAAAGAAATGATGCTACTGCAGCAATATTCTCATTACTACGGGCTGTACGCACTCTGGTTGATGGATGAATGTCTAATAGTGTAAAATTAGTTCGAAATTTGAGAATGGTTTCACGAATAGTGCGTTCAGTGGGACGATTATAACGACCAAAATGTGGACGAAGAGCTCTATAACAATTCCTAAATGAGCACTGATTTTGGAAATAAGTTTCCACAATTAGTAAACGTTGTTCACACGTAAGTCTATTTATGATGAAATGGCACTGAATACTTAACACAAACGTCATATAGACAAACCAGTTGACACATAAGAACTGTCAAAACAAGCCTAAAAGTACCTCCAATTGGATCACTCTTTATATGGGGTTCCTAATATGATAATCCGGATATCTGATTATCCGGATTATCCGGCGCGTTTTCACTATTCGATTATCCGGATATTGTCATGTTTTTCACTATTCGATTATCCAGATATTTTATGTTAATTATCCGGATACTCGAATAATAATAGTCGAATAATTACTCGAATATTTGTAACTCTCGAATAATTACTCGAATATTTGTACAAGAATAAAGAGTTTTTAATAGTTCTGTTACCCCTGAAGGTAGAAAGGGAGATACAAAGTTCAATGTAAAAAAATTCGACGACTTCGAATCGAATCGAAATAAGAACTTTTCAAAATATGTAGGTATGTAAAAAATTGATATTCGAACGTCAAGATAAAATTACATGTAAAATTTGCACTTCAGCCTCAACCGGAAGTCCTGATATCATCTATTATTTCAGTTGAGAATCATGAAAACGCAATAATTACAATTCTGAGAAAGATATTTTTTTAGTGGTTCAAAAAATTTAAATATTTTATTTAATCCTTTGTTAACAAACAAACCAACATCTTTGGTAAGGGAATGTTTATTTCCATTTACTGGATTAAATAGCATGAAAATCAGAAGTTGGAATTTGGAATGCAATTGTTTTTTTAACCTAGGAAATGTTTGAAAAAATGGTAATTTTACAAAATATCAGTTATTTTTTACATCTTTTTTAGTTTCGAAAAAAGATGTAAAAACTAACATTTTTTTCAAATATCTTGAGAACCGTTAGAAATACAAAAAACCGTTAATGCAAAAAATATAAAAAAGGTACATCCTTTAACACGTTGAGCGCCACGTGCCCACCGGTGGTTATTCTTTGAATTACACAGTATTCCTTGGGTGACATTCTGGGACAAACATTTTATTAATTTATTTTTATTGATTTATTGCAAGTACTACCAATTCCAAGTAAAATTGGTTTACATCCTGGGACCAAACTTAATATTTCTCAAAGCTAAATATATGTAAAAGGTTCTCACTGGTGGTCACGATGTCTCGAAATGAAACAAGTAGTGTGTGTTCACGGGTGGTCACATTGTCCCACCATCGACATCCAATAATGCCCACTGGCGGTCACTTGGTCCTCTGTTGGAAAATTAAAATGCTCACCGGTGGGCACGTGGCGCTCAACGTGTTAAATTTTCGAGAAATTTTCAAAAAACTATATTTTTTTTCAAAATATTTGTATAGGAGGTACTCCTCATAGTTATACTTTTCCAAAAGTTGTTAGAAAACTACGGTTTTACGGTACCCACGCCCACAAAAATATTCAAGTCGCCAGCTCAACGCGTTCTCGAGTTATTAAAGATACGTAAAACGGACAGACCGACAGACAGATGCACGGACATCTTCATAATTTAGCCTGAAACGGATTTCGTACTGATCAGAAAGTTTATATCGGCCCCCAGTCACCGTCGCATAGGAAAAAAATTAGTTCTCGATTTTTGTTGTATGTAAATACGAGGCACACTTATTTATATTAGAATAACAACATAGAGTGTTATTATTTTAGATATGTCTCCCTTGACACGTGAACAATCAAATTCCGTTGAAAACATCATTGAACGAACTTCGATATTATCCCATTGAATTGACGACAGAATTCAAGTGTACTATGTGTAATTTCAACTTCCGTACCTCAGCAAAACCAGCGTTGTAAATGCAAAACCAAGCAAGACTAATACCTAAATATGAGATGCAATGTATAACATTTCCAATACAATATACTTTCAAGCTTCCGGCCTCGAAAGTGTCCCTTTTATCCCTTTTAGGCGAACACCCTTCACAGAAATATTTATTCGATTATTTTTTCAGTTTAATCCCTAGACACTCCCACCGAAGTACGCCTACTTTTAAATACCTTTTCCTATATTATCAAATACTAATTTTTCTTCAATTGCTTTTTCTACATCTTGATCCCTGATTTGAACAGAGAAACGCATCAACTGAGTGAGACTTCGGAAATTGGTCTTTGCTGAATGGAAATTTTCAGGCAATTCTAAAAGGACCCGTGCCACATGGAAAAGAATTGAAGAAGAAAAAAACTATTCTACCATCTGCGATTTAATTATATGTTTGATACGCCTGTATCCTATTTTGTGATCGTTGATAATTGCTTCATATTTTTTGTTGGAATGATCGACTTCATATTATATTTTGCTATTTTTAAGTAAAGGTTCGTCACACGCCAAACCGGAAGTTTGCAAATTTCTTTTAATGTAATATTAGATTATTTAGTAGTTTTGTATAAGTTTTCTTAATTTATTGTAGCTACATTTTATAAGCTGGATGAATTCGGACATTTTCCGTAATAAAAACGTAAAAAAAGTTAGAATTGCCAGGGGGAAAGTCTCGAGATCTTCTTACCGAAGACAGACCGAATTTGGGTAGAAATTTTTTCATTTATAGAAGAAATGGTCCTATTAAAATTTTATGTATTGAAGAGTTATGTAAAATTAAATTTTTCGATACGACGCACGCTTAAAAGACTATTACATTTTTATGTAGGCGGAGGAAAAGGAATACTAGATTTTCCCTGTTCAATAATTTAGCCTCGCTTTTTCCGAGAAACTTTTCTGTCCAAAATTTTAGGTCTGCAGCTCAATATCTTTGAAAGTTATGTTGTTCGCGGACGGACGGGCGGACCCAAAAGATTTAATGTAACTTTGATTAATGCAACTGCTCCCAAATGCAGCCCTGATTCAAATACCAATTGACTAATAATTTTGTTTTCAAAACAGAAATTTTATCAAAAGGATAAAATATCCAACACAAGGAATTTCTTAGAACGGTATTTACAAACTTTGACTGTTGAGTGACGAAAGTTGTTGCATTACAAACCGCAATAAAAAGTTACAAATTCAGATTATTATCAATCTCAATTAACTTTTGTGAAGTAACTTGATTGCTGTATGTTCATGAAAAGCCATTTATTTTGCAGTATAAATAACAATTTCGAGTCCTTACAATCTACATAAAAAAACAATAAAGGCTAGAAATTAACATTAAAGTACCTAGTAATTATAGAAAATCTAAAAATATTTTAATTCTGCAGAACTAAGAATGCAGGGAAAAACTTAAATATTTAATTTGTTTGTTGGAAAGTTTTTAGACTTCAATATTGTTTTCTAATGATCAGAAGGAACTTAAAGAAAAGCCAAAATTTAAATAACTAAATTAAAATAGCTATTAGAAAATACTAGTCGTCTTGTTTCTTTTATAAAGGACAGGAAAAATAAGAGTGCGCCTTGAAAGGGTATAAAGACAGAACGAGGATTTTCCTAAAGGAGGATTTGCCATTTTAAAATTTCATGCCATATGTAACCGACAAGTTTAAAATAAAGTATTGACAATTTTGAAATTGCAGTATAGATACCATTTTCGGAAAATTGGTACTCTGGCAGTGAAAGTTTTCCGCATTTCTGAATCAAAAGTGATTTGTAAAAAACGAAATTGCAATTTTTAAAAAGCAGCCATTTTGGTTACCTGCGGCCAAAAGTTGATATTAGTTGCGTTTTTTTAATGTTCTAGAACACGGAACATTAAAAAAACGATCCAGAGTAAGTGGGAAATTTCATTGAGTTCGAATGGCAACTAACTTCACGTTGGTTACATCAGTAGGCCCTTACTGCTATATTTACTTGATATAATCACGATTCGCTATCTCCCATGATTAAAACTATTTCGCTGTCGAACAGAACCAACAAACCACCAACACAAAATTCTCAATTGAGAATAAAATGTCAGATTTATTATGTTAAAGTTAGCAGCATTTCATTACCGTACATTACCGTATAAAATTTCCCTTTGTTCCAAGCGCTGTTCGAGATGAAAAGGTGGTGCAGGATTTTGTATGGAATGCTTGTTCTGATCTGCTTCAGAACATTAAAAAAACGCAACTATTAACGTCCCATTCCGGAACCAAACACGCCTGTAAAATTTCATGGTTCAAGATCTGTTAGTTTTTGATAAATCTTGTACACAGTCTGACAGGCAGACAGATTAACAGACTGTGAAATTGCTCCAGTCAACTCAGGAGTGCTCGGGAAATGTAATTTTCAAAATAAGGATGTCGAAATTTTTCATGAAATACTTTATTATACTTCAAATCAGGCTGGTACACGGTAGGTATTATGTTTACGCATGCTTGTGCATAAAAAAATGTTTTTGTTCTGTGAAAATTAAACCATGTTACTTTTTGCGTTTTTTTTTGAATAAAATATACTTAAAGTGTTAATATTCTGATATAAATAGTTTTTAAACCTCACAAAATAGTTGATGTACTCAATTTGATACACCGCACCCAGTTATGTTCAGCGTTTTCAACTACAGTCCTCACCAAGTCTCTAGATCAGTGGTTCTAAACCGGTGCTCCGCGAGCTTGTTACAAGTGCTCCGCGAAATATTTGTGTGAGCTCGGTTTCTCGACATTAACCAATATAAAAACTAAGAAACGCGCAAGACTTACTAATTTAGACGAAGAATTGAGAGTAGCTATATCAAATATTAGACCTAATATCGCTGAAATCTGCAAAAATCGACAAGCTCAGGTATCACATTAAATGATTTTCGCCTCAAATAAATTTCATTCGAATATATAATATTTATTTATTTTTTTATTGATGTTATTTTTAACTCTTATGTAATAATCAGTTTAATTTTTAATAAAAGTTATGTCTGTTGGTTTTTTGACTCTTTGATTTTTGTGCTCCGCGAATTTTTCTTTTGATCAAAAGTGCTCCCTGACTTTAAAAAGGTTAAGAATCACTGCTCTAGATTATGACTCGAATGTCGCCAGAAGTCGCTAAACAAAAAAAAAAGCCTGAAAGTTACCAGATGTCGCTAAAAGTATAAAACATTTTTTTGTCTTACATTTTTCGTTTTATTGTAAATAAGTTCTTTTTTTGCAAATAATTAAACTATTTATTTTATATATTTTTTCTGCGTAATCTTTACGTACCTACCTCATATTCGGAACTATAGTTTTTGATTATAAAAATTTTTATTTTTCTATTAAATAAATTATGTTTATTTTTCTGCCATATAATGAAATATCCTGTTTTTTTATTAGTAAGTTCAAATGAAGTGGAAAATCAAAAAGTCGTTAAAAAGTCTCCAGGAGATTTTTTACAAGAGATATAGTGAAAAAAAATCAATAAATTGGTGACAAATTTTTGTTTTTAGATATCTTGCAGAAAAAATATATTCAATTTTTGATAGAAGCTTCTTACAAAAGTTATGAAATTCCATCATAAACATATTAATATGTTACCTAAAAAGAAGTTTTGGCGATAAATATGAAAAAAAATATCAGTCATGAAAATAAAAAGTAATATTACTATAGTACATAATCTATCTAAAAATCTTTCGAATGTTGAATGCTGATTTTGCTGGCTATAAAGAAAGTCGAAAAGACAATGTCCATAGTGAGTAAATATTATCTTTAAAATGTTAGAATATCTGTTGTACACAAACTAATCTTTGATTTCTAGGATACCGCATAAACTAAAAGGAAAATTCAACCCTTGAAAATATGTGAAATAGAAATCTCGGATCTGGTTGAAAAACACACTTTTTTTGGTTTGCAATCCTCAAACACCTGATCAGAGAGTTTGCCGTCATTTTAGAGGGGTTTTTATCTAAGGGGAAAATCGTGAAGGTTGAAATACATTTCAATATTATACTTAACTAGCTTGCATACCCGTCGTTGCCGGGTTAAGTTTTTTCAATTTATTTTTTTTATGGTCTATGTTGGAGCTAAACTTCAAGCCAATCGGCTCGGTAGTTTCCCCGCAAAAGAGTAACATAGCGCAAAAACTAAATTTCGAAATCACTTTACCCCCTCCCCTTACCCCCCTCCCCTTACCCCCCTCACCACTCGCGCTACTTTTCCGTATGCCTATGTTGGAACCAGAACTACCACAGACACTCATGCCAAATTTCAAGTCAATCGGTTCAGCCGTTTTTGCATGAAAGAGGAACAGACAGTCAGATAGACAGACAGACACCAACTTATTTTTATATATTAGTATATGATATACAAATTTGTAGCTCTATGAGAAATACGTAAAAACTTGCCTCGTCAGTTTCCGAGAAATTTTCAAAAAACTTAATTTTTTACATTTTTTTTTGTAAATGAGTTGTACGAAAATCGTAGTTTTCTATCAACTTTTGGGTTAGTTACGGTAGCTATAACGGTTATCTCCCACACATTTTTTTTTTTGGAAAAAAATATGGTTTTGAGAATTTTCCTGAAAATATGCGCTACTGGGAAAAGTGAATACAACAAAATTTAAAGGATATAAAATTTTCTACATTTTTTGCTTTAACGGTTTTTTGGTATCTGTAACGGTTCTCGCCATATTTGAAAAAAAATCATTTTTTTTGAAAATCTCTCGAAAATTAAACGCTATTATGAAATAATGAATATGACCAAATTCAAAAAAAAATAAATTTTCCTGTATTTTTACCTTTAACGGTCTTTCGTATCTTTAACGGTTCTCGAGGTATTTTAAAAAATACTATTTTTTACATACTTTTTCCGAAACAAAATATTGCAGAGGAAAGTGTTAATCACAACTTTAACAACGGGTTGCGTCCTTGCGGCCAATCTGTGTAGAAAATCATTTAGTCATTGTTAGTTAAATTTGGCTAGATTCTACCAATATAAACATTATTTAGCGAAATATCCTGTTGTTGTGGCTCCCAATCTATAACTTGTTTTTTGAAAGTTCAAAAATACACTGAGTATAAAATATGGCAAAATCATAGAATCGTTATTTCTCAAATAGAAAATGGCGTTTTCTCCATACAATTTCGTTAAATTTTTATTAAATTAAAATCAGCTCACTCATCTAATCAGATTGATCGATTCATTCATATAAGTTCCAGTCATAAGTTTTTCTGACTTCTTTGAATCCACTTTGCGTTGACCTTTTGCTTATTAAATTTATTCGTGTGCGTATTTTTTCGAAATTATGAAATATTTTCAACGGACGTATCCAATAATTGGTGATGGATAATAGCAGGGTTTTCATAGCATTAAAATGAAACGTGCAGACAGCCCAAATTGCCAATGGTTCTCTTAAAGATAAATTCACAAATTGTCTCAGGTATTTGGATTTTTAAGTCTACTCCGTTATTCACATTTTCAAAGGACACAAAACAAACAAAAGTAAGGATGCAGATGAAGGTTTTTTCTTACTTTTTAAATTTAACAACTGAATTTTACAGAGACTAAAATTGAATAGAAAAATTATACAAAATGTTTCAAACACTAAAAGAAATAGTTTTGGACATTATATAAAAAATGCATTATCTGTCGGTTTTATTAAAATACGAATTCATTACTTATTTATGTTTTTTTTCGACATTTTCATCGTCGTTTTATTTGTTATGGGTGTTATTCAAATAACTGTATCTTCCGTACCTCAATCGTCGGACACAAACAATTCGTTCATTACACTTACATCACTGTATTCACATAGGGTTTCGTCTTTTTAACCATCTAAAAATTTCAAAGAATTTGAGCTAAGGGCAAATTTGTAACAGCGAACAGAATTGTGCCAAAGCGGAATAGTTATTTTGAATATGCGCCGCATGCAAAAAGTTTTTTTTACAGCAAAAAAGATTTTTACAACGGGGTACAAAATGAAAATCTCAAGATTTCACTATTACGCTTACAAAAGATAGGTTTCTAATCACTCAATTGGCCGGGCCGTGTAGAGATTGGAAATTTATGAATTCCTAGGATAACGGAAGGTCCTGTAACGATTATAATTTTCAACGGGCCTTTAGATCAATTAATGTAGGGTTGCGGTTGGGCGGGGATTTATCATCGATATTCGAATACTCTGAGAACATACTGCCAAATCCTGAAAAACTTTTGAATAAGATACAAGAACATACACCGCGCCAGTGTCACAAACTACCCTGCCCTCTTTCAAACTACTAAATGAAGGAGGACTCAAGTGTGGACCAAATCATATATCGTAGATAGTGGAGATGTATATTTAGGCGTAAATATTAAAAAAATATTTTATCGTTACAAAATATTTCTCAATATTCAGATAGTGAATAAAAAAATGACAAATTAAAACTAGTAGCAAATGAAAATATAAAAAAAACTATAAATTGGGTTTTAATAATAATAAATGTTAATAAAAACAAATAAATTAGTTTTTTTTCTTAAAAAAACTCTATAACTGGTCCTTATTCACATAGAAATATGGAAGTTGAAACAAATTAAGGAACGAATTGTCTAATGAAAAGGCAGACCAAAATCTTTACAAGGACATTAAGAAATTTTGAGTCACAGGGTTACTTATAACAATTTTTATGTATCATGGGTCGCCTTCGTGTTCCCTTTCTCCAGGCATCGTCCTATATTTAAGACGTGAGGAAGAATTTTTATTAATGTGTCCGGGAAATTGTTTTTCTAGGACTGTATTTCGCTGCCCCGAGCACATTCAATAAACAAAAATACCCCGTGCGACCTTAAATAGAGGCATCGAAAGGAAAAAGAGGATGGAAAATGCATATTTCTAAAGAGCCATGGCCTAGACAGTTTATGTGAGTAAATTCAAATTTTTGATTTTTGGAGTTTAATTAAAAAAAGGATTACGCTGGGTGGTTTGCTGGGCTTGCTATTTTTCACGCAAATCTCAAGAATATCACGGATGAGCTCTGCATACGGCAGGTTTTTCTACAAATCTTGTGCATTCTATGAGGTGCCCTCAGCCAATCAGAGACTAGCCGTTTATGCTGAGACTTCATTTCACTTAAGAAACATAAAAAAAACACCCCAGCGAATGTGAATTCGTTCCTTCCACAGATTCCTATCAAGAAGAAGAAGAAGGTTTCACGTTGCCGGGAACATTTTTAGCTGTGAAAAATGTAAATATTTTAGAAAATATCGTTGGTTTTTGTGAATTTATAAAAGCAAACTGACATAGATTTGTTTTGCCCTCAATCTCTCTCGATCTGAAGCTGGAACTAACTTGTCGCTATTTGGGGTTAGGGTCTTCTGTTTATGGCAAAGAATTTTCCAAATTCAGTCAAAACAATTCAGTGCTTCGCTAAAACCCACTAAATGCTACGCAGAGCATGTTATTATCCAACTCCGATAATCGCAAATAATTGTATTTTGGCCGGGGAAGTAATAGGTGTCAGGCCCGAAGGCACATTTTCAGCCCCATCTCATCTTTCCAACAACAACATAGTAAATAGTATACAATTCGGGTCTCCTTCAAATCGATATTCAACCGATTACCTCCTCCTATCTACCAGTCTATAGTAAAAAAGTCATATTGATAACTTGTTTTCGGGTATCCAGCGATCTTCATAAAGTATCGCTTTTGCATTCCTCGCTGTTATTCTGGAAAAAGAGCCCCAATTTGCATACATAGTGCAGCGAAGCAAGTCCAAAAAGCCACCGCTAGCCAGACAGCATCGATTGACTTGGCACAGAGCCTGACTTGAGGGCAAAAACAGCTGATTATCTCTTGCTTTTCTTTCGATTCAGTGTTTCTTTTGTAGGATTTTATGTTTTTGTTTTTATTAATTTAATATATTGATTATGGGGCAATTTCAGATAATAATGGCACCGAAAAAAGTCGAAGAACCGGAGAGGAAGCCGCTGATTGGACGAGTCGGGACCAATTTGCGTGTCGGCATCGTCGGTGTACCCAATGTGGGTAAATCGACATTTTTTAATGTGATCACGAAAAGTGCTGCACCAGCTGAAAATTTTCCCTTCTGTACCATCGATCCCAATGAAAATAAGTATCTTTTTATTATTATTATAATTTAGTCGTAGAAGATAGAATTTTATGAGCAAAAAAAAGGCGATAAATGCGAAATGACTGCATATTTCACAAGAGGACAGTTAGTCATAAAGTTGTATCGATTTAGATAAAAAATAGTAATCGATATTGACAGCTATTTCTTGGGGGCAATCACTTTGATAATAGCAGCAATTACCTTTAATTTCTGCGATTTTCATAACTTCATAATTTCGCTATTATGACAAGAGTTGAAAATAGACCTTAACACAAAATTTATTCAAAACACAATAGAGACAAATACGAACTGGGGGCTTTTAAGAAAACATTCACTAGATCCATTCAGAGCACTTGTTCCGGCAACAAAAAAAAGTTCATATTTATTATCCTATATAGGGTAGAGTGAAAAAGATTTGATATAAAAATTAACTTACACAATTTCGCAATACGTATTTAAATACCGGAAACTGATTCAAAATTAAAATTGTGCCTTCCTTAAAATTCTCTTTTGTACAAAATAATTTTTTTAGAGATGGGAAAATAGCAAAATTCTATAATTGGGAGTGGGTTTAATATTAGCAAGAACTCTTCCGGAGTTTTGAGGAAAACCAGGCATTTTTCGGGATGTGCTAGGTGATAGTAAATGACAGGATATTAGCTCGTACTGTCCAAAAAGTCACAGTAGAATGATTTGATTTTGGTAAAATCCAGTTATTTGTATTGTGTGAAGTCCTCTGAATAATTTTGTATTTTCTTTCGACAATTGCCAAGTAATGTAAAAATTTTGAATAAAAAACAGTCACTTTAATATAACAACATAAAGGCCCGCCGTACACTTGAGCTAAGTTAGCTCAGCTATGTGCCTGTTTAGACTTAACGTGGCGTGTTTCGTCACCTACCAAAGTGAGGATAAGATGAAACAGGTATATAGTTGAGCTGGCTTCGCTCAAGTGTATCAAGGTTGTAAAAAACCACTTAAAAGTTTTGCCGATTAGAAAAACTACTCACAACAAAGAAAATAGCGAAAACACACAAAAAAAAACTCGCCTAAAATCGACCAATGCAGTGAAAAAACTATAATTTTATGTGGCTATAATTTTGTATATCTTTTTGTATATTATTTTAAGTGTTATGTCTTTTTGTCAGTCAAATGGCGATAAATTAAAACAAATGCCGATAAATTTGGAACCTTCTTTTAGTCAAATTGTGCACGCTCTACCATACTTGTATTGAAAGGAGTTACCATGGGTGATGGGAATAAAAAAATAGCTTTTGCTAAAATTGATGTTTTTTAGCTAGTGAAGTCTGTATGCAGTCTGCATTAGCTAAAAAAACATCAGTTTTAGCAAAAGCTATTTTTTTATTCACATCACCGATTGTTATATAGAAATTGTATTCATATTTTTTATTGAAACATAAGTTTGTCAGATCGCTCGTTAATAGATTTTTCGGTTTCAGCACGTAGAGTATCTGTTCCAGATGATAGATTTGAGTATCTCTGTGAGTACTTCAAACCAGCAAGGTATGGTATTATTTTTTGTTACTAATTTTCAAATTACTGATTTACAATATTCATCCAAAATTGATCATGTTCGCATATAGTAGCTACGTATTCTCAGCAAGTACAGATATAGCGGTGAATAGTGGGATTAGTTTCGGTTGCCGTTTGTGTGCTGACCGTTTCGCGGCATTAACATCGAGCAAACAATATGGAATTGCAATAGTTAAATAGAATAAATGTTTTTTTTTCTTGGATCGGATTGAAGTTCTATTGGAATTTTTATAAAAAAGTGGCGAAATTACGGTATAGGCAGAGTTTAGTCAATTTTACAGGTCGATTCCCTTAGGCGATGCGTTTTTAATCGACTCGCCCTCTGTCGAGGCGAATCGCGTGAAGTTTGGTATTCCCTTAGGCTCTCGAATCGACTCTCGAACTTACAATTGTCGCCGCTAAAGTAAATTTGGCGATTAATGCCTAGAACATCTTAGCACTAAAATAGGCGTTATGTACAGGCCATAGGAAATATTATGGCAGGATATAACATATTTTAGTAGAAAAAAACGTCATTCATTTTCAATTGAAATTAAATTTTATTCTCCACACAAAATGAGTTCGTTCGAATTTTATGAACCTGACGAAGATTTGGAAGACTGCAATGTGGACCTACGAGTAACAAGGAGGTTTTTAAGAGATGCTGCGAATCCTCTGGACTTGCCGGATATTACGTAACAAAATTGTGTTTTAATTTTAACATTTCTTCAATTTGTTTTGGTTTTTCAAGGTTTGTGAAATACTTTCGCCTAAACAAATCGGCCTTCAATTCGGTCTTAGGAGTTTTAGACAGCAATCTACCTCCAACTTTGCGGTCGAACTCAGTTCTTCCGATAATAAAACTAGCATCCATACTACGATTTTTGGCTGAAGGATGCTATCAAACCGGTGTGGGGAATGATTTAAAAACCAGATAATTTTAGCAGCAAAAAATGTCTTCAATTCATTGATTTCATTCGTTTTTAGACCACTCAATTGAAGACGGCATGTGTAAGAAGCTAGGAATTGCATTATTTAAATTAAATATACATACCTTCTTTCTTTATTCATTTTCACGGTTTTTTAATTTTAGCTGTCGATTCCAAAATCGGTGCGCCTCGATTTGTCGTTTTTTATCGACTCATTTCGATACAAAAGTCTTGAGTAATACACAAAATTTGTTCGAATATCAAACAAGAGATGGCGTTAGTTGTATATTTCGAATTTTTACGCCTGCTGTGGATAAAAAAGTCTAAGGGAATACCAAGAGTCGATTGGCGTGATTCAAGGCGAGGCGCGCGCCTAAGGGAATCGACCTGTTAAACCTATTAAGATATTTTTTTTTATTGAAAAGTTTGTTCCACTTAATGATTATAGGAAAATGGAAAATGTGAATTCACAATAAAATTTGTAGCACATCCTCAGGCGATTAACGCCTTAAGAGAAGCAAACCTTACGATTTTCTCTTCAAAACAATTAAATGAGTTTTTCAATTTTTATGTTTCCTAAACAAATAGGAATATGTTCCTATTTGAAGTACTTCCGGTGCTTCAATTCCCGGCTGTCGCACGCTGTGATTCAAGTCCACTCAACTTGCATTACGAAAAGAGTAGTGATAGTTACCGCTTGGTGCTAACGACATCATCAGTCTAGTGCTATCACGACCTCTGGTTTTGATGGGTTGCAACGTAAAAACCTTACAAATGTTGTAATTCATCTATGGTTCGCAATCCATGTAAAACTGTACGTGCGAAGCAGGGAAGAACTTGTTCTGAAACCTCAATTGAGGTGGCCCAGGCTCTTCGAGAGCTGTACCGCCGAGGATGATGATGATTTGAGAATTACCTAAACAGAGCATTGTTCCAGTGGCGGCTCGTGTATATTTGAAATGAGGAGGCAAAGTTTTTTTTAGTTATATAATTTTTTTTATTATGTAGGAAGACCTATTCTTCTGGAGGGGAAAAGTGAAACAGAGATTGGTGTTCGTATTCTATATGTGGCTATGCTTGTTGTTAGCAAAAGCTGTATGAGAGTATTTGTACGAATCGGAGGCTAGCCTCTATGAAGAGAATTTGTAGTTTATGTTTTAGAGAATTCGACATTAGAGAATAGGATTTTCTTTTAAATTATTATTTTCTGAACATACAGATTTTTATACAGTCCATTATGGTATTAAAAATTAAAGGCATACGTTAGAAAAACATTTTTATAAAATGTTATGAGGAGGCAATGCCTCCGTTGCCTCCCCTATAAAGCCGCCACTGCATTGTTCTGTCTTTAGAGCGTGATTACATTGGCGGAGGAAGGCATATGACTTCACGAAATGTTGGGCAAGAGACGAAGTGGGAATGATGATACGAAAAGACGAACGAAAACTAAAAATTTCAGTTCGAGTGTAATAAGAACGACGTGTGATTGGCTACCTATTCCCACTTATTTCGAAAAAATCATTCAGGTTGTAGACGACATAGCGTGCGCGTCTCGAATAGTTTTTATTTATGTGTGCTATATTTATTTATGGAACAATTCTACCATTTTATTGTCTTTATACAATAAATTTAATTTAGCCCCAGAATCCTATGAAATTCCGATAAATTATCTCTGACCATGATGTTGCTAAAATAAAAATGGCCCAGTTTTCATTTGTTCCACTTGTCGGTGTGGGGTTCAGTTTATCTCGTCCAAGAGGTCCAAGCAGTCGGTTTATTCAGTCCGTGTGTAATCATAGTCTTAACTTTCATTGTGGCGAACAAGAATTCACAAAATGCGAACTAGAGCAGCGACATGTATAGAAGCAAAAGCACATCACAGCCGCTGGTTGTTCATGGGCGCTACCGAGCAGCCGATCGCACGCATATTGGCTACATTTGATGGGGGGATTATTTTGAATTTCTTCAAATGATTTGATTTTTGACAATACTTTATTATAAAGGGTCTTTCAATAAGGACGCTCGATGTTTAAATGTAAATAAAACAAGTTGTGTGTGAAATATTCACTCATTTCTTTTTGTTTAAAAGAATATTTTATGGCATTAAGTATGGAATATAACGTCGTTCAAAGGTCCGCTTTGCTTGGTGCGTATTCGCGAGGTCCAATTTTCGATGACTGTCGCATAAATCTGGCTCAATTTGCTGGATGTCGTTCATTATGTTGGCTTTGAGGGCATCAATTGTATGCGATTTTTCGCATAGACCTGCGATTTAAAATAGCCCCAAAGAAAGACGGTTGCCGGTGCACGTCGCGACCGCACGAAATAACCATGCCCTCAAATCGCTCGTGCAGAATGTCCATCGTCGCATGCGCTATGTGGCATGTAGCGCCGTCCTGTTGGAACCACATGTTGTCGGTATCCATATAATCCAGTTTAGGCCACAAGAGTTACTTATCACCGATCTGTAGTGCTCACCGTTGACGGTTATGGCGATACCAGTTTCGTTTTGGAAGAAGTCTGGATCGATGATTCCGGCAGACCAAAATCTGCACCAAACAGTATCCTTCTCGGGATGCATTTGGTGCTGGTGTATCTCGTGTGGTTTGGTATCGCCCCTAATCCGACAATTTTGCTTGTTCACATATCCATTCATCCAAAAATGATCTCGTCGCTAAAGATAATTTGTTTTTGCGAAATTTCGGGCAGCTTCCAACTGCAAGAAATTTAATTACGAAATTGTCAAAAGATTTTTTTATTCTGTTTATTTATATTTCTGAATTGGTTGTATACGGCCACTGATTTTTTTTTTATATCGTCTCATCTTGGCTTTAATGACGAATATTTAAATAAAAGATCGATCGAATTTTTGTCTTCAGGCCTAATTACTGTGCGTAAAGGAGTTCACTGTGGCGTGTAAATAAAGGACGTGTGGTACATAACAATCATCTCTGGAGAAAAATACTTTTTGTATTTACAATAATATGGCCCCATACAAGGGTGTTTTTTTTAGACGTGTGGTTTTCAATCTGGCACTACTTTTTTCGGAGTTGGTCTTTTTGACAGTTGTCACTTGATTTATGCTCAGTTTGGTTTGCCATTTCGTCAAACGACCAACAAGCGCGTCGCACGTTTGGTGAATGGGCCCAAAACGAGATGGCCGCCGATCCCGATTTTCACAAGAAAATTTTGTTCAGCGATGAAGCTCACTTTTGGTTGCATGGGTACGTCAATAAGCAAAATTGTCGCATTTGGAGGGATGGTAATCCACAAGCCATTCTTCAGACGCCGTTACATCCTCAAAAAGTCACTGTTTGGTGTGCTCTATGGACAGAGGGAATCATTGGTCCATATTTCTTCAAAAATGAAGCCGGCCATAATGTTACAGTCAATGGGGAACGCTATAGAGCCATGATTAATGGCTTTTTCGTGCCTGAATTGGAGGATGTTGATGTGGACGGCCTTTGGTTCCAACAAGACGGCGCTACATGCCATACAGCCAATGAAACAATCAATTTATTGAAGGAAACTTTTGGTGAACGCATTGTCTCGCGTCGTGGGCCTATGGCGTGGCCTCCAAGATCGTGCGATTTAACACCGCTGGACTATTATGTGAAGTCGCTTGTCTACGCAGATAAGCCCGAGACGATTGACACCTTGGAAGAGAATATTTGGCGCGTTATTGCTGACATACGGCCCCAATTGCTGCAAAAAGTGGTCGAAAATTGGGCCTCTCGGCTGGAATTTTTTCGAGCCAGCCGCGGCGGCCACTTGCCCGAAATCATTTTAAAAACATAATGGCAAACCCTTATCTTTATAATAAAGCTAAACTCTTGGCCATAACATTAAAATATATGCGTTTTATTTCTTCTTGAAAACCACACGTCTAAAAAAAAACACCCTTTATATAAAATCGTTTAACCTGACTGAGTGACTGGCTGACTCATCAACGCCCAGCCCAAACCCCTGAAGCTAGAAACTTCAAACTTTCACAGTATGTCTCAACTATCACGTAGGCGCCCATTAAGGCGCGGTTTTCCGAAATTTTACCGCTAAGGGGGTTTGGATGTTTTTAAACCGTGATTTTCGCCATGAATCCTGCTCAGTAGGAGGCTGAAAAGTTTCACTCGGGGGTTTTTGGGGTCGCTGATCACGAATCAGGTGTTAGACTAATTCGCAACGGAGAGTCCTGCAAGGATAAGATTTTTCTCAAAAGTTTTTAGGTTCTTTCCGGTTTTCTTCGTATTCTAAAACTTATACAAAAAACTTAACCCGGCAACGACGGGTATGAAAGCTAGTATGTATATAAATATAAAATCAATAATATTTACGATCATTTAATAGTTCATACTTTAAGTTTAAATTTTCATCTTTCGTTTAAAAATAATAATTTTTTAATAAGTTTAAAAATAATAATAATTTACCTTCAGTCGCGTTTGTCTGATAAAATACTTCTGTTATGATATTTTAGTAAAGTTCCAGCCTATTTAAATGTTGTTGATATTGCTGGACTTGTTAAGGGCGCAGCTGAAGGACAAGGTCTTGGTAACGCTTTTCTGTCTCATATAAGCGCCTGTGATGCCATTTTTCATTTATGCAGTGAGTGTCCTTAACAAAAATAATTTTTACCAACGAGTAACTTAATTATATTTTGTAGGAGCATTTGAAGACTCCGATGTTACTCATGTTGAGGGTGAAGTCGATCCCGTGCGAGATTTGGATATAATCTCAGAAGAACTCAGGCTTAAGGATGAAGAGAAGTTAATGCAAAACTTGGAAAAGCTTGAACGCACAGTCGCACGCGGTACTGACAAGAAATTGAAACCTGAATATGTAAGTTTTCGAAAATTACGCTTTCGAAAACTAGAATTAAAGTTAAATATTATAATTACTAATTTCAGGATTCCCTCGTCAAAGTTAAATCAGTCTTGATCGACGAAAAAAAGCACATCAGATTCGCCGATTGGTCTGCACATGACGTAAAAAGCTTTTTTTTAAAAACATTTTTCGTTTTTTTTTTAAATAATATAAACTTTTAGATCGAAGTGTTAAACAAGTACATGTTTTTAACTTCAAAGCCGGTAATTTATTTAGTCAACTTATCAGACAAGGACTACATTCGTAAGAAAAATAAGTGGTTGATTAAAATTAAGGAATGGGTAGATAAAAATGATCCTGGTGCTATTATCATACCTTTCTCTGGTGCATTTGAGCACAAAATCATTGAAATGGATGAAGCCGAACGTAAAGCATACGAGGAGGAAGTGAAATGTAAAAGTAATTTGGAAAAAATTATTGTTACCGGCTATAAAGCACTTCAACTAGAATATTTCTTCACTGCTGGAGCGGATGAGGTTAAAGCATGGACAATTCAGGTAAATGTTGTGTAATGCAAAAGGTGACAGATTTATAAACTTATAAAAACTCAGAGCTCTGTTTCCCAACCGATAAGTTCCGACGCTCTGTATCTATTAAAAAAGTTAGGAAATTATTTAAGGGAGAACCCGTAACTGGAAAGTGCTCCGCACTTTCCCCGAATGTAAACGAATCACAAACTCGGACGTTTTAAAATATCGGTTTATGATAGAAAATATGCAAATTAAAAAAAAAAGTAGGTAAAATATCGTACACCGGAATTTTAAGCCGGATAGTATAAGCCAACTTATACTATTTAAGTGTCAGAATTTCTACGGTTTAAGTAGCCCACGCACAATTTAACTTTTTAAGAACACTGGCACTAAAGATAAGCAACGACAGAACTTCTCATGGAACTTTTAAAATGTATAGAAATTACTGTAGAGTTATAAATCTTAGTGCCGTTTGCACCAACGAAACTCAGTAATTTATGTTCAACTGAAATTATTTAAGTCCGAGAATTCCTACGGTTTAAGTAGGCTAACCGCAACTTAATTTTTTAAGAATAGTACGCGCAAACGGGTCTTAATCAAATAACGCATGGAATTTAAATATTTTTATTGATTTTTTGACATTTATTTTGGCGCAAAAGGATAAATCATCTTTTTGTAGGGATTGCTAAATCTTCCATTTCCGCTGGCGTATTTTTTTGGTTTCAAAATTTGTTATACGTTTTGTTATCTTTATTTATTCAATCTTTGAAAATACGCGCATACCGGCTTCTATTTTTAAAAACATCCAACTTGACAGCCGAAAATGTGATATGTCTACGTTCAAGGTGAGAAGGCATTAAAGATTTGAAATATATTTTACTCTGGGCAATGAATATTTTCACCTGAGCTTTTTTCAAAAAAAAAATGTCTCTCATCATTATACCCGTATGGTGAAACCAAAGGGTATATTAACTTTGCCTTACCATTTGTAACGCCAAGATCCCGTCATCACACACAAAAATTAATTACACTAAAAAAGAATGACGAAAAAATTGATTTTTGCATGTCCGTCCGTCCATCTGTCTGTGGCGCGGATTGCAGGCGCACGGATTGAGCTAGAGACTTGAAATTTTGCACAGATCCGTTTTTCGTAAAATGCAAGGCTAAGTTCGTTAATGGGCAAAAATGAGCCATTAGGGGGGTTACCCCCCATACGAACGAAAACAATTTTTGCGAATATCTCAAAAACGTGCAAGAACAAAAGTTATTTAGGATATGATTCTACATAAAACTTCCATACATCAAAATCCGATTGGAATACATTTAAAAAATCTTTTTGAAAAGTTTGACTTCAAAGTGGAATTTTTATACCACTGTTCGCCGTTCACTTAAATAACCATACAGGTTTTCAATGATTGCCAGATTGGCAATTATAGCTTTTGTTATGTTTTTTCTGAATTTCGCCTGTGGCATATTTTTCTGCAAAGTTTTTATCTAAAAAAAATCAATTATAACAACTTCATTGTCCCATGAATCAGGTATAATTCAAGGAACATAAATTGTCCCATATTTTTTAGGTATAGTTTTTCTATTTATGGATTTAAAAAAAACTTGATGGAATTAGTCATTATTTTTATTTTTTTAAGTATTGGACGTGAAACATTCCTGAAATTAGTTACTATGGGGACAGTAAAGTTGTTAAAACTAGAGCAGGGGACGCTGATTCTTTTATAACTCTAAATTTCTAAAAAGTTGGTCGCGGTAAAAAATGGTTGCGAACCTTGGACTTAGAGGAACTGAATCTACCTTTTCAGTTCCTCTAATTTCTGACCATGATTTCTAATCTGAAGGCGTCTAAAAAATATATCACTCCAATGCGTTAATCATGGCCCGGTAACGTTGTCCGTTGACTGTAACGGGAGCTCTAAACTCATTTCGAAAGAAATGTGGACCGACAATACCGCCGGCGTTTGTCTCTTCAGTACGTACATTTCTTTGACGGCGTGATGGCTTGATATGGCGGTTCGAAATATATTCACAATACGACGAATAGCAAGCTCAGATGGACGATTATGTCGACCATAAAATTTTCGCAGTTTTCGGGGCGTTTTGCGAATTGACAACAAATTTTCTAACAAGCAAAGGTCGTCAAGTGTACCTCTCCGATTTGAATGATTTTTGGATATGTTGTAGGGGGTCGCAAAATAAGAGACACGTATTTTTTTATAGCGGCTAATTTCCATATTTAGGGGGTAAAATGAACCGTTAAAATTACCCTATTTTTTCGATTTTTGGCAAAAAATCATAGAAATAGACTACGTATCGACCTGAAATTTTACAGGGATGTGTAAATTGGTGAGAAAACTCGACCCTGAACAAAAAAAAATTTCCACCCCACCAAAAATTTTCCCCCCGCTCCAAAATCGGTTATTTTACCCTATAGCGCGAAAATGAGTGGCACGATTTTTGTGAAATTTTGTATCTAGTTATGGTTTTTAATTCTAAAATCGACCTGTTTTTGGATTTTTCCAATTAACGAGGTTTTGATGCCGATATCCCTTTTTTTATGCGGTAAGGTTTTGTGTGCAAAATACCTGTATGGAAATTGTTCAACCGTTGTTCAGTAGCAGGACAGTAGCAGCGAACGGACGTGGCTGCATTTCGATCGACACAAACCGCACTACAATTTTCGTATTCCGCGACAAAATAAAACAAAACAACGAAAAACCGAAAACCGTCCGCCGCGTGATATAAAAAAAAATAATAAAAATAGTGAAGTGCCAGGGCAAAGGGCTTCTTAAGGCCCTTTTCAACACCTTTCCCGGCTAAGTGGAGCCTCTGCGGGGTGCAGGGTGCAGGAGCGGTTGGCATCTGGTTGCTTAAGGCTTTTGTACTGAGCAACCGTTAACCGTTTCCAGCTCTTTTGTATCCTCGTATACTCCACTTGGCTACTGTTTGTGTCCGTGTTGTCGTTTTGTGTTTTTTGTTGGACCGATGCGGGTAAGTCGAAATTCAAAATTTAATTTTTGCAATGTTCGCGGAATTAGGGAGAACCATCTTTCTGTTTACATCCACCTTTCCCAAAATAAACCAGAGGTACTGGCTTTGGGTGAGACTAAAGTTGATCGTGATTGCGACCCAGGTCAATTTCAGGTCAATGGGTATCACCTGGAGCCAGTATTTTTTCGTCAAAGGGGTATCGCAATTTATATCCGCAACGATGTGCCTTACTCACTTCTTCCTAACCTAGGAAAATGCGCTAATCCAGAATTTAATTTCATCTGGTTAAAGCTCCATATGCGCAAGCACATCTACCTTTGTTTCATTTATCGAAGCCCTAATTGTTCCACCGAGAACACGTTGGTCGAGTTGGACAATTTGTCTGTCTCCATCGATGCAATTACTGCAACAAACCCTGACGCTGAAATTGTTGTTGCGGGTGATTTCAACGTCCATAATGATAAGTGGCTTCCTTTCTCATGCCATCCTGATCCTGTTGGTTTGCACACTGAACTCTTCGCAGAATCAAACTTGTTGACGCAAATCGTAGACAAACCAACGAGAATTCCAGATATTGCAGGACACACCTCATATCTGTTGGATTTGTTTTTAACTACAAATCCGTCTAAATATAGCGTTTCTGTCTTGCCTCCCCTGGGAGGATCTGATCACTGTCTGGTAAGCTGTTCATTTTCCACCGAAAGGCCTCCTAAAAATACAATTAAAGCCCCGCGTAGGACTGTTTGGCATTTTAAAAAAGCCAACTGGGAGAGCTTGAACCAGTATTTTGCAGCTTACAAGTGGTCTGATTGTTTCAGGGAAGGTGACGTTGACATTGCGACTGCAAAGGTCACGAACGTAATCACACTTGGTATGAAGTCCTACATACCGTGCAGCTCCATTGTTGCAAGGTGTGACTCCAACACCTGGTTCACGAAAGCGTGTCGCGACGCCATCAAAACAAAAAAGACGGCGTTTTCTGAATTTAGGGGAAACCCTAATGAAGAAACTCGCTTGTCGTTTATAAACGCTCGAAACACCTCTAAGTCTGTACTACGTCGTGCTAAACATGACTTCGACCAAAAGATGAAGCGGAAAATCTTAACCTGTCCGAAAGGGCAAAAATCGTTTTGGTCAATGGTGAAAGCGGTAAAAAACAATTTCACAAAATCTTCAACACCTCCACTAATCTGTGATAATGAAGTGGTTGTCGATCCCGTTGGCAAGGCGAACGTTTTAGCCGCGAAATTCGCAGCGAACTCAAGTCTCCCGGAATCCAACCAATTACCGCCCCAACCCACCATATCGAAGATTGTCTCTCCAAAACTTTCCATCCGCAAAAGACAAATAGTTAGAATTCTGCAGGAGATTGACGTGAACAAATCTACAGGACCGGATGGCATTCCCCCCCATGTTTTGAAAAAAATGTGCCGTCACCTTAGCTGGACCTCTTCGCTCCCTATTTTACCTCAGCTTCTCCAAGGGGATGTATCCCTCTTCTTGGAAAGCAGCTAATGTCCAGCCCATTCCCAAAAAAGGTGACAAATGCGACCCCTCTAATTATAGACCCATAGCTCTGACTTCTGTACTTGCCAAGGTTATGGAGACTAATAAATACCAAAATTACAAATTTTTTAGAGCGCAATAACATAATCAACGATCGCCAATATGGCTTTCGTGCGCGCCGCTCCACAGGCGATCTTTTGGTCTGCTTGACCGAGCGCTGGAGTAAAAGTCTCCATAATTTTGGCGAATCAAAAACTATAGCGCTGGATATCTCCAAAGCTTTCGACCGTGTTTGGCATAAAGCTTTGATGGCAAAGATACGAGCTATCGGTCTAAACCCTGCAATTTCCAAATGGATTGAGAGCTACCTTTCTGATCGTTCAATACAGGTTGTATTGGATGGTTATAAATCTGATCTCTTCAAAATTAACTCTGGTGTCCCTCAAGGCTCAGTTCTAGCTCCTACGCTTTTCTTAATATTTATCAATGATCTACTATCTCTCACTCTCAATCCACTTTATTGTTTCGCTGATGACAGCTCCCTTGACGCCTCCTACCATTTCAGTTCACCTGCCGAATCGAACGCCATTGCAGTTCGATCGAAACGCAGTGAGCAAATTAGATCTTTGAATTCTGATTTAAACACAACTCTGGCTTGGGGCAGAATCAACCGTGTGGAATTCAACGCATCTAAAACCCAATCAATGCTGTTATCGATGAAATGCGAAAAATCCCCCGAAACGGTCGAATTTATGAGTGAGTCTATTAGTGACTCAAAAAACATCAGAATGTTGGGCATCGAAATAAATGAGAAGCTCCAATGGAGTGATCATATTTTTAAAATAGCAAAGGAAGCATCGCAGTGCCTAGGCTTCCTGGGACGATGCAAAAAATATTTCGCACCAGTCGACGTCCTTAACCCTCTAACCGGAATATTTCCGAGAAAAATTCACTAAAATATGACTTTCAACTTGCGACAGACCGTAACCAAGACAACGTACAGGGCTAAATTTTTTCCAGCATGTAAAGCGATAACTTACAAAAGTCAGTGTAAGACGTTCCGGCGATTTCCGGCGATTAAAATTGTTACCCGTTATAAACAAGCGAATTCCCTGAAGCCCGCCTTAAGGCGGGCATTCCGGCTAGAGGGTTAACATTTACAAGAGCTACATTCGACCGAGACTCGAGTACAATTCGCACATTTGGGCTGGAGCCCCAAAAACTGTCCTCCAACTGCTGGACCGAATCCAAAAACGTGCGATCCGACTAATTGGAGACAAGTCTTTGACAGATTCATTACCGTCTCTCGAGCATCGTCGCTCTGTTGGAGTACTCAGCATATTCTACAAATATTTCAATGGGAAATGTTCCACCGAAATTTCCCAACTTATTCCTCCACGGTATGTTTTCCCTAGACCCTCTCGCGCAGCTACACGTGCGCACGACTTCTTCCTTGAGCCTCCCCGCTTTCGTACAGTAAAGTTTAGGGGTTCCTTCATTCCGCGAACTACAAGACTTTGGAACAATTTACCATCCGATGTGTTCCCCCCAGACTATAACCCGCAGAAGTTCAAGGAGAACATAAATCGGCATCTCCTTTTGTCCTTCCAACCATCCCGAGCTGTGCTTCGGCATTAAAGGGTCTTCCCCTAAGCTCTGGCTGGATCCATCTCCGATTTCGTTCAAAATTGGTAGACATGTTGGTTTATAAGTAAAAATAGGTAAAATAGTGTTTTCGGATTTTTTTTTCCTATATTCTTTATTTCCGTTGGAGCCGCTTTGCATGCATTCGATCATGGCAGCTCCAAGCATTTGTGATGAAAGACTAGCTTGTATATGGGGGATTGCTCGCGTTGCATATAATGCAAAAGTGATTTCTTTGTTGTTAAAAGAATTGATGTTTAAAAAGAAAGACGTGCGGTTTGGTTGAAGTCCAAAATGCAAGAGAGTTTATTTAAGTAAAAGTTACAAGAGCTAAGTCAAGTAAATATAAAGTAGTGGGGGTTACAGTGACCAACAAAATGTAATATTCAAAACATTAGTGAACAATTCTTAACACTCCCACTTTCATAGTGTTTTGAATAAAAATTTAGAATCACAAATTTGAGTTATTACAAACAATGCCTATTCGGCTTCTTAAGTTTTCAAATTGTTCCTTCGGTAAAGGTTTAGTGAAAATGTCTGCGAGTTGTTCCTTTGTAGAAACGTAAACTATTTCGAATTCCCCTTCCGCAAACTTTTCTCTGATGAAGTGAAAACGGACATCAATATGCTTGCTCCGCTTGTGAAACTCGGGATTTCGCACCAGTTTGATTGCGCTCTGATTGTCCAAAAATAGATTTGGAGTAGTCGTCTGAATAGTATCCAGTTCATCTAGTAAACGTTTAACCCAGATCATCTCTTTGACAGCTTGAGCACCTGCGATGTATTCCGCTTCCATGGTTGAAAGCGCCACACATCTTTGGCGTTGCGATTCCCATGATATTGGTGATTCGCCAACCAAGTATACGAATCCACCGGTTGATCGTCTTGTGTCAGGATCGCCAGCGTAGTCAGCATCACTGAAACATCTAATATTTAATTGAGGATTAGATTTAAAAATTATACCAAAATTTTCGGTGCCCTTTAGATAACGCATTATTCGTTTAACAACATTGACGTGTTGCTGTGTCGGTTGCTCTAAATGTCGACTTGCTATTCCGATAGCAAAACTTATATCAGGCCTGGTTCCAACTGCCAGATACATAAGACTGCCTACAGCCTCACGAAAAGGAAATTTGCAGTCTGTTGTAGAATCGCCGTAGCTTGTCACAGTAACAGCGGGTGTAGTCACAGGTTTTGAGTGCGACATATTAAACCTAGTCAATATTCGTCTTGTGTAGTTAGATTGACCAAGAAAAATACTTCCATCTGCTTGATGCTCAATTTGAAAACCCAAGAAACAGCTGGCTTCAAAGACTTTAACCTCGAACTCCTTTTTCAAATAGTCGATAAGTTTTCTGATAGCAGCCTCGTCCTCTCCGGCAACCAATCCGTCATCTATGTATATAGCTAGTATAACGGTGTCGTTATAAAAAACACAAGGATCTGCAGCAGAAGTGGTCAGACGAAAAGACTGGAGAAAACTCGTGAACTTCTGGTTCCAGCACCTTGATGCTTGTTTCAGACCATACAAACTTTTGAGCAGTCTACACACTTTGACGCTACCGTCCTCAAAACCTTTAGGTTGCTGCATGAACACCTCGTCACGCAAGTCGCCATTAAGGAAAGCGGTTTTTATATCGAATTGTTTTAGATACAATGATCTGCTTGCGGCTATTGCTAAAATAGCTCGAATAGAACTAAAACGCACGACAGGACTGAAAGTTTCATCATAGTCGATGCCTCGTTCTTGTGTGAAACCTCTTATTACAAGTCTCGCCTTGTATCTATCTGGTTCGTCGTTGTCACAATTCTTGATCTTGAAGATCCACCGGTTATCAATGACTTTCTTACCTGGTGGTAAGTCGACAAGCTCCCACGTTTTATTTTGCCGAAGTGCTTGTATCTCTTCACGCATGGCTACGCGCCATTTTTCAACATCTGGGGATTCCTCGACTTCCTTTAGACTTGCGGGGATGTCAGATGTTGCTATAAAAGCAAGTCCATCTGAAATAGTAGACAAAGAAACAAATTCGTTCTTTTGAGCACTTCTAAGCCGCGACCGAATCGATTGAGGATTGATTCCTGTATGCTCGTCATCAGCACAATGTTCGTCGTCTGTATGCTCATCAGCGGTGTCAAAAGGACTTTCGGATGTTGTTTCCTCCGTGAAGACACTTTCTGGATTAGTAGGTAACTGATTGTTTTCTACAGTTGAATCTACCTGTTTCGGTAGAGTGAGAATAGCTTCATCTTTTTGATGTCTTTCATCTCCATTGTTGCCTGCAGAAAGAATTTTAAAAACCAAATCACGTTTTACCTCTATTTTGTTTTTCGATGGCAGCCAGATTCGATATCCCTTTTGATTCTCAGCGTATCCGACGAATATTCCATACTGCGACTTGGCGTCCCATTTTCGCCTTTTCTGTGAAGGTATATGTACGTAGCACTCAGATCCAAAGATTTTTAAGTCATGGAGGGGAAAAAGTAGACTTTTACTCTCCCACAATTCCACGGCACTTTTGCCTGGCGTTCCAGTTGGCGCTGTTCGATTTAGGATGTAGGCTGCTGTATAGATAGCTTCAGCCCAAAATTTCAGGTGAAGTTTCTTCGCCAAGATCATGGTTCTAGCAGCCTCGACTAAAGTTCGCATTTCCCTCTCTGCTCTCCCGTTTTGCTGTGGGGAGTAAGCAACTGATGTTTGATGTCGAATATGATTGTCTGTAAGAAACGATTTGATTGCTTGATTCGTGAACTCTAACCCATTGTCCGATCGAATCATTTTAATCGCGAAACCCGTTTCGATTTTAGCCTTATGAACGAAATCTTTAAAATAGGCCAACACTTCCGTTTTTTCCTTAAGAAAATAAACGACACGAAACTTCGAAAAGTCATCTTTAAATAAGAGAAAGTATTTCGAACCACCAATCGAACAATTTTGCATGGGTCCACACAAATCCACGTGTACAAGTTCACCAGGGCATTGCGCCCTACTTTCACTGGCATTGTACGGCAATTTATGCATTTTGCCCAGTGCACAGGCATCACAAAAGAATCTTTTGTCATCAGAAAAACTGATATTTTTGTCTTTCAAAAAACGTCGCACATAACCTAAGTTTTGGTGTCCTAACTTTTGATGCCATATTTTAATAGGTTCTACACCAACACTGACATTCGCTACTGTGGGTTTCTCAACTTTGAAAAGCATCCTGAATAAAGACAAGTGGCGTACTCCCACTGCCACTGTATTCCCGTCTTTCAGAAATTCGCACGTTTCTTTATTCGACACTAATTTAAGATTTTTGTCTAACGCGGCATTCGACGAAAACAAATTAATGTGAAGCTCGGGAACGAACAACACATTCGAAATGTACTTGGGTACCCACTGCTCATTATTAAAAGCAAGAATATTGATGTTACCATAACCGATTGCTTTAATTGTTTTACCGTTTCCGATTCTAACATCACGAGGACATTCATATTCTTTGTAATCAACAAGCCATTCCCGATCGAAGCTCATGTGATCACTTGCACCCGAATCAAGATACCAATCGTTCGATTTTGTTTCACCACTGGCAATTAAAGTGCACACAAACGCATCTCGACTTGCCTGAGTTTGAGCAACACTCGCACGTCTCGAGGGACAATCTTTTTTCCAGTGTCCTGGTTGTTTGCATGAATAGCACTTTCCTGGTCGATCGGTCATTTTACCGCTCGTCCTATTATTGCCTTTTTGATAGTGTTTGTGACCTATTCGTTTTTTTGCTACTAAAGCCTGCACAGTATCTTCCTGCGACTGCGTGGATAAACGCGATTCTTCCATCACTAAACGAGTAGTCAAGTTTTCAATTGTTCTCTCACTTGCTGGTGTTGACTCCCATGCCGTATAGAAATGATTATAACTAGCTGGTAAAGTCATAAGCACTTTTGTGATTAACATTGTCTGCGAGACAGATTCACCGAAATCCTTAAGTTGTTGTACTAGTGTTTGAAGTTTTGAAATGTGAGTCGCCATATCATCACCCGAATCTTTCACAAAACTGTAAAACTTTTGCTGTAGTAAATGGATGTTCGTTTGCGATTTTTGTTCGTACACGGCTTCCAGTTTCTGCCACATTTCGTGTGCAGTGTTGCAATTTAAAATGTGTACAATTGGTTGTGATCCTACTGCCGCTACAATAATTCTTTGTGCTTTTCGGTCCAATTTCTTCCATTGCTCCAACTTGGTGTAAAATTCCTCTTCTTTTACATTGGGCGACACTGTTGGAATCGGTTTTTCACCGCTAACTACTTCAAAAAGATCACTCGCAGCCAGCATTACCTTAATTTGGAATTTCCAAGTAACCCAGTGCTCCGCACCCATTAGTTTCTCGATTTTAATAAGGTCGTGCTCCATTTTGCAACAAGATAACCGCACGTTTCAAAATTACAAATTTTTGATTTCACAGACCTTTTGTTTTAAATAAACAAAACTGCACGTTTCCCGTAAAAACTACGACGCGCTTCCCGAAAATAATTTCGCTCAATTCGAATCAAAAATTATTGCTTACAGAACTTTAGTGGACTTGGGTTCTGGGCCCATAACCTGATGTTTAAAAAGAAAGACGTGCGGTTTGGTTGAAGTCCAAAATGCAAGAGAGTTTATTTAAGTAAAAGTTACAAGAGCTAAGTCAAGTAAATATAAAGTAGTGGGGGTTACAGTGACCAACAAAATGTAATATTCAAAACATTAGTGAACAATTCTTAACAAGAATTTAATGCATTATTTTTGTTAGCTGTGCCTATTAACAATATGTTCTTGGACTGTCATAATTTTTTATAAATTATTTTAATTATGTCAGTTAATCCTTTTAACGTGATTTCTTTGTTGTTAAAAGAATTTGATACCAGTAAACAAAAAGACTCTCCAATAACTGAAGCATAAATTCAAGTAAAAAATCTTATATATGATCTAATCATTCAAAGCCAAATAGATCCAGCATATTATATCGAGGAAGACGAGTTTTTAGACTTCGACTCTGATAAAACCTTATCAAATACTGAAGAGTATTTGATATCGGGAGAAAATTTGCAAGGTAAAGAATTAAATTTAGATCATGTTCCAGATGAATATAAAAAACGTGCTGTAAATTTTTGGAAAAGCGGAAAAAAAGACCATTGAAAATCGAAGCTGTGAAAAATCGATTTAAATTAGTTTCTTCAATAACACAACTACGAAGATGGGAAGCTTATATAACCAGAGGAGGAACTACGAGAGAAAAAAATAAAAAAATTGAGGAGCAAATTTTCGAAAAATTCAAAAAGGCTATAAAAACAAAATTGATAGTACATGATAAGGATCATACACACTGGGCTCTACAGGCTAAATTCAATATTGGACATCATACTTTTAAGGCTTGCAAAACTTGGCTGCGCACTTTTAAAAAAAACTTATGGTATTGTTAGCCGAAAGATTACAAAGTTTGTGAGCAAAAAAAGGTTTGAACATGAAGACAAAATTCAAGAGCAATGCAAAACATTTGTGGAAGAAGTGAAGCCCTTAATTGCAAAATTTGGCGTCGAAAACGTTTATAATTCTGACCAGAGTGGTTTTCAATTTGAAGTGCACTCTGGAAGAACGTTGCAATTTAAGGGTGCAAAGAAGGTCGAAAGTGTTGTACAGTCGGTTTCTTCAACGACACACAGTTATACAATTCAGCCAACCATATCTGCCGACGGTCAACTCCTCTCTCCCCTTTTTGTGGCTTTACAGGAACCTTCTGGGAATTTTGGACCGAGAGTGAAATCAACAATATTTAAGTCCGATAACATGTTTGTTACAGCATCTAAATCAGGTAAGCTTACATCTCAACATCTTGATTCTTGGTTAAAAGAAGTATTGGTACCAAACATTGTGGTGGACACAGTGTTTGTGGTACGGCTCGCGACGCCTCGGCCACGTCCTGCACAGAACACGGTGCGGAGCCTGTGTGAAGAAACGGCATACCTGTTGCTAGCTCTTGGAGGCGGGTCGGGGTCATGTTTCTCCTACAGACGCCACACAATAAGGGTGGTATGCCTGAAAGGGGGTGGCAGAGCAACTTGGGAGAAGAGATTTTCAGGCTTCTAAGTGCTCTAGGTAGCCACAACAAAAAAAATTGAGGAAAGGACATCGAGGTAAGTATATTTAAATGAACTGCTGAAATAGAAGGTGACAGGAAGCTGACCCACCCCTATTTAGGATAACCTAAACCGAAAATGTTGGTAAAGCAGCCTCTACTTCACCAACCCCAAAATTAGACACTTCAAAATAAACTAAAACGGACGACTACGTCATTGTTGGAACGTCCATCACTCTTCTTCTATCCACCGCCGGTTTGCATCTCGTCCGCCTGGACGCTATCTCCTCGCATCTCCATCTTCTCAAAAAAAACTACAACATAATAACGTTTGCCGCCATATCGAACATTACCTTATTATCGGCACTTCGAATTTTCTTTTTACCGCACTGTGGAAATAAAGTTTATATGAAAAAAGAAAAAAAATGAAAACTCGAGTGATTTTGGATTAAACAATAATAAATTTTAATTCCAATTAGGCAAAAATATGACTTATAAATCCATTGATTTTGAAATAACATACAACCTAAACTAACTATTCGTAGCCACTATTAAGCTTCAATTCAACATATCTGTGATAACTTATCTGTGATAAATATAACCAGTTTAATTAACCTATCTGTGATACTATACTGTGATATATGAAAACTACAATAATTTAAAAAAAAGTATCCTTATTCTAGAAAAAAATATATTAATTTATTTATTTGTAACGAATTAGTGTTTTTCTTTTCGTTCTTTTCGTATATTTTTAATTTAGGATGATCGAACTGATGAATGTTGGCTGTTTAATGGTGTTATTGCGTATATTTTGATGTTACGTTGGGAATGCATTCCTTGATTGTTTCTTCAGTGATGTTTGTGTGTGTGTTAGAAAAATAAAAAGAAATGACTTACAGGAAACCAGGAACAAAATTTTGCATGTAAATGTTGAATGTTGAATGGATGAACGTTGATATTTTTAACTGATGATTTGACTATTGGTATTGGTGTGGGTGGATATGTCAAACAAGGCGTTTGTGAAATTTTTAAACATATTATTTTAAATTAGTTCTCACTTTATTTTCCATTAGGTTTTAGGATTTTATTGTTTTATTTCTGTTTAAACTCCCTTTGTTTGTATTCATCGATTTTTCTTTATTTGTATTTTTAAAATCACAATTTTAGCAACATTTGAACTAATTTTAATTCGATGCTTTTAAATATAATGAACACTATTTTTAATCTTTTAATAATTTTAATTTAATAATATCGTTTTCTTGGTTTATTTCACTCTTGACTATACTTAGTATTTTAATTCGTAGTGTCGTAAATTTTGTGGTTAGGCTTTCTTTTGTTTCCTTATAGTATACATATGTATATAGTTTTCTTATTGTTATTTAATTATTTAATTTATTTATTTATAGTTTTAAAATTTTAAGTCTTTTAGTTGTTTAGTTATTTATTTATTTGTGTGTGTACGTATTTATTTCAGTATTTATAGAGTTATTTGATAATTTATTTAATCGTTTATTAGATAATGGTGATTATTTAATTGTTTGTGTTTTTATTTATTTTGTGAATTAAGTTTACTGGTTTACTTTATTTTAAGTTATTTTATTATTTATTTGTATAATCTTACATATATTTTATACAATTAATGATTTTAAATTCAATGTCACAATTAACCTTTTATTTCACTGTATATTTACGTCACCAGTAAATTTTGATTTTGAAAATGCGACGCTTTTCCTTTTCTTTAATTGAGTTTTTTTTCGTCGTTTAAAAGATTTAAATTTTCTCACTTAATTCACACAATATTCTTGTACATTTTTGTTGAAATTTTTTCCAATCTCTCGTGCATTGTTCACTAATTTTTACAAAACTTCATTTCATTTTGCACGAAATTTATAAAAACAAAATCAATGGAACGAAGAAAATATATATATATAAAACAGCACAAAATAGGCGGATTAAAAAAAAACATAATCAAAATTCCAAAATCTTCCAAGGAATAAAATTTCCTCTTTTTTTTTCTTTTTCGTCGATAAATTTCGATTTCCGTTTCGCGACTTAAAAATTTCAGCGATTGGAGCCCTAGAAATCAAGGACTTCTTATCTTCAAAAAAAATGTTCCAAAAAATGGAACTTAACTTAATTAAAAAAATAGAAAAAAACGGATTTAATAAAATAATGTCTCGGACTTCTGTATTCCGAGAAAATCTGCCGCCAACTCACGATCGAACGAAGCCAAATTTTTGACTCCGACACCCAGCAACTGATATCCACGAGCCGCAAGGATACAATTGAATTTCGTCTCTTTTGTTTGACTGGTACAGCAAGTGCCTTTTGTTCGATTGACCAAAACTTGAACAAATTGTTGTTTCCGCTATACACGTGCTGCCAAATTTCAAATGTTTTATATCGGGATTGAAATTTTTGCCATTGAAAATTTAAAAATTCTGTGGCCTTGAAAAGATAGATCCGCTATGTTGGCATTGATTCCTTTTTTTAAGAAAAGAAATTTTATTGCCTAGCGACAAATCGATCGTTTTGTAATATTTTTGAATACCGTGTCTGTTCCAGAAATTTCGATGCCCTTTTATTTTAGGTTCGCATAGTAACAATCATTACAACATTGGGCAGGAATCAGTGTTAATTTTGGATTCTTGGAGTCCTCAACGAGACGATAGGGTGCAGGCTGCAGTTCCAACGAATCGTAAATTAAAGTTGATAACAATACCGAAGGGGGCAACACCTTATATACAGCCACTGGATGTTTATGGGTTCCGAGTTTGGAAAAATTTTGTAAGAAAATTTTCAGATTTGGTCCTTTTGCGGGATTTGGATGTGGGTTTTTGGAATCTCGTCCACCTTCTTTCAACACACCAACAGAATTTTGTTTTAGCTGGGAAGAGGAAGATGCTGATTGCAGGTATTCTAATAGTATTCCCATAATCAGGTGCAGTTGGTGCAAAAATTACTTGTGTTTAAAGCATATATTTGTTGAATTCCACTATTGTCAAGATTTTGCTTTATAGTTTTAATAATTTTATGGATTTTTAATATTTTTATTTCTTTGGAAAGAAATATCAATCGGTTGGATATAAAAGCCGATATTATGTTTGTTATGTATATTATGTTTGTTAACGGAAATAAAGAATATAGGAAAAAAAAATCCGAAAACACTATTTTACCTATTTTTACTTATAAACCAACATGTCTACCAATTTTGAACGAAATCGGAGATGGACGAAAAAATGTTAGTCGGTTGAACAATTTCCATACAGGTATTTTGCACACAAAACCTTACCGCATAAAAAAAGGGATATCGGCATCAAAACCTCGTTAATTGGAAAAATCCAAAAACAGGTCGATTTTAGAATTAAAAACCATAACTAGATACAAAATTTCACAAAAATCGTGCCACTCATTTTCGCGCTATAGGGTAAAATAACCGATTTTGGAGCGGGGGGAAAATTTTTGGTGGGGTGGAAATTTTTTTTGTTCAGGGTCGAGTTTTCTCACCAATTTACACATCCCTGTAAAATTTCAGGTCGATACGTAGTCTATTTCTATGATTTTTTGCCAAAAATCGAAAAAATAGGGTAATTTTAACGGTTCATTTTACCCCCTAAATATGGAAATTAGCCGCTATAAAAAAATACGTGTCTCTTATTTTGCGACCCCCTACAACATATCCAAAAATCATTCAAATCGGAGAGGTACACTTGACGACCTTTGCTTGTAAGTAAATTTGGATGATTGTTCAAGTATGAGTCTTTCCATGATAAAATGGCAAACTACTGACTACCATTCTTTGACAGATGACAACTAATATGACAGCTATCCCTATCGAAAGTTCTATCACACCAAAAACAAAACACCCTTTAATATAATTTGTATTAAAACAAAAATAGAATGTTTTTTTTGTGATTTGTAATATTACATACAAACAATATTTAACGAGAATTCATTTTTAGAGAGGAACGAAGGCTCCACAAGCTGCCGGACGTATTCATACTGATTTCGAGAAAGGTTTCATCATGGCCGAAGTAATGCATTACAAAGATTTTAAAGAGGAAGGCTCTGAAGCGGCTGCAAGATCGGCTGGCAAATACCGCCAACAAGGCAGGAATTATGTTGTAGAAGATGGCGATATCATATTTTTCAAGTTTAATGCGGGCGCTGGTCTCAAGGATGCCAAGAAAAAATGATACGTTATTGCCATTGTACTCACAATATTTTTCTACATTAATATGATTGTCTATTCACAGAGTTTTGTCCGTATGCCGGAATAATATTTGTTCAGTATCCATATTTTTTTTTTGATAATTTTCTGATAATTGTTGCTAAAATGTTGCATATTATAACATTCTTATTCTTCTTTAAATTTTATATAATTAATTTATTTGATTTTTGTACACAAAAATTCTTACTTTGAGATGAAAAAGAAAGTATTGTGATTATTAAAACTGTCAGCCTTTTCTATTTACTATTTTTGTTTTGTTTTTCACATGTCCATTGCGATATTAAGTTTTTAATTCGGTTCTAATAATACTTTTAATTGGAATAAGTAATATATGTAATATATACAGAGTATGTAATATATACTTGCGTATTGCGAGCTTGTTTTCAATCTGGAAAGAACGCGTTACAATTCAAAATTATTCAGAAGCCATTAGAATTATTTAGGCGGCTTGTCAAAATCAGGAGAATTGAACCATTACTTCCTTTTACACTATAAACAACCAACAAACAGCCAAAACTAAATTGGCAATCTGTAAAATGTTTTAGTCTAGTTAGGAGGGACCTCTAAGCACAAGATTTTGTTCTATAGGTTTTATTTTTTAAGATAAGGATACGTGAAGTTTAAAAATATACTGTAAATTACAAATAGGATCCATAATGGCGTAAACTAGAGAATACCCAAATAGCATCGAAAGGCAAGGGCACATGAGATTTGTTCTTTGCGGCTTTAAAATGCAGCAATTTACGCAATCGGCGCTAAAAATTTACACCTATAATTCACATCCGCGTACAAGAAGCGTAAGAAGTGACGAGCACTACGCACTGATTAATAATGCGTCTGCAAAGCCACAATTGCTTTAGTGGGGAAATTGGTGATCGACGGTTCGTCTTTGGGGCAACATTCGCTTAATGAAAATCCTGCAGCGATGGAGTAGCATTTGACGGTTTTCGGGTCGAAACAGTGCAGCCTTAATGTCAGTTTCACTTTGAAGAAGCGTATAATTGGTCGACACGGTTGCCACTAGAGTTACCTCAAAGCCCCCGCTTTAGAAACAAAAGGAAAAAAGTTGATGCCTTCCGCCGCCATATTCCCCATTGACATTTGATGCAAACGATTTCGCTTCGAAAATTAGATTTTTTATTTTAGAATAACTGAAGAAAATTGCGTAAAAATAGATAGGGGACATTTTTGAAACAGCACAATCTTATTGGTATCAAAATTTCATTGCAAAAGAAAAAACAAATTTGACCGGTAAAAAAAATTAAAGAAATTTTTCGTTAAAAACAATATAATTTGATGACCTATTAAAATCTGTATAAATTTTATATTCAATATTGTCGAAAATTTGTAGTTGCAACTAAAATCACGACATGCAATCGAAAAATCCATTATAAATTAATACTCCACAAAAAGTTTCCATTAATTTATCGCCATTAGATTTTTCTTGTTCGCTTTCTGTTTACGTTTTTGTTTGTTCATCTCTGTTCAGTCACCAAGCTTTGTAATAATTTGAGGGGGAAAGAAAACTCCGGTCGCATAAAGCTTGAGGCAGCTAATTTCGTTAATGGGGTGTCTTTATTTGTGAAATGGCACCGTCAGAATTACGTTCCTGTGTCGTAATTGCGGCGTGGCAAACCGCTGAAAAGTGTTCCCTACTATGGATGTCCTTGCGCGTCTCATTCTCATTCGCACAACTACGACGTGGCCGCGGCAAAAATTGCTTATCACCACGATTTGCATGGTGACGAAATATGGGGATAAAGACGGCACGGCTGCATAAAATGCTATTTGGGTATGCAGATCATTGTGTACTTTTTTTTTGATAATTCTGAAAGTTCGACTTAATAAAAATGATAAAAATTAGTACACATATGTAATACCAGCTGGCCACCGCAGAAATCAAATCGAAATTAAATTTTGTGAAGTAATTTCTCACAAATATTGCATTGCATAGATGGATCTGGAAAATATAGGACAGTGATCTCCAATTGAAACGAATCAATGTCTACTACAGTAAAACCTGTATAAACCGGACCCTGGATAAGCCGGTAATGTGTCTAAGCAGGAAAATTTTCCTGGTCCCGTGCGAGTCCAGCTTATATAGGTTTCACTGTATGTGATATATTGAAATAGTAGAATATCTCTATTTATAGTATAGGGCAAAAATGTAGAGATAATGGCCCTTACCAATGAGCTGTTACTAATTTAGCAACAACATAAGGCGTGTGCGAAACGGTCTAATTGCGTGCTAATTTTAGTACGCTTTCATTCATTTATCACAGCGAATTGGAAACTCTCCAATAAAAACTAAAATTTGATACCGAAATTACCAAGCAATTAGTCCGTTTCGCACATGCCAAAAGTTGTTACTAAATTAGTTACAGCTCATTGGTGAGGCCCAATAAATCTTCAATTTTTAGCCTATAAATTTCCGGGATGGCAAGCGAAAAAATAATCGTAACGCTATACAAATTTTGTCTCGTTACGTTATTTTATTTTGTTACGATAAAAAAATTCATTTCGTTTTTTTATAACGTTTTTATTACATTGTATTGAAACCGTAAACTTAAAAAAATTGCACATTAATAATAGTTTAATTTCACAAAGTAATTAAGTTCAGTTTCCATAAAAATAAAAAAAAATATAAAAATAAAAATAAAACATCAAGAATTAGTAAAAAAGAAAATACAAATAAAAACAAAATAGTGATTCTATTAAAGAATTTAAAAAAAAATACTTGAAAGTAAAAAAAACTCATACAAAAGTTTTATTAAATAAAAAACATAACAAAAGCTATAATTGCCAATCTGGCAATCATTGGAGACCCGTATGGTGATATTCGTATCAAAATTCGAACAGTTGTATCAAAATTCCACTTTGAAGTCAAACTTTCCAATAAGATTTTTTAAAATTTATTCCAAACGGATTTTGATGTATGGGAGTTTTATGTAGAATCATATCCTAAATAACTTTTATTCTTACACTTTTTTGATAAGATTCACCGTTTTTGAGATATTCACAAAAACCGTTTTCGTTCGTATGGGGGGTACCCCCCCTAATGGTCCATTTTTGCCCATTAACGAACTTAGCCTCGCATTTTACGAAAAACGAATCTGCGCAAAATTTCAAGTCTCTAGCTCAATCCTTGCGCCTGCAATCCGCGCCACAGACAGACGGACGGACAGACAGACGGACGGACATGCAGAAATTAATTATTTTTATCATTCTAAACCCACTGGTGTAATTCATTTTTATGTGTGATGACGGGATCTTGGCGTTACAAACGGTAAGGCAAAGTTAATATACCCTTTGGTTTCACCATACGGGTATAAAATTACTGCCTAACAAAAACGACATGTTTGGTGTTGCCAAAGATATTGAATTGTAGGATATTTTGACGTCGCTGATTCTGAAACAGCTGGGCACGAATCATAGTCACCGACGCGTCTGCGAAACACCCGAATCGACGCGACAGATTTTGCAATCCTGATTACCGACGCATGTTTTTTTCAGTTCAATGCAGTACTTTGATTGTCACATCTGTCAAAATGTTTGCACTTTTGGAAAACTTGTTTGATTTTGGGGAAAATGATAACATTGAAGAAAATCTAAGACGCCTTTTTGCAGACGCGTCGGTGACTATGATCGGGCCTCTGATTTTGATTCACTCTACTTCTGGAGATACGAAAAAGAAAATATTTTCGATTTTGAAAAAGTTGCATAAAATATTTTTTTTCGTCAAGTTAGGATAGTCTTATACGGATGCGTCGATATTTATTTTATTTTTTGAAGCTTTTATTTACCTTGCCTTCGTATCTGTCTGTTTGTTTTTCTGCCGGGATAAAATTTTGCAATTTAATTTTGACCTACTTGCACTCATCCGATTGACTTGAAATTTTGCATACATACGTAAATGCGATGACAATACAATATTTTCACTACTACGTCCTTGTAAGGACAAGGGGAGGCCCTGTAAGGATAACGGAAGGTCCTGTAAGAATACCGTGATTATCCTTTTCTTCAAATTTTCCGGAAAAATATCTCATCTGGAGTTTTTGGGGTCGCTGAATCCGATTCTACAATTAAGAAGTCGATAAGGATAATGGTAGGTCCTATAAGGATAACGTGATTATCTTTTTCTGCAGTTTTCCGAGAAAATTTCGTTCGGGGTCTTTAGGGTCGATGAATCCGATTCTGGAGTTATATCGGACGTCCACTGTATTATTACTCCAATATTTTTGATGCTGTGGCAGCTTTGTTGGGTTGTAATTGATGAACGCTTGTAGAAAGTTTCACAAAAATATAATACAAAAATTAAATAAAGCTAAAATAAATAACGAAAAACGATATATTTTTTTACGGTGTTCGTTACGTTTTTGGTTATTGTAACGGAATTAATGCCCCTATTACGTATCTCACCTATGCGTCACCGTGCGACGAATAAAGTGAGGGTGACGAAATCAGTATTAGGTTCTCATCCGTGGCTCACTCAAGCGACTTAAGATGGAAACATCCAATCGCAGTTAAATTTTATTTAATATTATTGTGTTTTTATACCCGTATGGTGAAACCAAAGGGTATATTAACTTTGCCTTACCGTTTGTAACGCCAAGATCCCGTCATCACACACAAAAATGAATTACACCAGTGTGTTTAGAATGATAAAAATAATTAATTTCTGCATGTCCGTCCGTCTGTCCGTCTGTCTGTCCGTCTGTCCGTCTGTCTGTCTGTCTGTGGCGCGGATTGCGGGCGCACGGATTGAGCTAGAGACTTGAAATTTTGCGCAGATCCGTTTTTCGTAAAATGCGAGGCTAAGATCGTTAAAGGGCAAAAATGGACCATTAGGGGTGTACCCGGCATACGAACGAAAACGTTTTTTGTGAATATCTCAAAAACGGTGCATCTTATCAAAAAAGTGCAAGAACAAAAGTTATTTAGGATATGATTCTACATAAAACTCCCATACATCAAAATCCGATTGGAATAAATTTTAAAAATTCTTATTGGAAAGTTTGACTTCCAAGTGGAATTTTGGTACAAGTATTCGAATTTTGATAGGAATATCACCACACGGGTCTCCAATGATTGCCAGATTGGCAATTATAGCTTTTGTTATGTTTAGTTTATACGGTAGGTTAACTGTTGATAAATGATTTTATTCACAATTATTGGCTTTTGATTATCAAAAATTTTCGGGGAAACACGAATGTAGTGAGTAAACTACAGTTTGCCGCTTTGGTGGAAGCTATGGAGGAAAGCCCTGGAATGGCGAAGGGGTTTCCAAGAGGTAGTAATGAATCAGAGTTTGGTGAATTCTGAAGGACACTTACAACCCGCCTGAATTCAATGGGGCTACCAAACAAAACTGCCAAACAGTGGCGCAAAGTGAGTTCAAGTATTTTATGCATACATGGCAAGATGATAATGTATTAAAAATTAGGTTTGGACTGATTATAAAGGCAACGTTAAGAAAAAGCTTGCCCGAAATAATCAAGAAATGAAGAAAACAGGTGGCGGACCTCACACAGAGCCATATCTGACCGAGCTTGAAAACACATCCTCCATACTAGATCTACCTAAATCGGCTACACCAAGTGGTAGCTCACTCGGCATTCCCCTTACACATAACGTGGATTGTGATTTTCGCGAAGATGTTGAAGACACTTATGAAAAGGAAAATACAACACCGAACATTGATACCAACGTTTTTCCAAAAAAGGTAACTATCAAGAATTTTAGTTTTGAATATTTCACTAAACGTTGTCATTTCTAGGGAAGTTATACTTCGAAGAAAAAAAATATAAAGAACAAAAATATACAGCAACAAAAAAATAGAGATGCTAAAATCGTAGACAGACGCTCAGGAAGATGTGGGAGATATGTTGAAAAAAATTGAACGAAATAGATACGATATATCAAAATCATTTAAAAAAACTATATGCGTCGAGGAAAAGAAGTTGAAATTTATGGAAGAAGAACAGCGGCAGAAAGTTCGTCTAAGTCTGGAAAACAATAAGCTGATGCTGGCGACTTTACAAATTAAAAAAAGAAAGTTGGATCTCGAAAAGGCAAAAATGCCTTTGGCCAATTGATTTTTTTTTTGACAAGGCTGTTAATTGAATTGAAGACTGTGCCACTAATTTAACTTTATTTATTATGCAATCAGGACCCGAATGTTAGAAACTGATGAAGTCCTAAGGTTTTAATGTATTTACTTTTATTACTGAAATGAACTGCAATGATTTTTTTTACTGTTTTAAGTAAATGAGACTGAAATATGAAATATAATTTATTAAAAAGTTACATTATTGAATTTAAAATATGATTTCTTATTCTTTCTCCTTTCAACCTTAACTCTGGGCTACTAACTTCATGGTCATGTGATTCTAGTTGGTTTGTGTCTATTGCCAGTTCATCGATTTCCACTTCTCCAATATTGTAATGCTGGCAAATATTGTGCAAAGCGCAACAAGCATTTATAATTTGTTTTGCTTTGTCGGGTGTATAACGGAGTTCTCTAGCGCCAAGAAGACATCGGAACCGGCTTTTCAAAACCCCTTTTGTGCGCTCTATTATGTTCCTAGCAGAAGAATGCTTCTTATTGAAAAAAAATTTCCGACTTTCTGGCTCCGGTGAATTGAACGGTGTTATTATAAATGGAGACAAAGGATATCCACTATCTCCTAAAAATGAACATAAATATAACTTTAATTAATATTTACATAATTCTTAAATTAATCACCTAATAACCAAAAATTCCGTTCTCCGTTCTCATACCTCTCCAAAAGATGTTTTTTAAAATAGCTGGTGTTCCATATAAACGAATCGTGATTGCCTCCAGGATGTCTCGAGTCCACATACCGAATTATCATTTGGTGATCACAAATCTAATGAAATTGTTTTATGGTTATATGGTTTTAACGATATAAGATTAACTGTTGAAACTTTTGTAATAAATATATATGCGTATATGTACTTACTAGCATGACATTTAAGCTGTAGTATCCTTTACGGTTATAATATAAGTGTTTTTCTTCTGCCTTTGGTGAAATTATTCGAATATGTGTCCCATCCACACAGCCAATGACACCTGGAATGCCGAACTTTTCAAAAAAATCTCTTTTCGATTCAGCACTTTCAACGTCCGTCATTATTCCTCTTATCCACTTTGGACACACATGTTGTTCAAAAATGGAAACAATTTCTGTGATAATGCCGGAAACTAGAGGCTGAGACATTCCTAAATTGAAGTCATCTCCAATGTTTTGTTGGTAGCTTCCGCTTCCAAATAAACGTAATGCAGCACACAATTTCAGTATTGGAGGAACTGATGTGCTTCGAAAAGTCGGAGTGAATTTGTCTTTGATTTCATCCAAGAGACAACAAAAAGCGTTCTTTGTCAGCCTGAATGCACTTACAAATCTAAAAAAAATTCCAGTAATGATTTATTATCGCACCAATTTTTTCATTAAATATTCTTACTTTGTGTCAGGTAAATTCAATGGATTCGAGTGGTCTCGGATAGATTTCCTAATTTTAGCTAAATTCTCTGATTCTTCTTCTGAATCCGTTTCAAAAAATAATTCTATTGAACTAAACATTGTAGAAACTTTTAAATAAACTTATATTTTGATATTCGCAACACGCAATTTAATCAACTTTGACGTTTCAAAACTTGTTTCTACAAAATAAGATTTTGTAGCAACTACATACAATTCATTTACCACTGCAAGAAAATCAACGTACTCTATCACAGAACAACGCAAATCTACGCATTTTCGTAAAGTCGCTTGAAGAAAGGTGAGGTACGTAATACCAAATCGTCACTTGGGTGAGGTGCCAGTGACGGTGACGATGAGGTGAGATACGTAATAGGGGTATAAATTTCTATAGTGTTATAACGTAAGTTTGTAGCCAAAAGCCGGAAAGTTATTTTATTATTTCGTTGCGTCACGGTAACGTTCCCCATCCTCGATAAATTTTCTCGAAAAACCGTTAGAGAACATCTTCCCCATTTTATCTCATACAAAACACCTCAAAAAAGCCGTTATTTTTCAAGATATTCGCCAATTTTTTTCTATATCTCGAGAAAAGTGTGAGATACAAATTTCTCGACTTTACATGTTTTCGAGAAATTGGAAATTTCGAATTATATAGAAGAAAACTTCAATTTTTGTTAGCTGACCGTCGCTTATAAGGCCAGTCGTACTTTGTCGACCTGCTCTATGCGAACTCTCTTCTCTCATTCAGGGGTGCGTTCCTTTATTAACCGCACTGTTGCCAACTCAAAAATATGAATCCGGTCAAATTTGACCGTTTGACAGGATTTTTTTCTGTTGAATCCTGTCAGAAAAAACGGTCAAAAGTTTTAGCGTGTTAGATCCGGCCAAAAAATCGGTCAAATCCACGCAAACGACATTTCTGATCACAATAACCTAGAAATTAAACATAACAAAAGCTATAATTGCCAATCTGGCAATTATTAAAAACCCGTATGGTGATATTCGTATCTTAATTGGAGCAGTTGTAGCTAAATTCCACTTCGAAGTCGAACTTTCCAATAATATTTTGTAAAATATATTCCAATCGGATTTTGATGTATGGGAGTTTTATGTAGAATCATATTCTAAATAACTTTTGTTCTTGTACTTCTTTGATAAGATGCACCGTTTTTGAGATATTCGCAAAAAACCTTTTTGTCCCCCCCCCCCCCCTCCCTTACACTAATTGTCCATTTTTGCCTATTAACGAACTTAGCCTCGCATTTTACGAAAAACGAATCTGCGCAAAATATCAAGTCTCTAGCTCAATCCGTGCGCCTGCAATCCTCGCCACAGACGGACGGACGTGCAAAAATTAATTATTTTTATCATTCTACACACACTGGTGAAATTCATTTTTTTGTGTGATGACGGGATCTTGGCGTTACAAACGGTAAGGCAAATCTAATATACCCTTTGGTTTCACCATATATAAGGAGAAATATAATTTTATTTAGGTACAATCGACTTAACAAAAAATAACAAAAACAAATTCTTTTTAAAAAATAACATTAAAACAAATTCTTATAAATAATGATAAATAAAAAAAAACATTAGATCTCCAGAAATATTATTATAACTTACATATATGTACCCGAATTATTGCAGTAACCCGAAAAGTCCCAATTTCCACTTATAAATTATAAAGGGTGCGTTCAATTTGTGAACATTCTTTTTATGAAAATTGATAATGTTGATAATATATTATTTCTTTCCCAATTGAAAAACTGTTAAAAAAGGTCGAAAACACATTCAGTTCCGGTTAAAAATCCGGTCGACCGGATTTTCATTTTTTCTCCTGTCAAAGTGGACAAAATCCGGTCAAATCTGACCGGAAAACGGTCAAAATGGCAACACTGATTAACCGTGGTTAACCGCGGTAAAGAGAAATGCGTTCTTAAATGCCTACGGTTAACGCTCAGTAAACTTTACTGTCGTTCCTAAATGCCAAAGTTAAGCTGTCAAAGTTACTTTTCTCAACTCTGCTCGAGAGCTGAGTTGGAGAAAGTTAACTTTAATTGTAATTAAAGAACGCGATAAAGTTAACCGAGACGGTTACAACTGTCAATCAATTGTCAATTCGTCTCGTAGTTTCGAATGAGTTTTGTGCAGAATAATGGAGGATTTTATTGTGGTCCTCGTAAATGAAAAATACGACATGCTTTGATCATTTGTTGGTCCGACATATTTTTAATGTATTGTTGTGCTCATCACTGCTGTCAAAGTTAACCAAATCGCGTTCTTTTAATCAGAGTTAACGTCGGTAAAATTTCAACTTTGGCAATCAGCTGTTCTAACTTTGACAAACCCAACCTTTACTTTACTCGGGAATAAAAGAACGCACCCCGGCGTATTCATCCTCGGTAATCGCTTAATGGTGGATCTCCATTACTGAAGCATTCGACGTGTGCAAAAAATTGCATATAAATAGAAAGACAAATCTCTGTAATTGTCAGTGGGAAAGACAGAAGACGAACGCGATGTTTTTATAGGTAGTTTTATAGGATATACGTCATAGGAATTTGAACCTTACTCCATGACCACAACACTCAACTTTCAAACATTAGCTAGACTTCAAAAAAAATCTCCCAACCGTGTGACAGTTGACATCGTATTTAAATATTGTAATAAAATGGATTCGGATAGCAAAAAATTACTAATCGATATAATTTTCGATGAAGATAGCACAAGTGACAGTGACAATGAAGACCGTGTCGTAAAAAAAGAGAAATTTCTGGGTTCATGAATATTACAAGGATCGGGACATAAATGGGGCATTTGTGAGCGTTTCTGGAGCATTACGTTGTATACGCGATCCGAGTTTCTTCTGCAAATATTTGCGAATGACGGCCCCACAATTTGAAGAGCTTCTCCAAATGGTTGGGCCATTCATTGAGAAGCAAGTAGTGATTCGCGAACCACTATGCGTAATTTTACAGCAGTCAAACAAGAAAAGTCAAAACACAACTTAAATGTATTGGACCTCACTATTTGTTTACGGAGAATGTGTGGGTTTAATTTTATAGTTGCACACGATCTTTATAGGAAAGGTTAAAGTCGTTCAACTTCATCTACAAACGCGACATCTGGCGACGTGTGCATCCTATAAAAAAACTACTAATGCGACATCTGGCGACGTATTGCATTTTTTTTGCACACGTTGTTCTCTCTCTTTTTTACGAAGGCCTTTTTACGTAAGTGTGTCTATATTTTTGCACACGTCGAATGCTTCAGTAATGGAGATCCACCATTATGGGACACAGTTCGGAGAACTTCGTGCGAATAAAAGAACGGATAGAGGGTCGATCAGAGCGTTCAGAGTTCTCTGAGATAATAAAAGAACTCACCCACATAAGCGTTTTTATTAAGCTGTTGCATTCATCCCGAGTGCTAAGTTTAAGCAATTGAGAATTGTATGGCAATTAGTGAGGTGAGGATCAATATGGATAGGGTTACCCACGGCATACAGACAAACAAGGTATGCTGTAAACTTTTGATAGTCAGGTGTGACGTCATTTGTGCCGATTTTTTAAAATTAATTTTTATGTTTATTGATCACTATTTAATGCAATCAGTCCACTAATTTACAAATATCTTATTTAGATCGCACAAATTTAAAAAAAACCACCCAGAATACAAAATTCCTTCTGCACTTGACGAACTAATCGGCACAAGTGACGTAGCAACGAAATGTCAGATTTGAGTTTACAGCATACCTTGTTTGTCTCTATGCCGTGGGGTTACCAACCATACTCTTTTAAGAGTACTAGTACTCTTTTTCGACACCTGAACTATTATACTCTAACTTTTTTTTAAAAAAGTACTCTTGATACTCTTTTTTGATGCAGAAATAGAATAAAGAAAAACCACTTAAAAATTCAAACATAATAGTTCACTGAACTTATTTATAGCATTAAAAAATCAAATACAATTTTCGCTGATGATTTGGCATTTTCATATATTGTTTTTTGAAGACGAATTGTAATTGACTGTGATATTGCCTAACTATATTCGCATAGAACACAAAATCGCTTGAAGAGGTAATACCTTTTCCTTAAGGATATAAATTCGACACACACATATGAACTCTTAAAAATATGTCAATTTTTATTCTGAATTTTCTCTCATAACGCTGTCGTGGAAAGATTTTTTTCTTTAATTGAAAGTCAATGGACAGAAGGAAGAAATAGGTTAGATGTGCGGAAAAGCTCATGGCTGCTACGGCTGGAGTGGCTGCTATGGGTATTTATTTTTTGGAAGTTGAAATTCAATTTTGTTCTAGAATGGATTTAATGAAAATGTTAGTCTGCTTATGATTAGTTTGTGGCTACACTAGGACCTAAGTCGAACACGCCCGTAAAGCACACTGATTTTTTTTTTACATTTATAAAAAACGAGGTTTTATTTCAGATTTGATAAAAATACGCTTTTTCAAAGTAAGAAATACTCTTTTCAATTCGACGAGATGGTAACCCTAAATATGGATCAAGAATGATATATACAGGGTGCGCCATCTATTCCTCCGGTATGTAAACATTCAATAACTTCGCCATTTGTCAACCGATTTGCTTTCCTAGACACGTTTTGGAAACGTCAAACCAGTACAATTTTAACCATGAACCGCTTCACACCGAAAGAACGCGCCGAAATAGTGACGATGTACATTGAAAATAGTCGTTCAATTGTGCTAACTCAACGTGCATATCGTGCAAAATATCGTGGCAAAAAAGCGCCTACCGACAAAACAATTCGGGCGCTGGGTAAAAATTTCTTTGAGCACGGAACAGTAGGCAATCTAACCTATAATCATCCACGCCCAAAGCCCAGATTACATTTGGCTTAAGTAAGCCGGCAACTTTTGGGCTTAATAAGCCAATGTGCTTACACTTGTGGCTTAAATAAGCCAATCCTGTTTGCATATGCTACACAAGTTTACATGAGTGTGTGTGTGGACTCAAACCATTGAAATTGTTGCTGCTCATATACTTCCCAAGATCTTTACCTGCTGACGGTCAGAACGAAAATGATTTCTGCCTACTACTTTTCCCAAACCGGTTCACACGCTTTGCATGTATGCAGATTGTCGATAAGCCATGATTTCGAGTGGCAACTTTTCCCTCCTCAGTCGTTTCTCCCGAAAATCGGCTTAAGTAAGCCCGAAAGTTGCTGTGTGTAATCTGGCGCCAAGACGTTCCAATGAAATTATTGAAGCCGTGAGAGAGAGTGTTGCCGAGGACCCAAATGTCTCGTATCGCCACCGAACTCAGCGGTTGAAAATGAGTGGAACCACGTCGCGGCGCATTTTAAAGGACGATCTCCATTTGTTTCCTTACAAAATACAACTAACTCAAAGAATATTGGCAACAGACAAGTCGCGTCGTATAGAATACGGCAAATTAGTCGGCCGAATGTTGGAAACCATGCCGGACTTTTGGATGCAAGTTTTAATGACCGACGAGGCACATTTCACTCTCTCTGGCGGTGTTAATAAACAAAATTGCCGCATTTGGGCGACAGAAAATCCTCACGAGATTCATGAAATACCATTGCATGATCGAAAAGTGACTGTTTGGGCCGGCGTGTGCGCAAAAACCATCATTGGGCCATTTTTCTTCAATGAAGGTGAAACAGTTAATGGTAATCGATATCGGTGGATGTTGGCACATTTTGTGTGTCCGAAAATGCGTGAAAAAGGTCTGACTGACTTCTGGTTTCAGCAAGACGAGGCGCCATGCCACACAGCGGACCAAACAATACGATTTTTGCAACAAAAATTCCCTAGACGTGTGATATCGAAAAGAGGCGATATTGACTGGCCACCAAGATCCCCTGATTTAACCCCCCCAGACTTCTTTTTGTGGGGTTATTTGAAGAGTAAAGTTTACGCCAGCAACCCGAAGACCATTGACGAGCTCAAGACCAATATTCGTGCCGAAATAGCTGCCATACCGACGGAGATGCTCGAAGAAGTGATGGAAAATGCCCGAAAAAGAGCACAGTTTGCGGTGGCCAATAAAGGTGGTCATTTGATCGATGTTGTTTTCAAAAAGTAGTCCACATAAATTGTAAAGGATTGAACTAAATAAAAAAACACCATTTTTTGCAATCTATTGTTTCTTTCAAAAGTTATTCAACATTCTCATACCGGAGGAATAGATGGCGCACCCTGTACATTCTTGAATATGGACTGAATTAACAGCTGAATGGGTGCGAAGGCTCCAGAGGCAGCATTTCCAAAAGTTTTTAGTGTAGCCGCTGGCAAGCATGCAGAATGGTGTTCAACTGAAATTTTTATTTTTAAAACAGCTTTAAACTAGTTAACTCGGCTTGAATCGTAGTAGATTTAAGTAAAAATAAGCAAGTAGTAAATAATGAAGTCAAAATACACTGCATTGCCAGCTCCCATATTGGTTTGTACGTACTTTAAAAATTAAAATTGCCACTTCAGCACCATTCCACATGCTTGCCAATGCGTTGCGCACCTGCACTTACAAAGAATGTCAAAAATATGTCAATAATACAGTATGTGAACGTCAAGTTTGTTTTTTTATGTCAATAATACAGTTTGTGAACGTCAAGTTTGCATTTGTCGGAGAGTCAAAGATTTAAGCAAAATATCATAAAATTCACTGTAAAATTTCTTTATTAAATGTGCCATTGGCATACAACAAACAAAGTTAAATGTAGCTTCCTTTGGAATTGAATAATCTTATTTCTAAATAACATATAATTTTCGATCACATTACTGTTTAATAAATAATTGTTACCATTATTTGTAACAGCATTAAAATATACGTTCACAGCTAGATATCATTTTTGATGGATGAAATTTAAGTATGTGTGCATATGAAAAGTTAATTATGTACGTGTAAAATGAATGCAAGCAAACTGAAAAGGAAATTTCTCTCAATGCCAAGTGCTGAAAAATACAATATTTAAAGATTATTATTTAAAAATTTCTAATTAAAACCAAAATTTTAATGTAAACGATACTAGCAATTTAAATTATTGACAAAATATTTTATCAATTATAAGTTTGTGTTAATTTACGTTGTCTGAAACCCTCATCGCCACTAGCGCCGCTTAACTCCTCGATATCATCCGACTTACTGGAAGATTTTTCTCCCAAAATGCTTAAATCATCATCATCCAATATGTTATTACTTTCATCAATTGTTGTTGATAAATCGGACTTGGATTTTCGTAATTTATGGAATCGTTGGCGGGCCTCGTCAATCCAAGTGGTATCTGACCAATGATACCAACTAAGAACGAACACCATTAAAATGAAGAAGAGATTAGTGCTGATTCCTGTTTAAGACAAAAATAAATTAAATCAATTAATCACAATTGTTACGAAAAAGTAATAATTACCCAAGGCAGCAGACAATATCGGCCAATGAAACATTATATAGCGTAGACCGCTAAAGTCGGCCGTTATATGCAGTGACACCGAATAGAATTGTATCTGTCGGGATTGAATTTCAACATAGACATCTGTGACTGGATGCGAATATTCATCTTTGTAATTCGCAAATAATTCAACCGGGACTAATTGTTGCTCATTCCGTAGGCCAAATACGAGAAGTGGACTCATTGCCCAGGTTGTGATTATCTGAATCAAAGGCGATTTGTATCGCAGCATTGCTGATCGACATGAATGTCCGCGTAACAGAGATTCATGATCACGCATATCTGCGCAAACCATAAACATACCTGGAATTAGAAAAAAAAATAATACTTTATTACAGTTTATTATTTAACGTCCGTAAAGTGAATGCAATCGGGCATAAAAAAAATTAGCAATGGTTTTTCCTATTCACATTGGTTGAAATAGTCCGCCTTATTCTGACAGAAACTTGCAACATTTAGGCAAGGTGAGGCAGTGGGACTGAGCCCCACTTCCTCACCTTGCCTTAATGTTGCAGGTTCTTTCAGAATTAGGCGGACTATTCCAACCAATCTGAACATGGTCTATAGTGTGAAGTTGAAGTCAATCAACTTTATTTACAAAAGCGACATCTGGCAACGTGTACATCCTATAAAAAAAATACAAAAGCGACATCTGCCGAGGTATGCAATTTATTTTGCATATATTGTTCTCCCTCTCCCAGCAAGCGCGAGGTAAGCACTTTTCTAATTCAAATATTTGTGTTGGTGACAATGGCACTGTGTGTGTTATGTACTCGCTACTGCCGCATGAAAAAATAAAAACATAAAGCCCATATCAGAATGCAGCAGCGTTTTCGGAGCAGCGGGCAGCAAAAGTTTCCCATTGGCTAAGAGCGGAATTATGACATACTAAAAGCAGCGAAAAATTCTCGCTGCTTTTTTAGCGCTATTTCTATTTTTGCTGACACTGCTTGAGCAGTAAATTTTGACAGATCATATTTTTCAGGTTGGAATATTGGAAACGCTAGTCAGAACGCTAATGACTTCATTAATTTTGTCCAAATCCTTAATTACTGCAGACATTTTATGAACGAAAAGATAAATTGACAAAATTTCACGAGAAAATCAAACAAACGAGAACTGTCAAACTGATTTTACTGCGGATTCGTTCTGCACCATTCCGTGATGGAAGTCAGCAAAACCAATTTTGCTGCCAAGGCAGTTTTGCTGCCGCAGCGAATGCTGCTTCATTCTGATATGCGCTTAAGCAGTATGCACTGTTTTGAAACAGTACAATGGGTGCATCCAACTACCACAGCGGCTCTGGAGCGAAGCTCAGCTGTCAAAAAAATACTCAGCTGAGCAGCATTTTGTGTCCTGAATGCACCGCTCATTTATATATGAGCTGTCATTGAAAGAAATTATTGTTCAAGATGGACCGCGATGTAATTATCTCCGTAATGTTAGAAATTTGTGCTTCTGATACGATAAATCTGGAAGCTATTTCACTTTTGGTTGAAGAGTGTAATACTTCAGTTGAAGTCGCCCCAATCCGGAATGCGGCACCCGAAAGAAACCGGGATTATTTTGAGGTGACTATGCCGAAGTACACTCCCGAACTCTTTCGCCAACATTTTCCGCAACGCCGACTATTTCCATTCCCGTTTGCTCAGCAAGAACTTCCATGAGGCTTCCCGTATTATAAATAACATAAATAACTATAAATATTATAAATAACACCATTTATGTATTTCCGTCGTCGTTTTTAGACATGAATTGATGTTCTGTAATTCTTCATTTGACATTTGCTCAGCTACTGAGCGGAGTTCTTTTACGCTCAGAAAAAATGTGAGCTGCTCAGTTGAGCCGCTCTGTGGCGATTGCGTTCAGTAACTGAACACCTTTTTCGCTCTAGAGCAGTGGTTCCCAAACTCTTTTGGCCCACGGACCCCTTTTCATAGTCAAAACTTACCCACGGACCCCTTTTCATAGTCAAAACTTTCACCCATTTACTACATAAATGCATAATAGAACAATTACAAATTTAACTTTGATGTCTTGAATGGTAAATGGTGACGTAAAAATAAAATATAAATTAAACATTTTGTTGAAGAAGTATGTATTGAAATTATAACTTTTGTTTTAAAATACAAAAAAAAAAAAAATAATGACTTGAATGAACCTGATGGGATGTTATGAGTGTATTTATGTTCGGCTCAATGTTTGTGAGTAGCAACCGCAAATCCGCACGAGTACTAATTTCTAGTCGGTTTCTTTTTTTTGTGATGAGGCTCATAACGGCACTGAATCTACGTTTTCTACCAAATAGGAAGACGGAAAAGCAATCAACACCTTCTGTTATTTATTTTAACTTCCATATTAATAAAAATGTGTCACAATTTTTTTATTTTATATTAAACCTTGCGCGGACCCCCTGACGTTGTTCAGGGACCCCCAAATCAATTTTAATTTTCCACGGACCTCCTGAATGATCCCGGGGACCCCTGGGGGTCCGTAGGGACCACTTTGAGATCCACTGCTCTAGAGCGATGCTGAGCCGCTCTGGTAGTTGGATGCACCCAATGAAAAATAGTTAGGTACGAACGTGTTTTTTTTATCGCAGATAAAAGATAAAAATTCAACATCAAGGAGGTAAGTAAAAAAAAATAATGTTCTAAAATAAATAATTAAGTGTTTATTTTTAAATAGTTTAGTTTTTAATGTTTAAACAGTTTTTGGTGTGCATTTTCTTGGGAAATAAATGTTCATTACTTCTATGGCAGTACTTATGTAAGTAGTTATAGAAGTAATTGCAATGCGCATCAGGCAAGCATATCTCCTGTTATTCAGCTTATATGTAAGGAGTTCTGCAATTACTTTGTTTTCAAGGCGTATGTGTATGTGAATGCTCTAATAACATCGTAGTGGAGCGGGGATCAAGTAATTCGACGTGGTCGTGTGAGGGAGATAATATATGAGAGCTTCAGACCGAATGCAATCTAACTAGATTTATAATTAAAAAAGTATGGAAAAGTTTTCCAATATTGCAACAAATAAAATCCTTTTGTCTTTAAATTTTTTTTTTCTTTTGATATGCTCCGTTTTTGAGAAATTTTTCAAAATATTTAATTGGAGGAAAGGACATAACAAATAGTTCAATTTAAGAATTTTAAGCTCTAATTTAAAAACTAGCTCAATTCTTCCGAGATTTAATGTTTTAATAGACGGACAGAAAGTACAAAAATTTGCACATTGAAAAAAGGCTAAGAGTTTTTCAAAAAGACCTCCACGATACAGAATGGTATGACGAAACTCCGATTACTAAAAATTAGCGCAATACCTTTAATATTTTAAATACTGATTAAAATGTGTTGGAAATGGTTTGGAATTCTTTTGTCGTACTCTATTTACTCGACCAGCTCAGCTACTAGCTTTGGGATCGATGTCCGTAAGCGTGAATTTAAAAATGCGAACGAAATTTCCATCTGTTATGCATATGAATTTCCGTGTACAATTTAAACTCGCGCTTACGAAATCCGGTCCTTTTTAGTGTTTTTTTTTTACCAAAACCGGAAGTCTTTAATGCTAGTTGCAGTTAAAAGTAAAAATTTTATATCTTTAGCGCGGAGGTAAACTGCATTAAGCGAACAAAAGTAGGAGAGTGGTTTAAGAGTGCTTCAATTCCATAGATGTATATAGTAGATGATGTTCTTTAAACGTCTGTAACTTCTTCATTTTTTGAGATACGGCCAAATTTCATAAACCATTGGAGAGAACATTTAAAAAATCGGTATCACAAACTGCAAAAACTCCGATTTTTAAAAAAATACACATAAGGGCCACAGATATAATTACTGTAAAAATGCCAAAAAAAAAAATTCTACATACCTAAATTCTGATTTTGTAGCGATTCTGGCATATCGATGTTCACAAGAACTTTGTACGATTGACCAATCATCAGGAGTTGCTGCTTCTTTGTGAGTGACACATGCGCATGAGGAAAAGTGCAAGGCCCATGCTTTCCTTCGCATGCCCTAAAATATTTAAAGAAAAAATCAGTAAATATTCGCGGATGATTTGAATACAGTGGAACTTTCATATAACGAAATTCTTTATATAACAAAATTCTCTATAAAACGAAATGATTTTCATACAGTTGTTTAGGTCTTGTTTTGTTCACCTTTTGATCTCCATATAATAAAATTTTTCAAATGATTTGAATTTTCGTAATGTCTGAGGAATGGTTTTTCTATTTGGGCAAATCAACAAAAGTTTATGATAAAAGTTATGAACATATCCAAAGAACGATTAAACATTTTCCGTAAACAGTTCTGTGGCCACAAGTAATAATCGCTTTAGTCGATTTTCAAGTGAAGCTGTAATAATCTTTTTGAGGCTTATTTCGAAAATATTCTCTTACACCTTGAGAAATACTATAATTACATAAAACTTTAGGTAGAGCTAGTCAGTATCAAGGCTATGCGTTAATCCAACGCTTCTTGGTCTTTTTAACTCGCCCGCTTCTACCACCCGAACTACTACAGCAATTTTTATCTGGTTTCAACCTTCATAGAAATTTTTGGTTTACCAACTTCCGTCCAATTTCTTTACGCTATCTGCAGAACGACTGCAAAGATTTTTACTGATTTCTAGCTTGAGCCTCAAGACCTGAAGGTAAATGCACAAAGGAGATGGCTGACCCGGACAGAGATTAGCCTTTGAGGCGATTCTAATATAATCTTACCAGTGTAAGTTTTCTTTAAAAATATGCCGTTGTTCCACCAAAATTCTCTATTTAAGACTACAAAACGACCTATGAATCTTTGGACCTTACGCAACGCAAATGCGCCGTCTCAAAAAACGCAATTAGTAGGTTTATAGTACAATATAATAAAGATTAGATTTACTTACTCGAATTGCATGTGAACTGGACGAGTGTGGGCGATTGCCGGCATGTAGGTATAGTAGAATACCACGTATAAGAAGACGGCAGCCCATATTAGTAGAACTACGGCGAATGTGATGACGAATACCCGCAGAAGAAATTCCTTGAGTGTTAGAACCCCATCCTTGGTCTTCGTTCGATAATGGTCAAACAGCACAAATAGAAAATCTGAGGTCGGACGCACTAAATGCTTCCGCCATAGTCCGAATGGATCTATCAACGTTACAACTAATTTTGTCAAACCCATTGCTTGTAAATTTTCACTTCAACTGGCGGACAAATTAAGGGATGGACTGCAACCTCATCAAGTGGATTCGAAAAACTGGACCTCCGTCGCTCGATTACACATTTTTCTACTGTTGCTCAGTTGCGATCTAATCTCTGAGTTACGGAATAATTACAAATTTCGGCTATCAGAAAATCGACTTCCAAAGGTCAACAAAACTCCTTATCAATTGGCCAGTGGATAACAAAATCCGTGGTTGCTCGTCCTAAGATCTTCACAGCTCCTTCCGAAAGTATTTTTTTGATTTTAATGGTGAATAAATGCGATCTGCTAATGATTTCGATTCCTTCGAGCTACACTTTGGAGACACGCTTAAATTACACGATTAAAACAGACGTTCAATTACTTTTCAAAAATTCTGGGTTTTTGTTTTCTTTTCGTTCTCCAAAGTGTCAGAAGGTGATATCTTAGTTACCAGCTAAATACTACCAGAATCTTGCAATACTTACCGCTTCCGGTTACTGTCGCTCATCGCGATAGAGAGAAAACGGTTTACAATAAGAAATTTCAAACAATTTTTATATACAGTTTGGATAAACGCCGCCTTTTTCGAAAAAAAAAAACGTTTTTAAATTGTAATTTTTAAAAATACTCATATAATTTTAAATCTATAGGATAGTTTGATCCCTGTCAAACTTCAGAACCATGGAGTGAATTGGAAAATAACAGTGGGAAAATAAAAAGGATCGAATTTTGATACGGATGAAGAAACGCCCAGAAAGAGGCTTAACTTTACCGGGGCGGTTCGTTAGGACCTTCATATTTTTCCCTAGCTTCATTGATCCCATGATGCTTTAAAAAAAAAACAAATAAATAAAATAATTCGCTCCGTTATAGGAAGACAAATTTTTTTTTTGCAAAAGCTTCAAATGCCTGTAGAATTTTTGTTTCTCAATCGATTAGTTTTGTAAACGCCAAAAGATGTCTCTGGAAGAGTTCTTTCCACCCAATGTAAAATATGCGTACGCCACTGAAAAAATTGTTTGAAATGTATTTTTTATGGCCTCCGGATCACTTAAAATGCAGTATTTTCTAACCAAACTGCGAATGGCGGTCAATAAAACGTTGTATTTTAGCGTAAAATTGATTCTTTTAATCAAAATTTTTCATATTAAAAAAATACTTTGGAACGATTTTCCATCCGATGTGTTCACCCCAGACTATAACCCGCAGACAGAGTTGCCAGACAGCCAGCAAATTTTCCCCCCGTCGTAGCCTGAAAAACCCCTGAAACGGGCTATTTTGGAACAAAAACCCCCAAATTTTTTATTCGTATTGCAACAATTAGTTATAACCTAAATTTTGGTAATTGTCGTCTATAAAACAGTCAACCAGCAACTTTTTTTTTATTTTTAGGTTTTAGGGCATAAATTTGGACATTTTTAACCAAAGAATCTCAAAAAATAGCACAAAGTTTGACTTTAAAGAGGAATTTGAAAATCACATAAGAAAAGTTTGACTTAAAAGTGGGATTTTGATTTCATATCACCATGCGGATTTTCAATAATTGACAAATGGGCAATTGTAGCTTCTGTTATGTTTCTACGATAAAGTTGAAATTTGCTAATCATTGAGAATTTTTCTTATAACGAACCTCCTGGATTATTTTATTTCTTCTAAACCTACGTCAATCTGGTGGAAGAAAGAAAATATTTTCAGTATCAAAAAACAATATTAAACAAAACAAAAATGTATTTCAATTTTTCATAAATAAAAACATAACAAAAGCTATAATTTCCAATCTGGCAATTATTGAAAACCCGTATGGTGATATTCGTATCAAAATTCGAACAGTTGTACCAAAATTCCACTTTGAAGTCAAACTTTCCAAAAAGATTTTTTAAAATTTATTCCAATCGGATTTTGATGCATGGGAGTTTTATGTAGAATCATATTCTAAATAACTTTTGTTCTTTATCTTCTTTGATAAGATGCACCGTTTTTGAGATATTCACAAAAATCGTTTTCGTTCGTATGGGGGGTACCCCCCCTAATGGACCATTTTTGCCCATGAACGAACTTAGCCTCGCATTTTACGAAAAACGGATCTGCGCAAAATTTCAAGTTTGTAGCTCAATCCATGCGCCCGCAATCCGCGCCACAGACGGACGGACATGCAAAAATTAATTATTTTTATCATTCTAAACACACTGGTGTAATTCATTTTTGTGTGTGATAACGGGATCTTGGCGTTACAAACGGTAAGGCAAAGTTAATATACTCTTTGGTTTCACCATACGGGTATAAAAACACAAACTTAACAAGTAAACTAAATTCAAAACATACTATGTAGGTGTATGAAAATCAGGACTTATTGATAATCTGGATTTTTTTCCTTCCTTCGAAACCATTTCAATTCAAATGCCGGATTGCTCTCGGTAGAATATTGAATATTATAATTCAGAAACAATTTTATTTCAACTATCACGATTTCCCCCTGAAAAAACCCCTGAATTTCAAAAAATAAAAAGCACCCCCAAAACACCCCCCGTGAGCTGAAAAAACCCCCAAAACGGGGGCTAAAACCCCCGATCTGGCAACGGTGCCCGCAGAAGTTCAAGGAGAACATAAACCGACATCTCCTTTCGTTCTTCCGACTATCCTGAGCTGTGCTTCGGCATTAAAGGGTCTTCCCCTAAGCTCTGACTGAAACTATAAAAAAAGACCAAATGTGGCATTTATCATCTATGGGCATTTATTCTTTCTATTAAGTTTCTTTGTCGCTACCTATTTATGTACAGACGTTTTTTTTAAATATTCTGGAACTATACAGATCAATGATTTCCATACAAACCGAAGCAACCAGAGAGTAGTATGATCTGCGTTGCCAGGAGCAGGTTTGTAGCTATGTTAAATTTCAAAATTCGAAACGGAAGGTCTTGAAAGGATAACGCAAACATCCTTTTTCCCGTTTTTCCCGGAAAAAAAAGCATTAGGGGGTTTCCGGGGTCGCTGATCGCGAATCCGGTGTTAGATTTTTAAAATTCTAAACGGAAGGTTCTGTAGGGATAACGAAAATATCCTTTTTCCCATTTTTCCCCGGAAAATTGGCATTATAGGGTATTTGGGGTCGCTGATTACGAATCTGATGTTGGAATTTCAAAATTCGAAACAGAAGGTCCTGTAAGGATAACGCAAATGTCCGTTTTCAAATTTTTGTATCAAAAACTGGCTTTGGGAGGTTTTCGGGGTTGCTGATTACGAATCCGGCGTTTCAGTTTCAATAACTCTAACAGAAGGTCCTGTAAAGACAACATTTTTTCCCAAAAGTTTTTTAAGTATTTGTGGTTTTTTGGCATTCTAAAATTTATACAAAAAACTTTAAGTTGGCAACGTAGGGTCTGCTAGTGAGGTATAAAATTGGATAACTATACATGGATAAAGGGTTTTACTTTTATTTTATTTTTATTGATGTAATTATTATCGCGAATTGGGCAACTTGACTTGAACGGAAGCGATTTTGGGCGACAATTCTTTAAAATTAAACCTAACTGCCTGGCGACCGGGCAACAACCCCGCAATTTGTTCAAAATCTTTACTTTACATTGATCAGCGAACTTTTGTTGGCTGATCGATTGTAAGCTGATCGTTGAAAATCGTATCATGGGTTTCTTTGATTGCTGGTGATCTGTATATAGTTTGCTTGTAGTATTCAGTTAAAAATAAATAAATGTATTAATGTACCGCATTTTGTATAAATAAAACCAATTAAATAATATATTGCTTTATAAACAAAAATTTTGTTTATTAGTTTAAATGTTAAGTGATAAAAAAGAAAAGGTTTCATAACGATATTGTTTGTCCACTTGCGGAAAAAAACTCCTAAACAATGCTGTGTCACATTAGAATGCTGACTTCATGGTAAGCAATGACTAAAAGATTAAAAAAAGTCAGCTTTCCAATTAAATTTCTAAAGGCACAATTCTTAGGAAAAAAATACGATTTTTTTTAAGAACCTTCCGTAGCAACAAACATTTATTTTCTGAAGAAAATTCTAAACATATCAAGGTAATTGAGGTAGCAAAGTATTCAATCCTAACCTAAAGTACTCATAAGAAGTTTTGTTGTCTTTTAAAAAATATTTCTCTGAATAATGCTACATTTACACGAATGACAAATTTGTCATTTTTTTCTTGTCATTATGTTATGGGGCTATTCACGAATGTAAATGTATCTGCAACTGTAACTTTACATGTTCCACATGATCCACACTAATTTTACATTAGATTCCAAATTGGTATTCACAAACTGTAACTGTAGTCTTGTTCCAATTTGATTTGTAATTCCTTCTCATCGTTGGAAAATAAGAAACTTTTTGTTTAGTTTCATGAAACCTAAATCAACTACCGCAAACGGATAAACTGAATTGCGTAAATTCTTCAAAACTTGTGAATAATAGGGATTCCTGACAGTTGCTTCTTCTGAACTGTATAACAAATCGTATAAACATTTCTTTCTAAGTATTTTTATTTAACTTACTCAGAATCTTCTTCCCATCCATTATACAACAATATTAAGTCCGACATATTTGCTTTATTCTTAAAATTTTGCATTTTTCTTAAAAAATGTAACCTTATGGATAAGTTTTCTCTCGGCATAAACTTACAGATGATTTGACAGCTAGTTACAGATACAGAATGTCAAAGTTACAGTTTGTGAATAGCAAAGTGGACTGAAAATGTAAAGTTACAGATACAGAGCAATCTTACATTTTAAGAATAGGCCCATTAATTCCCGTGTAAATGGCATAATTTTTGTAATTTTTTCTGTCAGAAAATGTCAATCTCTCATAAAAGAATGAACTTGTCCATTCTTTTATGCCAGATTGTCATTCGTACAAACGCAATATTAGTTATGACAAAAGTTGAATACTAAAGTTGTCATAACTAATATTGCGTTTGTACGAATGACAATCTGGCATAAAAGAATGGACAAGTTCATTCTTTTATGAGAGATTGACATTTTCTGACAGAAAAAATTACAAAAATTATGCCATTTACACGGGAATTAACATATGACAAGAAAAAAATGACAAATTTGTCATTCGTGTAAATGTAGCATAATTTCGGGGCAAAACGACGGTTACAACGGCCGTACACTTGAGCTAAGCTATGTGAGCGAGGCTAGCTATAGTTACATAGCTTAGCTCTATCGTTGCACACTTGAGCTAAACTACGCGGCGATATTTAAATAAATGTATGCCATCAGTTGTATGCAATTGGCACTTACACTTTTATGTCCACAAAATACTACACTTTTGCAAACACCGATTCTACACTGTATAACGCCGAAAATATTTTTATGTGAGTGTCAGCGATGCCAGCGAAGTAGTTCGCGTAGTTGAGGTCTGAACTACGCAAGCGAGCTTAGTCCGCGTATCCCATGACTACCCGATGTACCCAAATAGCATTTTAGGTAGCAAATATGATGTTTATCCCCATAGTTCGTCACCATGCAGATCACGGCGATAAGCAATTTATGTAGAAAACACGTCCTTAGTCGTGCGTATGAGACGCGCAACGACACACATAGTGGGGAACACTTTTCTGCGGTTTGCTACGTCGCAAATATAACGACAGGGACATAATTAGTAGCCTCATGCGCGAGCGTCATCTGACGTGCATATCACACAATTACACAAATCATCGAGCGGGTTTTCTTTCTCCCTCGAATTCTTACTTAGCTTGGGTGAGTCAACAGAGATGAACAATAAAAACGTAAACAGAAACGAACAAGAAAAATCTAATGGCGATAAATTAATGGAAACTTTTTGTGGAGTATTATTTTATAATGGACTTTTCTTCCGATTGCATGTCGTGATTTTAATTGCCATTAAAATTTTTCGACAATATTGGATCTGAAATTTAAACAAATTTTAATGGGCCATCAAATTATTTAGTTTTTAATGAAAAATTTCTTTAATTTTATTTTACCGGTCAAATTTATTTTTTCTTTTGCAATAAAATTTTGATGCCAATAAAATTGCGCTGTTTCAAAAATGTCTGCTATCCACTTTTTATGCAATATCCTTCAGTCATTCGCCTGAAATAAGAAATTTAATTCTCGAAACGTAATCGTTTTCATCAAACGTCAATGGGAAATATGGCGGCTGAAGGCATCAATTTTTTTTGGTGTTTCTCAGACGGGGAGCTTTAATGAAACTTTAGTGGTAGCAGTTTCGTCACTTTTTCCATCACACGCTTCTTCAAAATTAAACTGACGTTCAGGCTCCACAGCCAATCACTATTTCGGCCCGAAAACCATCAAATGCTGCTCTATCGCCGCAGGATTTTCATGAAGCGAATGTTGCCCCAAAGATCGTGCTCGTCACTTCTTTCGCTTCTTTTACGCGGATGTGAATTATAGGTGTAAATTTTTAATCCCGATTGTGTAAATTTCTACTCTTTCAAGTCGCAAAGAACAAATCTCATGTTCCCGTACTTTTCGATGCTGTTTGGGTAGTTTCATAGTTTCGCTGAAGTGTGCGGTCGCCAATGCAAATGCTAAGGATTTTACTTTCAGCGAGAAACTTATGGGGCTATTCACGAATGTAAATGTATCTGCAACTGTAACTTTACATGTTCCACATGATTCATACTAATTTTACATTAGATTCCAAATTGGTATTCACAAACTGTAACTGAATAATAGGGATTCCTGACAGTTGCTTCTTCTGAACTGTATAACAAATCGTATAAACATTTCTTTCTAAGTATTTTTATTTAACTTACTCAGAATCTTCTTCCCATCCATTATACAACAATATTAAGTCCGACATATTTCCTTTATTCTTAAAATTTTGCATTTTTCTTAAAAAATGTAACCTTATGGATAAGTTTTCTCTCGGCATAAACTTACAGATGATTTGACAGCTAGTTACAGATACCGAATGTCAAAGTTACAGTTTGTGAATAGCAAAGTGGACTGAAAATGTAAAGTTACAGATACAGAGCAATCTTACATTTTAAGAATAGGCCCATTAGTTCACGTAGTCGAGCTCGCTTAGCTCAAGTGTGCGATGGCTGTTATGCTCAAAATTTGAAAATCTGAATTTTTCAACTGAACCCAGAAAAGTTCCCTTTTTGACAACGCGTAGCGCCACGTTCTACGTACCCCGAAAAGTTCCCTTTTTGATAACGCGTAGCGCCACGTTCTATCTACCCTCAGCGACATCTGTTACATTTTTTTTATTAATAGCAAAGACACATTAATCTTTTTCGCGTCGCGGTGCGGCTAAAAAGGGAACTTTTACATGTTTTAATGGTTTGAAGCAACGCTAAGGGATTTTAAATTTTTTACTACTAAAATGCGCCATCTATTTGATTTACGATCAAACTTTAGGTTAATTTTGTTAAAAACCCACAAAATGTTTTCAGAATAGATTAACGTTTGAAGGTTTTAAAAAACATTTCGCTGATTTCGTCGCGCTCAAGAAAATGCGTTTTCTCAAAAAATTGTGGGTTTTTTTTTACTGAAATTCAATTCAATTTAATTCGAATTTATCCAGATTCAATTAAGTGATTACATAAAACTAGAGTGACTATATAAAACTAGAGTGTGACCATCGTGAAAGTGATGTTCGTTGAAATTTTCAAATTGCCCTTTAAATTTTCAAAATTTTTGGTCATTTATACATGTTTGGCTGAAAAATGTTTTGACTGATAAATTTAAGTATAGTTTGCCTGGATCAAGGGCTTAAAAAGTTTTAAACATAATCAATCACTTATTTAAAAAAAACTGGAAACAAAGTTGGTTTTTTGAACAACATTTTCGAAATAAGATCATCACTTAATGTTCAGTAAATTTCATTTAATTATTTTCCCATTAATTTATTCCTGAAAAATGCAAGGCTTCTCCAAATTTAATCCAAGAACTAAGGTTATCTTGAGTTATCTTGAAAATAATGTCATTTCTCGACTTTCGTGCAATTCTGTTATTTCGTTGCTGCACCGTTTCAGCCACCTCCCGATCCTGTTCATCTTGTTTCGGATTGACCCAAAAGAAATTTGGCAACCATGTATCAAGTGATTTTTTAGACCCTAACCAAGATAACAGTATTTTTCAGAATAGATAGCTACAAATTCCTGAAAAAACGCTGTATTTTTAAGTCTTTTGAAAACTCGGCACTTTCTTTAAAATTTGGGCAGAAATTCCGCAAATTAAACATATTTTCACTTGACAATATTTGTTATACTTGGGAAAGTTTTCTAATCTTTGTCTTAACACATTAGGGCTCACGTAGGAATCAATTATTCGCAAATTTGATATTGTGCGACGTCATCCTTAATGTGTTAAGCTTTAAAAACAAATGTAATATGCTTTGAACGAAAATAATTATGGTTTTAAAAGTTGTGCTATATTCATGTTTTCATTAACATTACATATATAAATAATTTGTTTCAGAAATTAAATGTTTATATTTGAAGTATTCACATTTAACCTTTAACGATATGCAAAATTTATTTATTCGATCTGTGACTATCCCAGTTTGCCGTACTATTATAGAGCCAACCATCTTCTCGACTTTTCATCCAAGTTGCTTCAATTGCTGTATCCTTAAAGAATATTTTTCATATTTATATATTTTTTAATTCCACAAAATTTCTTACAACCAATTGTTGTTGCACTGCTGATCCTAAGTAATCCATGTTGGAGTAATATCCGGGATAATTTTGATAGCAATTTGATTGAGTTGACGCTGCGGCGGCGGCAACTTGGCTCCACGCCGAAGTCCTCGTGTCTAACGGCGATGATGAGGTTAGAGACGTCGAATTTTCTGCTGACGCGGGAGACCATATTGAATTATTGCTGGGGTATGTACTAGACACCTGTAAAAAAAAATGCAATTGACTCATTTAACAGTTACTGGAATATGCCTTTTCCTTAAGAATAGCTTGCATACCCGGGTTAAAGTTTTTTGCATAAGTTTTTTTGCACAAAAAAAAACAAAGAAATAATTTTTTTACTTTTGGAACAAAAAACTTTTGCTCGCAGGACCTCACATTTCGAATTTTGAAATTCCAACACCAGATTCGTGATCAGCAAACCCGAAAACCCCCTTAAAGCCAGTTTTTCCGAGAAAAAATTGGAAAAAGGATATTTTTGTTATTGTTACAGGATCTTCCGTTTCGAATTTTGTAAGACCGTTTCTTAGCGAGCACGTATGAGGTAAGACGAATCTGCGTGCAAAATTTAATGGCAATCGGTTTACGTCTATTTCATACGCAGGGCAAGTTTTGAGATGTTGCTTGCAGGTCAATCAGAAATAGTGGGCTTTAATGAAAAAATAAGAAACTCGTTGCCCTGCTGTTATTAAAATTAATAGTTTTTGAAATATCGCAAACAGCATTTATTTATTTGCCCTGCATTTCATACGTCGCCGGTTATTTTTCGAATGAGGTTTTCCTTTTAAAAATTGAGGCTCGACATAGTAGTCCGCTTTAAGGCCGGAATACAATTGGCCCCACGCAACATTTACGACGACAGATTACGGCAACAATGTCGCCCTCCATATATTTACAATAGCGCAAACTTTGTTGTTCTAAACGTCATTTGTTTTTCATTTAGTTTTGACAGTCGGACGTTGAGTCACCCGTTGTCACCTATTATCATACTGAATAGGAATGTGAATGTAAGCAACACAGCATACGAACTGTATTTCCTAATAATTTCTTTAATTTCCCCTTGAGTGACGAAATTTATTTTATGACGTTCCCATAATGAGATCAGTTTGAATCAACCATGCATTTTTGACGGTGAGCTGACGGATAAAAATTAAATTCGATTTAACTTTTTACGACGACAAAGTTGGTCGGATTGATTGTATACAGAAGCAAAGGGTGCTATGAGTTTAAAATCTGAAATGTCGCCATAAATGTTGTGTCGGGGCGATTGTATTCCGGCCTTTAGACTTTTTAAAAAAAAAATGTACCAGTAATTGGCATACCAGGTCACGGAAAATAGCTATAGGGTAAGTCACGGATAGATGCCCCACTGGGATAGATGCCTCACTGTTAAAAACTGGTACTTAAGGAAACAAAACGTAACATGTCACATTCTACATATGAAACTTCAGTGCGTTGTTAAAATTCGCGAGAGTCGGGCGTGTTGCGGGATAATTGGCCATTTTTGTTTTCGAACAAGGGAAAACTCCAAAAACTTATTTTGAGCTGCACAAAAACTCTTGGAACTTTTGCTTAAAGAAGTATGTATATATTTTTTTATTTTTTATGTGTCAAATGGAGTGTTTAGTGTTTGTGAAAAAAATTTTTTTTTCTTTTTATCCACATTTAATTTATTAAATAATTCCATCTATTCATACCGGATAGATGAAAAGGATAGACGCCTTCTTTTTTAAAGGGATAGTTGACCTTAGGGGCAAATTAACTCTAGGTAATAATATATACCTATTTGCTTCCCCACATTCATTGAAAATACTTATTTATTATAGGTAAACATCCTATCCTTGGATTCGAAAATGAAAAACGGCTCGTGCGTCATATTCAGAAATTAGAGGCCGTTCGATTTCCTCCCGAAAGACACTGAATTTTGTTATTTTTTTCTTTATTATTTAATTAAATTTTTTTATATTGCAGTATGTGTATATTGGATAGACATATCGCACATGGTCCCGTAGACTGTAGTATCTCAAAATCGGCCATTTTGAGAAAAACGCATTCAAAGTTTTCATTTCAAAATAATTGTTTATGAATAATTGTTTTTTCTGTTGTCTGTACAGTAATATTTCAATTTATTACTCTTTTGATAATAATTTACAGATCATTTGCTTCATTTTTTTTTTTTTTGCAATAATAAAAGATAGAGTTAGGTTTGTTTTCCACAAAATCAATTTAAATTTTAAAAAATGGGAATTTAAAAAACCAAAAATAAATAAATTTTAGGACTACGTTTACATTTAAATTTGTTTTTCATTTGATTCAGTCAATTTTCCTTTACATAATGGAATAATTACTCAAAAACACATTTTTTTGAGATACTACAGTCTACGGGACCATGTGCGATATATGTATGTAAATGAATTAAAATGCATAATAAAATTTTGTTATAACTTAATAAAATGTTTTTTTTCCTCAAAGGCATCTATCCCACATGCACATTTGTCATGTTGGGCGTCTATCCCATAGGTTGGGCATCTATCCCAAAAAGTAGGGACTAACAAAAACAGTTTTATCACAGTAAAAATAAAACATAATGTAAGTTTTTTTCGGCTGAAATTGTAGATAAATGTTAAGACTAATATTTAAAAAAAAAATAAAAATCGAAAATGCCTTTCTTCATTGTGAAATATGGCAAAGTCAAAATGTGGGGCATCTATCCGTGAGTTACCCTATTGGGCTGTAAAATCAAATTATTCTGTGCCATGCTTGAATATGAAATGCCTGGCAATTTGCCTTGCGTATGAAATGGACGCAATCGGTTTATTAGTGAGTGAGTGGTATTTGGCTTTTATATAATAGTATAGATTCCATTGAGAGAAGTATCCGTTGAGAGAAAATAATATATTTGTTAAACTTACACCCGGAGGCGTTGAACTGGCGCCAATGAAATAATGATTTTGCGATTTTAAATAACCTGGTGAATCCCTTAAAATCGAATTATTCGTTACCGGTGAACCGGCTGATGAGCTGAAAATAAAGGATTCGGTCTAATAAAGTTTGTCGTAGAAAATAAAAAATAATTCGCATACCTATGGCATCTATTATTACTGTTATTAATACTATTACTATTAAGAACTGTTGCTCCACTTGATTTTGTAGGTACTGTATTATTTTTCAGTTTCGTTGTAGCGATGGCCCGAAGCTTGCCAATTTGTGCTGATGAATTTGATTCACCATTTTGAAGTGTTGCCGACGAATTTAGATTATTTCGGCTTAATGTGTTACCACCTGTAGTCGACGCTCCTGTATTTGACGATGGGCCGCCATTTTGTTGCTGCTGTTGATGTTGTTTTTGCAATTGGCGACATTTGGCTCTACGGTTTTTAAACCATACCTGGAGAGAAATTCACTGTTATAAAATCGTAGACATCTTTTACGTGATGAAAATATCCCTAAGATTTTATACTTAAGATTTCGCTAAAATTTTAATCTAAAATTTTCTTTAAAAAAAACTGAAAAAATCGTTTAAGTAGTTATAAAAAATTTAAGTATGTTAAAATATGTGAAAAACTACGGGGCTATGTGAAAAACTAAAGGGATTTGAACAAAGATTAAAGACCTCTTAATTTAGCCAAGTTTGAGAATGTTGTGAAATTTCTCACAACATTGCCCAAGTTGCCACATTTTTCTAAAAATCTGGTTTTTCATAAATATCCAAAGCAACACAGATAAGGCACAACTACTTGGTTTCAGCTGTGATGCCCAAAATTGCGTCGTTAGGAGAACACCAGGACCAACGAATTCGTCTATAAGTCTACCAAGCCGATTGCAAAGGCCATCAAGCGGTCACTTGAATATATGCTCTTAAAGTCGTATTTTCACATGCCTTATTTTAGTCTTCATGGTCGTAGTGTCCTCCAGGCGTCTGCATAGGCCTTGTGCCTTCTAAGTCTAACTTCCTCCTAATGCCCACAAAAGCATTTCAAAAAATATTTTAAGTCCTAACTACCAACTAAAGTTTCTTGTAGGGCACAATACCTATGTAGGCATTCAAATGACTTGCTTCGAGTATGGGCTTTAGGACCAAGAGGGATGCCCTTTAAGGCTACTTGGGATCATATGTGGTATATATATATTGAAAAAAATCCCAGTTTTAGAAAAAATAGGCAACTTTTCAAAGTTTTCCTGTGTATATTAGTTGTTTGTGCTGGAAAGATACCTAAAACAAACTTTTTCGTTTGAGAAATTAAAAAAAAATCCTAGAAAGAGTTAATATAAAAAATCGCACCTTTCTGTATTAAGATCTACTATAATTTGGCTCAACTTTTTTGAGTTTTGTATAAGGGATTTTGTATTAGTATTAGAAACAATACATTTCTATGAGAAACAAATGTAGTATATAAGAAAATGTTTTGCATTGAAAATACCTAATTTGTTACATACTGGAAAATATTCATTTAAAGCTGTATCTGTTGTATTTAGTGTGTGTTAGAGATACAACAAAAACTTTTGATAATTGCGTGTGTTCCATATTGTCATTCAGCGCAAGATAGTTTGACTTTCCCTTGCTGATAAGTTGCCCACGTAGCAGAGTTGATTTTTGTCCTTTTTCGGGTATGAACGAATTTTGAAAGTCACGTATGAACGTGATTTTGAATTAATTGGGTTATGGTTTAGTGTGAGGGGGTATTAGGATCTAATGAACGGCAGAACTAACGGACTTCTTTTAGGTTGTATTGAGTTGCATTTTTCAGTTTTAAATAAAAAGATTTGTTTATTGAAATAATATTATGTATTTTTATAATATTCTATATTTTATATGTTTTAAATATAAAAATTAAAGCTATGAATTTATATTTTTCATCTTTTAATGGTTTGTACATATACGGAAAAAATATATAACAGTCAACGTCTACTCGAGTGAATGCAATTAACATACAGAATGTTCGCATATGAATTCGCATATGAACAGTAGAATATGAAAGAAGAAACAATCGCACCGCTATTAACTAATATTTTATATTAGGGGCTGTGTATCAGAAATAAAAGTGAGACAAATATTTATTTGATTTTTTATGCTTTATCTCTTTTTATCTCTGATACACAGCGCTCAAAAAAATATTTTTTTCTTTATAGTACCTACATTTTTTTAAATAAAAGGTTTTTTCAATTTTTTTTAATCTTTTTTAGTTATTTTGTATTTATGACAACAAATCCAAAATTACGTCTGTCTTTTACCACCATATACAAGTATATCCTTACTTTTCAGATATTCTTACGGGCTTTTTGAATTCTGGGCTGTTTGACTCCCGGGCTTTTCGGCCTTTCACGGGCTTTTTGAAACCGGATCCATCGATGTCAAAACCCATGGAAGAGATTTTCTCTGGGAAAATCGCGGAAAAAGATAATCACGTTTTCCTTACAGAACCTTCCCTTATCCTTACAGACTTGTTAGCGTCAGAATTGGATTCAGCCACCCCAAAACCCTTAGATGAGATTTTTTCTGGTAAATTTGAAGAAAAGGATATTTATGTAATCGGACCTTTCGTCATCCTTACAGATTTTTTAATGCCAGAATCGGATTCAGCGACTCTTAGAACACTAAGATAAGAATTTTTCCGAAAAATTTGAGGAAAAGGATAATCACATTGTCTTAACAGGACCCTCCGTTATCCTTACAAGGACGCAGTGAAAATATTATATTGTCATCGGAATTACGTATGTGTGCAAAATTTCAAGTCAATCGTATGAGTGGAAGTGAGTCAAAATGAGATTGCAAGATTTGACCTTGACGGGCAAACAAACATCGATTTAAGAAACATATGGTTTAGTATACACTACCACATGTTTGTTTAATCTAGTGACATTTTTTCTCCATGTAGTAAAAGCCATAATTGTAGAAAACTTTATCACCTTCGATTGTTCAAATACGCGCAGTTTCAGAGTATCGCAAAAACCCAAGTTGGGATTTTTAAAAAGCTGCCCTATAGCTAGTATCAAAGATTAAGTAAATAATGATAAGAAACCTAGAACAAATTTTAGGGGCGCCAGCGAGAACTGTTAAAAATTCGATAAAAATATTTAAATGTTATGCGTTGCTCCATTGAAATTCATAATTCTACAGTATTTTTCATACATTTTAAAATTTCTATGAAAAGTCCTTTTGTCGCTTATCTTTAGTTAACTAATTTTTGATAGTATCGGCCAATGGAGGAGTGCCATATGCCTGCAAATTTCATGTCTATATATGCCTGCAAATTTCATGTCTATAGGGCAATTCCCTTGACGTCACAGAACTTTCGTATTTATTGTGATGCTGGGTAAGTGTATTTAATTGCGTAAGTGCACGGGGAAAACAATCAGCTGTCAAAAATATTGAATAGGAATTCGTATAGCCGAGCATCACATGCAAATGAAATTAATAAATACACAGTAAATTAAGAGATTTGGTATAATTTTTTTTGGAATTTCCCTATAGTTTAACCCTTTTAGACCTGAATTATTTCTGGCGGTGAAATAATTTTTTTGGTGTGAGATTCTTATGTTAGAGATCAAAAACAGCTTAAATTTCATTTTTTTTAACATTAGGTACTTGTCTGCTTCCGACAAAATATGAAATATTTCTGACAAAAAAGTCAGATAATTGGTTTTTACGGAGTTGCGTAATTAACAAAATGCTCATTCAAGGATTTAAACAGTAATTTCAACGTCGGATAGCTGTAAAAACTAGTTTGAGCAATTGTCCCACTGGTGGGACATCAGGTCTGAAAGGGTTAAGTAGTTTTTAAGAAATCTTGTACATAGCCTAACTACTAATCCACACCTGCCATGAATGCCGTCAGTGTCGCTGTCACGTCTGATGTTATGTCTAGTGAAGATTGAAATGTCAGCTGTTACGACATAAAAGTCTAACATTTTTTGTTGACATCTTTGCTAACAGAAATCGTAACAGAAATGGAATTTAAGATGGCGGATTCTAATTTTTCACGTGCAGAGTGGCTCCGTGTTATAAACGAATACTGTTTAAAAGTAATTTTTACAAAGAAATGATTTGAAAAATGCATCGTGGGGGCAGCAGGAGGCCGAATTTCATTTTAGTGCGGAGATTTTAAAGAAAAAAGTGAAATCACAGATCGTCATATTTACTACTCTGAGTTGTTTATTGCTCAACGCATTTCTGGAACTGAAATGTCATGTCAGAATCAGCAGCCCACCTACGTCACAACAGACTTTTCTAATGACATTTCTGCTAACATTTATGTCAGAGTTTCCGGCAGGTCTGGATGGCGTGTAATAGACGGACAGACAACAGCCTGACTGACAGATAGATCATTTTTTGTAATAGGAGTTCAATCGACACAGGGTGCTTGGGAAATGTTATTAGTAGGTCAATGGGCTCATCCAACTACCAGAGCGGCTCTGGAGCGAAGCTCAGCTGTCAAAAAAATGCTCAGCTGAGCAGCATTTTGTGTCCTGAATGCACCGCTCATTTATATATGAGCTGTCATTGAAAGAAATTATTGTTCAAGATGGACCGCGATGTAATTATCTCCGTAATGTTAGAAATTTGTGCTTCTGATACGATAAATCTGGAAGCTATTTCACTTTTGGTTGAAGAGTGTAATACTTCAGTTGAAGTCGCCCCAATCCGGAATGCGGCACCCGAAAGAAACCGGGATTATTTTGAGGTGACTATGCCGAAGTACACTCCCGAACTCTTTCGCCAACATTTTCCGCAACGCCGACTATTTCCATTCCCGTTTGCTCAGCAAGAACTTCCATGAGGCTTCCCGTATTATAAATAACACAAATAACTATAAATATTATAAATAACACCATTTATGTATTTCCGTCGTCATTTTTACACATGAATTGAAGTTGTGGAATTCTTCATTTGACATTTGCTGAGCTACTGAGCGGAGTTCTTTTACGCTCAGAAAAAATGTGAGCTGCTCAGTTGAGCCGCTGTGTAGCGATTGCGTTCAGTAACTGAGCACCTTTTTCGCTCTAGAGCGATGCTGAGCCGCTCTGGTAGTTGGATGCGCCCAATATTTTTTCTTAAACACAATACTTTGCATGCTATGTAATTTTCTCCGGTTTGCTTTGTGTGTCATTAGATCGATCTTTCTTGAGTGTCATTAGAAGAAAGACTGACTTTGTAGGACTTTTGTACGTTCAAAAGTTATTGTTGTTCACTTTATAAGGCGTTTAATGTAAAAATATTTGAGTTTGCTGGGGAGGGTGTTCATTAGAGCGGGCGTTCCCTGGAGCACACTTTGCCGGTATTTTTAAACTTGATATAGTGGAAGCGATATAACAACAAAACGTCCTTATTGTTTTTGTTTTGTAAAAAAAAATAAAAATAATTGTGTGATGATATCAAGAAATAACAAGTAAGGATATTTTAGTTGAAAAGTAATTGTTATTATTTTATTCTGAAAAATAAAATAATAACACTTATTTATATAACTAAAAAAAATAACATTTTATTTTTAAATTTAGTACCTGAACTCTAGACTCTGGTAAATTAATTTTTAATGCCACTTCTTCACGCATAAAAATATCAGGATAACGTGTCTTGCCAAACAGTGATTCTAATATATCTAGCTGTGCTCTTGTAAATGTAGTTCTTTCTCGCCTTTGTTTCCGTGAATTCCCTGTGAAAGTTAATAATAAGTTAAAATTTTTAATTGAGGAGGTTTTATTTTAATAAGGTGTATAAGACTTTAATATACAGTTTAAGCGGTATGTAAATAATATTTTGATAAAAATTTGATAAAATTGTGCAAACAATCCAATCCCTGGTTTTCACTACATCTCAGGAAGTCCTAAAAATTTGGATATGCAGACAGTGGTACCATTTCGACCATTCAAAGTAGTTATTAACCTCCATTTCTACTTTCCTCTTCCATAGAGGGAAAGTATTGTATTCATGGCGGAGACCGACTCGAGAACCGGGGCAGATAGAAAATTTCTAATCAAAATTATGAGGATGTCCGTGCAACTGTATGTCGGTCTGTAAGTCTTAAACAACTCATCTATTTTATCGCTTATCGTTTTTCTGAAGACGCCAGAAAGATAGCTCTAACAATTTCGCGGTACACCTAACCGTATCGCATCTCCAAGATTTTCCAATTTCTTAGAAATCGATTTTTAATTCATAGCAATTAGAAAAAAAATTAAAATCAACCTTGAAAAGGGATTCCTGTTTTCACTGTATGACACTTGATTGGCGTTAAAAGGTTTCGGCAATAAAAGATAAAAAAAACTGCCCAAATTTTATAGCTTCTGAATATCCTGTTGCACTTGTCATTTGTTTGTGTAACGGTGTTGTTGATTCAAACTGTAAAATTCCGCACGTGCCGTTTCCATCTAGTTTCCCCATATAAGCGTTTTATCGTTGCCTTGCGGATGATTAGATACCACATGAACATGAATGCCACCGACGTCACCAGTAGCTATAGAGAATGTTACAAGAAAATGCTCAGCGGAAAGTAAACATAACGAATGTGCAAGAGGTGCGAACAGTCGAAAATAAGTTCTTAACGCAAATGATACGCAAATAGAATAAAGTAGGCCGGCGTTCGTATTTACGCTTGATGGGACCCCCAAGTGAGGGATATATAGGCCCGGGACTAGCAAAAAGTTAATCTTAAGCAAATATCCTGGAGCACTGTTTGCATTTCAATTATACGCTACACTGTTTGCTCTATCCTGTTGGTAATTATCCGTTACATAGCTTCAATTTCTGATGCTCTACTCCGCGTGTGTGTTGACTGCCTGTTTTTCTTTTAAAGAAAAGTTATATTTTCTGGCTGGCACACAACCCTCTGTGAATTTTAAGGAAGGGGGTGGATATGATATTTTATGTTCGGAAATAAATTTAATTAGGGGAAATCTAGTCATCGTAAAATGTATACAAATAAGGATTCGTATTAGGATAATAGACATTAAAAGTTGCTATTTTCCAGATGATTTCCAAATATTATTTGCTAGGTGAAAGCTAGAATTTTGATCTTGAGATTTCGTTTAAAACATTTTTTAAGCACCACTAAAAACAAAAAAAAAATGCTCTGTTAAAAATGAACATTTTTTTTGAATTTAGTAACGGACTTTATGACTTAAACCATGTGTTACTAAAATCAAGAAACATATTCTATAATTTAGTAATATTTTCTACCGAATCGTCATAATTTTCGTTATTAAAATAAAGAAAAATTTTTCTTGAATTTAGTAACATTTTTTGCACGTAGTATTTTCGGTTACTAGAATCAAAAAAATATTTTCTAAATCTTTTTCTTCTTTTATAATTCGCATATAAATAGCAAAATAGACATGTAAAAGAGAAAATATACGAACTGCGATTAACTAACTCTTGGAGCACAATGAACGTAACCAAGCCGCAACCATCACGCATTCAAATGTCACTTACGAGTTTATTTCACAGAAATGCTATTGAGTGACCACAGTGAACGCATTGAACGCAACCATCGACGCAAAAGTTGCCAAACTTTGAACTTTGCCGCAGCAATTCTGCGTTGACAGTTGTGTACAGTGCCAATCAAAATGTCGTTCGAGGAGAAATTAATTGAAGAAGTGCGGAAAAACACGATTTTATATACGAAATGTAGCCGCGGATACAAAACTGTATCTTTAAAATTGAGAATATGGGAAAACATTGCTGCGGAGCTGTCAGGAACAGGTATACTTTTAAAAAATTGGGACCTTTACTAATGTTTAAATGTTTCTCAGTAGAATTGTGTCAGACACAGTGGAAATCCTTGCGGGATAGATTTTTCAAAGAATTCAATAAAGAAAATGCACCGTTTGGAAGTGCCGCATCAGCTAACAGCCCGCAGTGGGTCTATTTTGAGAATTTAAAGTTTTTACGGGACTTCCGGGTCGGAAGTTTTTATTTTGTTGAAGCAAACTTTAAAATATACATCAATGTCCCGTGGTAAATTCACTGGCCGCACCCAATATTGTCTTTTTTTCTTTTTATTTATTCACATCACATGCAAATAGCAAATATACAAACAAATAAAACAAATTATCGCTTCAAAATCTCCCATTTTTTATATATATTTTAGTTCACTTTTAATTTTTCTGTGTTTGTCTCACAACGCAACAGACGACGCTTCTATTGTGCTCAACCGCTCCTGAACTGGTTTGCGTGACAGTTCGAAGCGTCCTTAGTTGCGGCTTGGTTGCATTCATTGTGCTCCAAGGGTAATATTATTTTGGTCATAAACCGTGCAATCGGCCTTGAGGTTTTCGGGAGAAATCCTCGAGCCGATATTTCGGTTTTTATGATATATCATATAGGAGTATTTAAGATTTAGTATTGGCTGGGTGCGAACTACCTGGTGGGGGAATCAAAATCGATCGCAGCGCACGAAGGGCTAAAATTGACAACTTCAGGCGAGAAATTGTCGCTGTCAGTGAAACTTGGTAAAATCTGGTTATTCGCATATTTTTAAAAGGAAAATTAAAATGGGTTACGGAACGTGTTGTGTAGTGAATTGTAAGAACAATGGACTGAACAAGAACTACAAATTCTACAGATTTCCAAGAGCGAGTTGGAAATTAGATCAACGAAACAAATGGATAGCTGCTGTAAAGAGGAAAAAGTAAGCCAACCTATGAAATGAAATTTTCACATTCTGGGAAGTAACACGGCGAATAATTCGAGCTTTAATTGTGGTGATGTTAGGATCATTTTGTCGCACTTCTTCCACTTCTCGTACATGTTCAGCCAGAACCAAATTTTTTCCCTTTATTGGAGTCTGAGGTTGAAAGGCGATGTCGTGTGTGACAGCTTGAAAGCCGGTTCTGATAACTAATAAACTCATATTTCCTAAAAATCTAAAAAAAACGTTTAATAATTATCAACACCAGACTTGTAAAAGCTTTTAGAATTTGTTGAATTTTATTCACTTGCGGTTTACATACCGATTTCTTCTCACATCTTGTTTCGAAATTATTTATTTGTTTGATTCTCGTTCGGTCATTCAAATGTCAAAAATTCCGCCCTAGTTGCAACCACTAGATGGCGTTGCCATCACGCACCCTGCCAATACCGCTTGTAACGCATCGAACCAATCATCGGACACAAAAATGAACCACACCAGGGTAATAGGGATAAAAAAAGATTTCGATTTATTTACTGTCAGCCATACAGAGCAGTTCCCATAGACTATACAAATTAAGTTTCTGCGTGTCCGTCTGTCTGTCTGTCTGTCTATTTGTCCGTCTGTCTATCTGTCCGTCTGTCCCTCTGCCCGTGAATACCATAACATTCGAAAGGATTCAGCTAGAGAAAAAGGCAAAGTTCTTGAACAAAGTTCTTGAACGGGCAAAATCAAAGCATTCTTTCCTTCCTCAACCATACAAACAAAACAGTTTTGTGCGATTTTCCAACAACGGCAAGTCGTATTGAAAAATTTAGATAGGTAAAATATGTTTAAAAAATACATCAAAATCCAGGTGAACCACTTCTTCTCCCCTTCCGCATACAAATGGATGTTTTGTTCATGAAGATTATTGTCTGTTCTAATATAGAGTATTTGACGATTGGGTCCTGGGAATTGTAGCTTTTCTTATGTTTAAAAAAATTTTCAATAAATAAAATTTCTATTACCTGATGAATAGCCCATTGAATGAAGAGAGTCCACTGTCATAATATATGGTGCTGTTTTCAGGTATGACATTCCAGTAAGTGCGGCGGGTCCACCTCCTTGGCCTACTGTCCCAAATGGTGAGAATCCTAAATCTGTTTCTGACGGACATCTAAGAATAAATAAAAAATAGGATTAAAATGTGTGGCAACATGTATCGTCCCTTGAATCTTATCTTGTGCCAAACGTCATTTTTGACTTTTTCAACGAATGATGGGAAATTGGGTTTTGTCTCAACCTCTTTCAAACGCGACACGTCACCGAATTCTAGTGCTTTTGGTAGCTAAAATCAATTTTTTCCCTCTATAATGAGAATATCACGAGAACGGATAAAGATAAAAATTGACGATCGAAAACAAGTAGTGGGAACTATTATTTCCTTTAATTTATTTTTAACATGGCACAATAAAAACCTGGTAGTTTTTGATAAAAAACGCCAAAAAACTAAAGTTTTAGAAATAACGGTAATCGAGATTTACGGTTCGAGATAAGAAGTTTTTGTGAAAAGCAAAAATATGGCAAATATTAATATCTTTAATTTCCTTTATATAACCCCCTCTATTGAAAAACGCTTAGTTTCGGAGTAAAACGCAAAAAACCAAATCTAGTTTTTTTTGCAAATTCTTCGTAGTTTTTCTTGGTACAACGTTTTAAAAACCTAATTTTTGAAAATCCCGTAACTGTCAAAATATTGCTGCGACGAAAATCTGTTACTTCGTTTCAGGATTGAAAGTTTTACAAGAGAATAAAAAAAAGTTGCCACTTTTTTGCAATTTCCCCTTGAAGTTTAAAAGTAGATTGTCACAAAATTACGTTTTGGCGGTTGGTACAAGATAAGATTGAAGGGACGATATGTAAACCATGATGACAGCATTCTTTATATCAATTTTCCGTCACTTTCCTTTTTGGCACTCTTCATTTCTTAATACTTTCCATAAATGATGTTTTCCAGGAAATTTTACAGTACAGAGGACCTCGCATTTACACGGTCTCGTTCTACGCGAATTCTTTTTAACGCGATCGAAAATTCTCGAAGTTGGAAATGAAATTGCGACAAAAAATTTTTTTTTCATTCGTGCATATTGTGTTGTGGTGAGATCATTAAGGTTTTGATGAGCATACGAAAAAAATTTAAGGATTTTTTTGAATAAATTTTTGTTTATCTAAATCGTTAATGCCAAATTTATATCAAATTGCATGTTTTTGTCATACTGGGTGTAAAATGTCAAAACAACTCCAAATTTTTTTTATCTTCACACCGAAAATTTATCAAATTTTTTTTTGATACCTGCGAGTTGGTACAAATTTGTAGTTGAAAAAATGGCAGTTGGCACAAATTTGGTGTTTATTAAAAATTTATTCATGGAAACCCTTAAATTTTTTACCGTGTAAAATCAAGGATTTTGTGCTTACAGTCTTTTAAAGTAAATACGCATGACGTCACTTGGAGCAATCGATTAATTAACCCTTGTGTGAACCCCATCCCAAAACATCATTGTCGTATACCACTGGTCTATCTGGACCGGTAAACATTAACATGTTTGCAAAAGAGAATGATTGTACGCAAAAACCGTTTTAATTATTTTTATTTCATAATTTTTTAGTTTGTTATAAAATATAATAAAAGAAAAAAATGAAAGTGATGAAATTTAAGAAATTATTGATTTTGCTTTTCGTTGAGGCAAGAAAATCATTTATAAAAGGCATGACAATGCTGTAAGCAAACTGGCTTCGTACATTCTACACAAGGAAACCGAGTTTTCCGAAAAGTTTTGTCATGTGTGTGGCAAAAATGGCAGCACCTTTTTTTTCAAACACAATAGTGCCACTTGTTCCTGGAGTTGGAGCTGTTGTAGTTGGCTATCACAAAAAACAGGACATTTCCAAACAAAATATAAGTTGGTCTAGCCAGACCAGTGCTGTCCATCAAAGGGATACACGCTTTGTTTATTTGATAAAATTAAAATCTAACAGCCTTATTAATAAAAAATCCCTAACACGGAGATAACTCATGTGCTAACTAACTCCGAGATAGCAAACTTATCCATTAGATAACTATTCTTATTAATAAAAAAATTTCCTCCATATAATAGCTAACTCGTATTTTATTTAAAAATTTAGCTGGAATACGGCAACCCTTGTGCCGAATTGTGCCAAAAAATACGAAAATCTTTTACATTTAAGTCAAATTTTGGTTTTTTAAATCCGTTTCCTTGGAGACGATATTAAAATAAGTCATATTTTGGTTTTTTAAATCCGTTTCCTTGGAGACAATATTAAAATAGGAGTGAAATTAATGTTTTTATTTTAATTGTGATTCACTGCAAAGTAATTAAAAGTGGAAAATTTAAAAATTGAAGGAAAGCGATCAAAAAAGTGGTGTTCAAGTGATAAGATAATATAATATAATAACATAAATTGCATTTTTTTAATGGATCATTGTTTCTTATAGTCATTATTGCAAGAGTTATGTGCCGTCAAGAGTTATCAACTCGTTAACTCGAGGGAATCGGTATGTTAGCTAACACAGAGTTAACTAACGTCATTAATAAGAATTTCGAGTTATCCACTGCGTAAACCATTGATAAAAGTTAACTAACGTTTATTAATAAGGCTGTAACTAAATAAATTATTATTTTTTCAAGGAATGCGTTAAAAACATGTTCCTCTAGGAATTCATGAAATATTATTAGCTACCATCATATTTTCCATGAACCAACAACATTTAAAGTTGAAATTCGTCCGGCCAGACCATGGTGTCCACACAAGGGTTAAGCGGGAGGCAATTTGAATACAGTTTTAAGCTTTGTGACAGAAAAATTTATAATCAAACAGAGATGCTTTTTTTAGTATTTGTATACTCATATAAACGTATTTATATTCAAAAAATATCTAATGTGAACAGCACATAACTTTCTTATACAAAATCTACGATTTTGCGCAATTTACACTATAACCCGACGATTTTAGTTAAAAACATAACAAAAGCTATAATTGCCAATCTGGCAATCATTGGAGACCCGTATGGTGATATTCGTATCAAAATTCGAACAGTTATACCAAAATTCCACTTTGAAGTCAAACTTTCCAATAAGATTTTTTAAAATTTATTCCAATCGGATTTTGATGTATGGAAGTTTTATGTAGAATCATATCCTAAATAACTTTTGTTCTTGGATTTTTTTTGATAACATGCACCGTTTTTGAGATATTCACAAAAAACGATTTCGTTCGTATGGGGGGTACCCCCCCTAATGGTCCATTTTTGCCCATTAACGAACTTAGCCTCGCATTTTACGAAAAACGGATCTGTGCAAACTTTCAAGTCTCTAGCTCAATCCGTGCGCCCGCAATCCGCGCCACAGACAGACAGACGGACAGACGGACAGACGGACAGACAGACGGACAGACGGACGGACATGCAGAAATTAAATATTTTTATCATTCTAAACACACTGGTGTAATTCATTTTTTTGTGCGATGACGGGATCTTGGCGTTACAAACGGTAAGGCAAAGTTAATATACCCTTTGGTTTCACCATACGGGTATAAAAATATGAATGTTTATTTTATAAAATCTGAAATATGTCGTCTGAAATATAAGGATATCGATTTATGGTAAAAGAAAAAAAATGTACAGAAGCTCAATATTTTTAATTTAAATATCTTTTGTTTTTGTCTTCAAAAGCTTTTATCGTCCCACAGAACTCTGTTGACTCCAATTTTCTAAAATTTTAGATGAAGCTATACAGTATAAATGGGTTTATTAAAATCGGCTCCAACTGGTTTTCGATGTACAGTAATCCCTCGAACTAATCCCTCGAACTGCGCGGTTTTTTTATAATTTCCGTATAAAAAACATGTTCTGAACATATATTTTGGTGAATCCCCGACAAGAAGGAATCAGCTGGTAATTTGGTATCTTCGTATATATTTGGTAATTTCGTGCTTATATTAGTGTTTATATTTAGTGGAAATTGTGACATTAGGTAAGACAATTGGTGGGGACGAATTTGAAGACTTAGAGTCAGAAGATATCATGGAAGTCCTTGCAAGCAATGAAGAAAATATGACTGCGGACGATATTTTGACACAGTTCGGCGATAATTATAGCGACGAAAATGATGAAAGTGAAGTTATAGAGATTATAAGAAAGAAAAACCTTACGCACGAAAAACTGACAAATTTTTTAATGCTTGGTAGTCAACTTTAATAAGAAGCTCTTAATATGGACCCTGATATGAAGCGTGCCTTAAAATTTTGGTGAAATTTGACAGTCGCTTTAGCCCCATATGCAGAAATGCATAATGAAAAACGAACATAATAAAAGCTGTAATTGCCAATCTGGCAATTATTGAAAATCCGTATGGTGATTTAAGTGAACGGCAAACAGTTGTATCAAAATTCCACTTTGAAGTCAAACTTTCCAATAAGATTTTTTTTAAAACTTGTTCCAATTGGATTTTGATGTATGGAACTTTAATGTAAAGGGTGGTTAAATTTTAAGGGCCGATGTTGAATGTGAACCACACCTAAACGTCAAGTTTTTTTCTGCATTTCATTTGACATTTCTCAATTTCAGACTAACTCAATTTGAACCATGGAAAGATACACAATCGAGCAACGCGTCGTCAATGGTCAGAATGGTGGCAAGAAATGGCAACAGTGGATGATCAATTTTCGAAGAAAATCATCTTCAGTGATGAGGCACATTTTCACCTCAGTGGATTCGTCAATAAGCAGAACAGCCGCATTTGGGCGAATGATAATCCAAGAGTGATTGTCGAATGATAATCCAAGAGCTGGCGGCATCATCGGGCCGTATTTTTTCCAAAATGAGGCCGGTCAGGCAGTTACTGTGAATGGTGTTCGCTATCGTGAGATGATAACGAACTTGTTATGGCCCGAATTGGAAGATATGGATGTGGACGATATGTGGTTTCAACAGGACGGTGCCACTTGCCACACAGCTACCGAAACAATCGCTCTTTTGCGCGACAAATTTAATGGCCGTGTTATCTCACGTGGTGGCGATGTCAATTGGCCGCCAAGATCATGTGATTTGACACCGTTGGACTTCTTTCTTTGGGGTTATTTGAAAGAAAAGGCGTACGTCGATAAGCCAGCAACAATTCAAGAGCTAAAGGATGAGATAATTCGGCACATTAATGGCATAGAACCTCAATTATGCCTCAGCGTCATCGAAAATTTGGACCATCGGATGGAGGTGTGTCGCCGAGGTCGCGGCGGCCATTCGATTGTGTATCTTTCCATGGTTCAAATTGAGTTAGTCTGAAATTGAGAAATGTCAAATGAAATGCAGAAAAAAACTTGACGTTTAGGTGTGGTTCACATTCAACATCGGCCCTTAAAATTTAACCACCCTTTAGAATCATGTCCTAAATAACTTTTGTTCTTGCACTTTTTTGATAAGATGCACCGCATCGTTTTTCAGATATTCGCAAAAAACGATTTCGTTCGTATGGGAGGTACCCCGCCTAATGGTCCATTTTTGCCCATTAACGAACTTAGCCTCGCATTTTACGAAAAACGGATCTGTGCAATATTTCAAGTCTCTAGCTCAATCCGTGCGCCCGCAATCCGCGCCACAGACAGACGGACGGACAGACGGACGGACAGACGGACGGACATGCAAAATTCAATTTTTTTTATCATTCTAAACACACTGGTGTAATTCATTTTTGTGTGTGATGACGGGATCTTGGCGTTACAAACGGTAAGGCAAAGCTAGTATACCCTTTGGTTTCACCATACGGGTATAAAAATCGGGCAATTAATCACTAATTTTTCAAAAAGATTAGTAATACATATCATATCTTTGTATTACTTTAAATATGTCGTTAAATAAAAACTTTTTTCTATTTTTTTTGAATTTTTCTAATATCTGGGACCTAACTCCAATATTTTATACAAAGTAGGGTTCACAGTGCGCGGTTTCGCAGTGCGCGGTTTCGCAGTGCGCGCTCTTTTTGTGGAACGTATCTACCGCGCAGTTCGAGGGATTACTGTATTAGGAAAGTTGTGTGACATCATAGTCTAAACATAAGAAAAGTTACAATTGCCAGGAACCAATCGTCAAATACTGTATATGATGACTGACAAAATGTTTATTTAAAAAAATCCGTTTATATAGGATAGGGGAAAAGGTGTGGTCTGATTGGATTTTGATGTATGGAACAGTTATGCAAAATCATATTCTAAACACATTTTGATTTTATAAACTTTTCAATACGACCCACCGTTTTCGAGAAAATAGAAAAAAAGTATTAGATTTGTATGGGGGAGGGGCAAGGAGTGGTCCAACAGGATTTTGATGTATGGATGAGTTATGTAAAATCCTATTCTAAATACATTTTAGCTTTATAAACTTTTCAATATGACTCACGACTCAGAAAATTGCAAAAACCTGTTTCGATTGGGGAGAAGGAATGGTCCGATTTCGCCCGTTCATGAACGTCATTTACGGTAAAGCCATTTACGAGAAACGTAACGATATAAAAATTCAAGTCTCTAGCTCAATATTTTCGAAAGTTATGATATTCACGGATGACGGACATGCGGACAGGCGGACAGACAGATGGGTAGACAGACGAGCGGATATCCGGAAATCAAAATCTTTTGTCATCCCTAACACCCTGTTGTAATTCATTTTTGTGTACGATGATTGGTTCGATGCCTTAGAAATGGTATACTAAAACGGTTTACCTATATCATATAAAGTAGGGGTCGGCAATTAGTTTAAAAAAAAAATTCAAGGTCCAAATAAAACTTAAACATTAGTTAATAACAGTAAAGCGGCAGTGGTAGGCGACATTTTTTTTGCACGAACGTAGCGCAATGAGAGCTGCTGCCATGGCGTCCGCCGTCGCCGCTGCGGTAAGCTTCATTGTAGCTGAACCATAAGTAGTATTAAATGTTACAAGCACTAGGTACTCCGCATTTTGTTTTGTTATGTTATCGTGACTATTATTGTAAACAGCGATAAACAATGAATGTCATCGTAATTCCCAAATACATCATAAAAATAGATCAAATATCTTTTATCTGCGGAAAACCAGCATTAAAGAAATATATTTTTGGCGGTCCATTTATTTCCCCTCCTGCCTATTGCCGACCTCTGATATGGAGTATAAAAAAACGTTGTCGTAACAATTTCATTGAAAAATTTACCGTTTTCAAGAATATTGCAAACACTTTTTTTGTTTATCTGAACAAGAGGGTAAAGAAAGAATCAATTCTTGAGTTTCCTTAAAAAATAAATCTACACTAAATTTCAAGTCTCTATGTGACCTTTGAGTAAACCTCGCGAGGTGTTACTCTCATATCTCTTGTTGAAACTTACATATGTGAAAAAATATTGAAAATAAGAGATACGTGTTTTTTTATCGGCAACACGATCCATGTTTGGACAGGGGAGTTGCGGTACTGTGATGGCGGTACTATTCTCATACAAAAAATTGCGAAAAGGGGGGTTTGGAATGCCAGAAATTAGCGTGACGTATTTTACTAACTGCGCCTTAAACAAAAAATTAAAGTTTCACTAAAAAGCAGAGGAATTATTTAACTCCCTATGTACATAATACTTTAACATTTTTAACTTATTTAACACAGTTGCCCATTACTTTTAATCAAATTAATGAAACTTAATACCAAGTTCACGAGGGCTGATGAAATGTTTTTAAATGTCAACCCAATGCATTAGGCTCCCCATTATTACGGGTAACTTTTTGCTCATCTGATCCCAATATCGGTGTGGGATTCTTTTAGTAGCCAATGGGAAAAATATAATCCTCACGCCTTTTATCTACCTTTTTAATCCACAATTTAAGAAAAAGAAATAAAAAAAATGGTTTATCGATGTCATCGAATGAGAGTAATTTTTTGTCAAGCTACGTTCATATACACGTATAAGATTTCTATTTTAAAAAACAAGGATTTTTTTCAGAACACTGAAGTGTCATTCGCTTATTCACCCTTTTCTTCCAAAGTTGGTATGTGTTTGTATCGAAGACCTTCTGTCTAACATATGTGATGGCTATGCGGGTTTTAATTTTCAAAAAAAAGTGTGTAGGTCCGTAAAAGAAGCTTATCTCAACAGATAAGACGGAAGTTCTTAATGGTCATGTGAAGCACTTTGAACAAACAAGTGTTAAAAATGTCGTAAAACGTAAAATAATGACACAAAATAATTTTCAATACCTCCAGATAGTTTATTCTAAACCAACAAATATTTGAGTTTTCATTGAAATTTTGAAAATCATGCAGCTTCAAAAAAATCAACATTATTTAATATTCAATCATAGATTTTTCATCATGTGCCTCCTAAGATCCAATGCTTGAGGTCCTAATTGAAAATAAAGCTTCGTATAATTGCTCTAAAACGGTGACCACACAAATCCATTCATTAGGTCGGATATATTTTTTTAGTGGGACAATTGGTTGTTTGAGTTGCAAATGGTAAATGGTAGTAAATATGAGTGAATTCATGTCATGTGAATGAGTAAAAACATAATCTACCCTCAAATCTTGTTAAAAATTCACAATTTTATATATATTTTTGCAGTAGTTTCAAAGTTACAGTTCTTTAAAATCTTTATTGCAATCCGCTCGAAAGCTAACGGGTTTTTGGTGGTTCATTGTATGAAATTAGTTGAAGAGAAAAACATAAGAAAAGTTACAATTGCCGGGGGCTAATCGTCAAATACTTGATATGATGACAGACAAAATGTTTATTAAAAGAATCAATTTGTATAGGAGAGGGGGGAAAGGAGTGGTCCAATTGGATTTCGATGTATGGATGAATTATGTCAAATCATATTTTGAACACATTTTACCTTCATAAACTTTTCAATATGACTCATCGTTTCCGAGAAATTTTGCAAAAAACTGTTTCATTTGTATATGGGAAAGGAGGGAAGGAGTGGTCCAACTGAATTTTGATGTGTAGAGGAATTATATAAAATCATATTCTGAACACATTTCATCTTTAAAATTTTTTTCGATACGATGCCTAGTTTTCGAGAAAACGGGAAGCAGTGTTCCGTTTGTATGGGGCGGGATGTGGAGGAAGCAGTGGTCTGATTGGATTTTGATGTATGGATGAGTCATGTAAAATCCTATTATATTTACCTTTATAAATCTTTAAATATCATTAAACTTTTTGAAGAAAATTGCCAAAAACTGTTTCGCTTGTATGGGGGGTGGGGGATGGGGGAAGGAATGGTCCAATTTTTCCCGTTCAAGAACTTAGTCTTGCCATTAACGAAAAACGTAACTGTATAAATTTTCAAGAGTTTAGCTCAATCCTTTTGAAGGTGATGGACGGACAGACGGAAGGACAGGCGGAAGGACAGACGGAAGGACGGACGGACCTGCGGAAATCAAAATCTTTTGTCATCCCTAACACTCTGGTGTAGTTTATTTTGGTGTCCGAGTATAAATATTGGCAACAATTGTGTCTTTCTCTGTGATCCGCTTTCTTTTAGCATTATTGAGGCATTTTTATTAAATACTAGCTTGCATACCCGTCGTTGCCGGGTTAAGTTTTTTCAAATTTTTATTATTTTTGTGATGGTCTATGTTGGAGCTAAACTTCAGGCCAATCGGTTCGGTACACAGTTGAAAATTTGAGGATAAATTTTATAAATATATTTATCTATATCAATCCATAAGCAAATTTATCAATTTTATAAATAACGGGGATAAAAATTGAAAACTTCTTTTCATAAAAAAAAATTTTAAAATAAAGATGGGCCAAAAATTGTATTCATGTAAATTTTTTTTTACCAAACCAGCTTTCAGCGTTTTTCTAACGGACTTTTATGGCGTATTCGACTGGTATGTTCGTTTTGCTCTAAAGTCGCTCCTCCCCCTTCCCCCTTCCCTGCCCCTCACCATCCGCCTAAGGACATTATTATACTTTTAGAAAATACATATAATTTATTTTTTCATTTGTGACCAAAAAATTCCGGTATATTTTTATTTATTTGTTGGTTGAAGCTTTTTAGAGCTTTGAATCATCCTTATATAAAATTCGACGAAAAGAATTTGCTCTTTGAAGTATTCTTGCCACTTAAACTTTCCCTCATTTTTTTGTGAATTTAAAATCTTCAAAGTCTCTGACGATAATATTGCTGATGAGGATGTTGATGAGATGATGAAGACTATTGTGTTCTGCAAAGTGACTCTTTCCCTTGATGATATGATGATATAGATTTGATATTTTATCGTTATGTGCTATAAGTATGTCTCTAACGGTAACAAACAAAACGAATTAAGGGTTCTTTTGGTCCGTCTGCTTTAAATTCTCTCATTACCGACGTACATCAGTTACATCATTAGAATTTGACTTGTTATCCCTCAAAGGTAGAATAAATCTAGACTATAACAAAAAGAAAAAAAAAACTCCGAGCTATCGGAACAAAAAAAAAACAACAGTAGCAGACCTTTCGCTTTTTTAAAGGGTAGCAAAATTTGGGTACACATTAAAAGAGTAGATTTTAATCTCTACCTTATTATTAGCGAATCCCTGAAATCTTCATCATTATTATACGGCTGATTGTGTATGCCCTTTTTAACAATTTGTTTAAAGGGGTAGTTTCCACACATGATTTCACTTATTAGGATTGGTCGTTTTACTAAATCGTTGTATCATCACTTCAAAATATTGAAGTCGTGTGGGATATACATTTTTGTTTATTATTTCGTTAATCAATGTCAATTAGTAAAATTATAGTTTAAAAATTTAAGACTCGTTACAGGAAACATAATGGCCAATAGAAGCGCGATGGAAGTTTGGGACAAGAATTTGAATTTTTACCATTTTAAATTTCAACAACTCTGAAGAATTTTTAGAATACTTGGCCTCGGGTATTACTCGGTCCACAACTTCGTTCTAAAATTAAGTCCTAATTCCTTAAAAGATTCAACAGGCAGTAGAAGAGCGGATTGGCAAGGAAGGGGATCGATTTTTGCTTGGGTCGAAATATTTTCAACGATTCCAGAGGTAAAGAAGATGTATCAAATACAAAGGGCGGATCAATCGAATGCCCTGAAAGATTTGATCTCAATATTGTGAAAGTGAAGTTACTTCAATTTTTAGATTTTCTAGAAAAAATGCTGTCTGTGTCGTATTTCAGAATTAAAATTTTATACTTACCCTGATGCTAGGGAGTTGCCCCACATATTTTTACAAATGGTCTGAGGGGCCTGAAAAAATAATATTGAAGAAATTAATTAAATTTAAATTCTGTCATTTTTTTTTAAATTTTTTGAAGAGTTTTTATGAATTAGGAGAAAATGTACGCCTTGCGACAAAAAAACCCGCATCTTATTTTTCCTCTTGAAAACTTTTTTCTAAATCTATAAGCAAACTACATACTGGCGTAGATTTTATTAAAATTAGTTCTTGAGAGCCTTAGTGCAGGCACGCATCGCATTGGCAAGCATCCAGAATGGTGCCGAAGCGGTAATTTTAATTTTTAAAGAACATTTAAAGTAGTATTTCAGTGTCAATCGAAGTAGATTTAAGTAGAAATAAGCAAATACTTAATAAGTAAGTTGAAATACATTTCGTTGCCAGCTCTTATATTGGTTTGTACGCGTTTTATCCCTGGTACGCGTTTTATTCCTCGAACCACATTTCCTCAATCTCACTTTATGAACTGTCAACGCAGAATTGCTGCGGCAAAGTTAGAAGTTTGCAAACTTTTGCGTTGTAGGTGCGTTCTCTGCGTTCACTGTGCTCACTTCAAATGATTTCTATTGAACAAACTTGTAAGTGACAGTTTGTGCGTTTTAGTTCTGTTCGCGTTGCGTTCATTGGGCTCCAGGGGTTAAAAATCAAAATTTTTTATTCAGCACTATTCTACATGCTTGCCGACGCAGTGCGTGCCTGCACTTATTTCTGACAAAAAATTTCGGAATAGCAAGTAGATTTTTGCAAAATAAAGAATCAAAAACTTTCAAGTAATTTTTTATTTAAATTTCAGATGGACGAAATTTAGCAGTTTTAATCCTTTCCCATCATGTTTTGGCTCTCACAGGAAAAACGATTACTGTTGGGGATTTTTTTAACTCCATAGTGATGATTTTATTGAGTTTTTATGTTACATAATTCTTTAAAATTGTATTTTTTTTACTATTATTGAGTTTTTATGTTACATAAATTTTTTAAATTGTTTGTGAATACAAAAAAAATATTCATTTGACCAAATTATTGTACATTTTGAACAATTTTTTTATATTAATACTTTTTTTTATCACATTAATAAAACTTTATCAAATTGCAAAGTTATTTTTATGAGATTTACAAAAACCTTTATCTTATTGTCATGATATGAACAAAAAATTTCATCAAATTGACTATAAGAAAAAAATTCCCAAATGGAAAATCTTCCAATTTTGTTCAAGTGGCAAAATTTTGTCCATATGACGATTTTCAACAAAAATTTTGTCCATATAATCTTTTTAGTCACCATTTTGTTTTTTCCTGAGTTCTTTTTCAAAGCTCTTTCATTTAAGGCCTCACAAGAGCGTATGTTCGATTTGGACAAAACGGCGTCTGCCGCCCGCCATTTTGTTTTTTTCTCGTACCTGCATACACAGATATTACATTTTCATCGGAGTTACGTATGTAACTGGCCGAAACTTTAAAGTAAATAAAATGACCCTTTCATTAAAAAAGGACAAATAAAGGACAGAGCAGTAAAAGATAGAACAAAATAGCCATTTTAGAAAGAAATTAAGCTTAATCCACCTAATCTTTTTTTCAAAAGGTTTTATTTAGCTTGTCTTCGTGTCTGTCTGTTTGTCAGTTCGTCTGTTTATCTGTCAGATTCAAATCTTGCAATCCAATTTTGTGGTTATCCTTTTCCTCAAATTTTCCGGATACAAATCTTATCTGGAGGTTTTGTGGTCGTTGATTCCGAATCAGGCATTAATAAATCTGTAAGGATAACGGAAGGTCCTGTAAGGGTAATCTGATTATCATTTTCCTCTAATTTTCTAAAAAAAAAACTCATTTGGGGGTTTTTGGGTCGCTGAATACGATTCTGACATTAACAAATCTGCAAGAATAACGGAAGTTCCTGTAAGGATAGCGTGATTATCTTTTCCTCAAATTTTCCGGAATCCGATTCTGCAATTAAGAAGTCGATAAGGATAACGGAAGGTCCTGTTAGGATAATGTGATTATCCTTTCAATTTTGGATTTTTAGGCAGTTTTAATACTTTTGCAGTATGAAATAAAAAAATCGATTTTTTTTTTAAAAAAGCTTTTACTTAAAAAAAAATGCACAACAAAGGAAAAAATATTTTTTTCGGCACTGTGTATCAGAAATAAGGCCCAGCCCCAACATAGATCCATTAAAAAGTAGCCCGAGAGGTGGGGGGAATAAGGGGAGGGGGTAAAGTGATTTCGAAACTTAGTTTTTGCGTTATGTTACTCTTTCGCGGGGAAAGTACTGAACCGATTGGCTTGAAATTCGGCATAGATGTTCGTCGCGGGTCCAGCACCAACATAGACCCATTAAAAAGTAGCCCGATGGGTGGGGGGGAGTAAGGGGAGGGGGTAAAGTGATTTCGAAACTTAGTTTTTGCGCTATGTTACTCTTTCGCGAGGAGACTACTGTACCAATTGACCTGAAATTTGGCATAGATGTTCGTCGCGGGTCCAGCACCAACATAGACCCATTAAAAAGTAGCCCGATAGGTGGGGGGAGTAAGGGGAGGGGTAAAGTGATTTTGAAACTTAGTTTTTTCGTTATGTTACTCTTTCGCGGGGAAACTACGGAACCGATTGGCCTGAAATTTGGCATAGATGTTCGTCGCGGGTCCAGCACCAACATAGACCCATTAAATAGTAGCCCGATAGGTGGGAGAGTAAGCGGAGGGGGGTAAAGTAATACCGAATGCAAGTGCTGGAATTTTTTGTTAGTTTGTTAACCATTTTCCGAAGAGAAAAAACTAACGAACAGCATGCAGGCTACCTAATTTTTAACCAAATGAATTTAGTTTTCCTACGTTTTTTTTCTGTTCACGCTTTTAGCCGGGCGAAGCCGGGTCCAAATTCTAGTAAAGCATAAAAAATAAAATAAATATTTATCACGGTTTTATTTCTGATACATAGCGCCCAATAAGACTTTTTTTCCTTTTAAATGCATTTTTTAAATAAAAGCTTTTTTTTCAAAAAAATATTTGATTTTTTTACATAATCAAACCTCATATTATGAATTGGGTACAATGTTGACATTTTTTACTCAAAAACATTGGAAAACTCAAGAACTAATCGATGTAAAAAGTTGAAATTTTGCATGGAACAGGCTTTTATCAAAAGATAAACTTCTTCCGAAAAATGGGAAAATTTTTACCACTCCTTCCCCCCTCCACAAAACAAATTGAAACGTTTTTCGCGATTTCATCGTATCTGAAAATATATACAGACGAAACACTAACTTTCGTAAAAGGTGCAACGAATTAAAAGCGTTATAACATAACGGAATAAAGTTTTTTTCGGAGCAAAACGAAATAACGCAACGAACAAAATTTTAATTTTGTTGCATAACAAATTGTGTAACGTTACGATTTTTTTTTAAATTTTCATCCCTGGCCAAAATTTAAAATTTTCTGGATAAAGAAAGAAATTAGCTTTGAAAGAATCTAATAACATTCTTAAAAAACACTTGAAATTTCTAATAAACCACATGTGGGGTAAAAACCTCATAAAAAATCATTTGGTCATAGAGTGTTCATTTGCACTCGTAAAAAATCAAATAGGGTTGGAATTATTTGTAGGTCTTACAAGAAGAAATCAAATATTTGAGGAGTAATGAAAAAAGTCAAGTGTTGCACTTGTGGAATGTATTATAAAACTACAATGAAAACAGAGGTTGCAGGTGGTAAATGACTCTTTTCGACAGCCATGAAATGGCGCAAAGGGTAATTCAGATTTTTTAATTGAAAACATAAAAAAAAAAATATCCCAACCGATATATCACAGTTCTTTGCCGGTAGATAATCAGGGTATTCACAGTCGTCTTTTAAAATGCGGGTAAATTTACCGCTCGGTAATTCAGTCAAATTTAACAGATTTTTACCGAGCCGGTAACTTGGTTCATGTAAAAATGAATTACCGGATTCGGTAATTGTATACATGCCTAGAGTCGTGTTTTTCAGCCTCGGTATTCGGTATCAAGAATCAACCGCGGGTGGCGCTAGTAATGTTTTTAGTTGTCAAATTTTCTCGCTGGCTTTTTGTTAATCTCATCGGACTGATGCAATTTTTTTCAATTTTGATAGCCGTTGCCACAATAGAAATTCAAAAGAATACATCAAACATGGATTTAAAGGTATGTGACATATTTTACAATCAAATTCGCAGTTCATGATTTGGTCACGTATCAAATAAAAGCGCTGTTCTCAAATCTGTGCTGTGGGATGTTCACAGCAGAATATTTTCAGTCTTTTAATATTACCGAAAATACCGAATACCGAATACCGAAGAGGATTGTGAATACCCTCAATGAAGATTTTGTTTTTGCTTTATCGAATTATTATTCTTTCGATTAGTTTAGTGGTGTCCGCACGGCGCAAGATAACGAAAACTTTTCTCTTTCATTTTACTCGTAGATAGTGTTGTGCCTGTGGTGGTTGGGCAAAATTTGCATATTAAATTGTAAATTATCGATAATTTATGAAGATTGTGATGCCATATTAATTTTGTTTGTAAGATGTGAATCCTCCGTGTGGTGGTTAATGTTGCGGCATCGGTTATTGCAGTTTTCAGTGCAATTTTATTGCAGCTTTTATGCTCGAAAGATTAACTCCCTTTCTTTGGTGTTTTGTTACTGCTACCACATTTGATGTTACATCTTTTTTTTTGCGATCATAAAAGGATATAAATTTTTATTACTCCTGTATTGTTTTTTTTGTGTGTGACCGTGCCTATGTTATCAACCTCAGTAATGACAGAGCTTTTGTCGGTGATTTATGCGCTCTTGTCAACCCAAAAAATTATATTTTTTCGTGTTAAGGCTACATTAAAATATTGTAAAAATTTTAAACCAGAAAGAAAATGAAAACAGAGTTAAATGGCGAAAAGTAGTCAGCTTAAGAAAGAGCCATTCCGAATAAAAATATTGCGGTTCAGAAGTCAGGGAAAAAAACAAGAAAATATTTAAGTACCACCCTTAGGAAGTATTAATGTCTCGAGTAGTCTGTATAGGACGCACTCGATTGATCAATGAGGTGAACTGAATTACAGGCCTAAAGCGGATTTTCATTTTTCCACTGTCGCGATAATACCTTGGCTACGCCTAACTTAGGGTTGAATTTTTCCACATTTTTTGTTCAAATTCTGTGCCGTATTGCTGAGGGTTCAATCCACTTACTTAATTATTTTTATTTTGTCAGTCTTAAGACCCCGTACAGTTAGATTATTATACATTGTCAACCAGAAAGGATATTTATGACAAATTCTGGTTTTATATATTTCGAGGACAATTGCACATGTTGTGCTATCAAAAGGTAGGTTTTATTTTTTTTTTGTAATGTATCTAATGGCTAGTATTGTTTTCAAAAAACTAAATCAAGGTGATGATGGGCCACGTAAATTTCAGGTTCAGCTCAATTCTGTGCACGCAACATTTTAATATGAACAAATTACAGTATAATAAAAGTGGATTTAAAAATATAATCAAATATGTTTCCATGGTTCATTATTCTCTTTGAAGATTTTGTTTAGACGGCTCTTAAGTAAAAAATATATTTGGAAATTTTAAATAATAATTAATATAATTTTTTTTATAGGGTTTGATTGAGTTGGATTTTTGTCCAGCCAAAGTAACTTCAAAAGACGATTTTTGCATGCTGTATATCTTTTCTAAATCAAATTTTAAACATAAATTTCAAAAAAAAAAGAAAAAAAAAATTGAAAAAGCTTTTAAAAAAAAAAAAAATGCACTAAAAAGCAATTTTTTTTGGCGCTGTGTATCAGAAGCAAAAGCGCGATAAATATTTGTTTTATTTTATTTTTTTGTGCTTTTATCTCGCTGTTATTTCTGATACACAGCGTCCATAAAATATTTTTTCTTTTTTAGTACCTACACTTAAAAAAAAAACTTTTTTTCAAATTTTTTCAAATTTTTTCAAACTTTTTTTTATCTTATCCTTTTTAGTCATTTTGTACGTCTGTTTTTCGCCACGTTTATATATGCTTTTTAGTCTTCGAACATATATCTTAACTTTAAGATATCCTTACAGACCTTTTGGCTCCAGATCCAGGGCAGCAATTTTGTATTGCGACGCGTCTGCATAAACGTGTCTCACAACACAAAAGTCGATCATGTAGCTCGATACGTCGAACAAACTTCGACATAAACTTTACGACGCCTTGACTAGCATCGATAAAGACTTTAGCGTTTACTTCATTGCAATTAATTTCGTAAGAAGTGGTTTAAAACAAAGCCAAAACCAAAGTAAATAACACCAAATTAAATATATGATATATTTTATTATGACAACTAAATTATAGTGAACAGACAAGTTGGCGGCATCAGTTGGCGGCTCTTGTCAAATTTATGGGCGAAAATCCGTCACTTGCCACAGGTTCACTCGAAAAAAATGCGATGGGGAAAACCAAGAAAAGGATTTTATTGGAAACTTTCTCCGATGATTTAAATGCTTTCAGTGATTTCAGTGCACTTCTAATTAGGCGTAAAATGGTAGTTTTTTTCTTGATTTTAATTATCCAAACCGAGGATATAAATTTCGATTGCACTTATCATTTTGACAGTTCGTGAACATTTTGCCCCAGCAATGTCAGATATGTTGACAATCAAGATGAAATAATGGAATGTGTGCTTTATGCCCTCCACAAACTGAACTATTTTGATAATCAAACTCAATGTCCTCTAAATTATTTCTTTCGACACACATGGCGTCGAGATATACGATTGCAATATTGAGTCGCGTCGATTTCTTCGCGTCGAACGAAAGACGCAGACGCGTCGCAATACAAGATTGATGCCCAGATTCAGCGGTCCCAAAAACCCCCAAATTTGAGGAAAATGATAATATCCGTATCCTTATAGAAGTCGTTATTCTTAAAAGGACGAAGTAGTGAAAATATTGTAATGTCACCGGACTTACGTATGTTTGCAAAATTTCAAGTCAATCGGATGAGTAGAAATGGGTCAAAATTAGATTGCAAGATTTGACCCTGACAGACAAACAGACTAACCAGCAGATACAAAGGCAAGCTAAATAAAAGTTTTTAAAAAAAGCTATGATTGCGAATCGTCAAATACCAGTCGTCAAATCTCTTTTGCCCACAGTCATTTACATACATGTTTTCAAGGTATTCAACAGAATAACGAGTAAACCACTGGATCGAATAAGCTGAAAATTTCACAGGGGTACTACATTTATACTACGAAATTATTGATTAGCTTTGCGGTTGACAAATATTCTTCTCCCCTCTAACCCCCTCTTCTGCTATCTTCTAAATTACTGGATGGTTTTGATGTGATTTTCACTATTAGGAAAAAAAATTCCCAACTAACGTTTTTACTGTAAAGCCCCTCCCCTGCTATTTGCTAAACTACTGAATGGATTTCGATACATGTTTCTTCATTACAGATGTCCTCCCTGTAGGAAAAACGCGTAGCGGTTCAGGGCGTAGCCCCTAGTATTTTATATGAGGGCAGACAAGATTTTTATGGGAAAAATCCATTTGTATGTAGAGGGGGAACGGAGTGGTAAGATGGGATTTTGATGTATGAATCGGTTATATAAAATCATATTCTAAACACATTTCGTCTTTATAAATTTATCGATGCTATGCAGTTTTCGAAAAAATATTATAGAATAAAAGTATTTAATTTGTGTGGGGAGAGGAGAAGGTAATAATTTTTTCAATACGATGCACCGTTTTCGAGAAAATAGAAAAAAAGTATTTAATTTGTATGGCAGGGGGGAAAGGGGGGCAAGGAATGGTTCAATTTAGCCTGTTCAAGAACCATTTGCGAGGAAAATAACTATACAAAATTTCAAGTCTCTACCTCAATACTTTCGCAAGTTATGGCGTTTACGGACAGATGGACGGACATGCGGAAATCAAAATCTGTTGTCATCCCTAACACCCTGGTGTAGTTCATTTTTGTGTACGATGATTGGTTCGGTACGATCGGTACACTAAATCTAATATATCTACTTCTATATGTATATCATATAGAGTATAAAAAGCTGTTCCTTACAAAATGTACCTACTAAAAAGCCAGATAAAAGCATAAATAATAATGAAAAAAATGTATATCGCTTTTGTTTCTGATACACAGCGCTCAAAAAATTATTTTTTTCCTTCTTATACATATTTTTAATCAAAAGCTTAAAAAATTTAAAAAAAAGTTAAAAAAAAAATTGTTTTAAAATGATTTGAAGCGAATGCAAACAGTATGAACCATTTTGGTTTCTAAAAAATTTCGCGTTTAAAAATTCTCTAAAAACTTTTTTTTTTCAAAATAAATTTTCTTTTCATACTCTGTATGATCATAAAGGAGTATATTAGATTTAGTATACCGTTTGTAACGCATCGAACCAATCATCGGACACAAAAATGAACTACACCAGGGTGTTAGAGGTGACAAAAGATTTTGATTTCCGCATGTCCGCCCGTCTGTCTATCTGTCCATCCGTTTTTCTGTCTGTCTGTCCGTAAACACCATAACTTTCGAAAAAATTGAGCTAGAGACTTGAAATTTTGTATAGTTACGTTTCTCGTAAATTGCTTGAACGGGAAAAATTGGATCATTCCTTCTCCCGTCCCTTTTCCAAAGGAAACAATTTTTTGCAATTTTCTCGAAAAAGGTGAGTCATATTGAAAAATTTATGAAGGTAAAATGTGTTAGTAATATGATTTTACATAACCATTCCATACATCAAAATCCAATCGCATCGCTCCTTTTCCCCTCTTCTATAAAAAAAAATTCTTTTTAAATAAACACTTTGTCTGTCATCATATACAGTATTTGACGATTATGTCCGTCCATCTGTCCGCTAATTGTAGATTTTCTAAACTACAATTTTTTTGTTTTAACTAAGCGAGTAATATTGTGGGGATTTTTAATGGTATATAATGCAATTGTAATACTTAAATCTTTAATCTTTTATATGTATTTAGCCAGTATAGTGCTAGGAGTTGCCGTTAATAAAAAGTTAATGATTTTTTGAGGCACCATTCAACATACGAAAACCTTCCAATGAAAATTCAATTTGCACAGCGCCATTTTTAGCTAATGAAGTAAATGTTTCGTTTCACAAAGTGCTTAATGCATGTAAATCAAATGAAAAAAAAACTGGATAGGTTTTGTGTAGCCGAACTCTTTCACACGGCAATTAAAAATCCATTTGCAATGAAAAGCCAGTAAATCACAAAATAAAAGTTTTAAACAACATAATAATATCCATCAACCTAAATCTTATTTGTATACAACACCAGATGAATCTATACTTCTGAAAATTATTTAATACAAGTATATTTAAAATATTACGAACCTATTGTGTGGCTAAAAAATATGCTGTATTTGAATATCATATTTATACATCTTTACTTTGTTACGATAGAATATATGGATATAATTTTGTACACATATTTCGACAGCAAGGTTTAAATAAAATACAAAACTTTTACCTTTTAGGCGTGAAAAAGTTTCCGGTTCGCTTAAAGCTTTTTAATCCTACCAGCTAAACTCCAGATTAAATGTACTATGAAAAGGTTTCAAAAAGCCATTGAACTGTAAATTTATGTTCAGTGAATTGCTACTCATGAACTTGGTTTGAATGGTGAAATGTATTACAATGAGTCTGTCATGTAACAAAATGTGCTTAAAAATCCATCTATGAGTTAGGAAATTACCAGGTACAAAGAATTTGTTGGTCTACTATTAACCAAAGTAAGAATCAACATCACTATTATGAAGTCATTGATGGAACACTTTTTTGAGAGCAACCATGATTTAGATGCTTTAGTGATTGACGTTGTTTCAAAAATCAATCGATCATGAAAAATTTTCTAAACTTGTCAGCAGGAAATAGTTTGGTTACGTTCTAAGGTTAGCGTAATTTTTAGAAAGTGGCGAATTAATCGATAGTATTGTCTCTTTTCATGTTTTGCTTGTGACATAATATTTTCATAGCCTATATAGCAAAGTCATAATGCGGAATATTGTAATTCAATTATCTGTAGTGCCCGACTAAAACTGGTTTTGAATCCCGGACCAAAACTTTTTTCTAGAAAACTTTGTATGACCAGAAAGTTTGGAAAAGTATAAATTTGGCAGACAAATTTAAAATTTGATGAAAAGAAGACAATTTACTTTAAAAAATTACTTCACACATCTTTTTTTAGATTAGAAAAGAGATGCTGATAACAAAAGTGATCAAACTCAATAATCGAAATTGCGAAATTTTTCGTTATTATGCCATTATCAACTTGCATACCCATCGTTGCTGGATCAAAGTTTTTTTTGTCCTCAAAAAACCGAGAAAAACCTTAAAACTTTTGAAAAAAAGCCGTTCTCCTTACATGACCTTCCGTTTCGATTTTGAAATTTTAATACCAGATTCGTGATCAGCGACCCCGAAAACCCCCAATGAGATTTCTCAGACCATTAACGGCCAAACTTCATGACAAAAATCAATGTTTTAAGACAACAACCCCCTATCCACCCCCAATTCACCACCTTAGGAGTAGAATTTCCAAAAACTACCCAGTAGTAGAAATTCTTTGCTCAAATTTTAAGCTGGGCGTTGATTAGCCAGTCAGTCAGGACAAACAATTACATATAATACCGCTCCGCGGTTCATTCCCGCCCAGCGCTTCGGCCTTCAGCCTGCGGCCTGGGTGACTACTCCGCCTTCGGCCTCGGATCTCACTTCTCCAGGATGACCATTCCAATGAAGAAAATGGCATCGAAATGCATTTCGCAGTTTAGGAGCTAGTAGGAGACGGGTTCAAGGGGTGCGGAGGGGGTAGATTTTAGTAGGCGAAAAATTTCCTTCGATGCCAACCTCTCTAACGGTAAAAACCGGATCAAAATTCCTCTTGAATTGCAGGAGATTGCAGAAGAGGTGTTTTAGGAGTGGGAAGCGAGTAGATTTTAGATAGTGACGTTTTTCCTTGAGGGTTGACATCTGTAATCAAAATCCATTCAGTGAAAAATGCATCAAAATCCATTCAGCAGTATAGGAGATAATAGAAGAGCGGGTCAGAGGAGAGAAGAATATTCGTCAACTGCAAAGCTAATCAATAATTTCGGAGTATATCGTACCCTTGTGTAAATTTTCAGCTAATTCGGTCCAGTGGTTTACGCGTTATTCTGTTGATTCCTTGAAAACAGGTTTGTGGTCGGGATAAATGATTGTGGGGGAAAAACTGGGGACTGTAGCAAAATAATACATAGCCTATAACCTGACCAGAGGTCAAATCGAACCACACTTTCCTCCTCTTCCATACAAATGAAATTATTTTTGCGATAATCTTAAAAACGGTTCATTTTTTTTCTAAAATTGCGTTCCATAGAGTTCTATGGGCCGATAATGACTTTCGAATGCAAAAACCGCGTCAAAATCGATTATGGTTTACTAGTAGAAATCGATCTTACAATACATGCATACATTCGCACGAACACACGGACACACACACACATACAGATACGTTGCGGACTCTTCGTACTGAGTCATGGGTATATGTCCAGGGACGTCCGGGGCTCCGCTATAATTTCGGTTTTTAAGTTATTTTAATACTTTTCTTATATGTAAGAAAGTTAGAAATTAAACTTTTGAGAAAAAAATTGAATTATAAACGCGTATTGCCAATTTTTAAACTGAATTTTTTGAAAATGTGTTTTTAAAAGTCTAAAAAGAGGACATATATGGCCTTTCGACAATAGTGGAAAAAAAGAATTTTTCCTCTCAAATAGAGGATGTTTTAGCTCGCCTTTTCACGCCAAATATGCAACTCCCGTGGCAAAAAATTTTGGCAGCTGGATTGTGCTCCATGAAATTAGTGTTGCCATATATATTTTGGTTGGAGGAAAATTCACTATTGTGGGAGTGCTACAAGTTTTTGAATGTGCGTTCAATATGTCTTAAAACGTTTTTATCCGAAGTCACATATTCAATAATGGCACAACAACAAAAAAAACGCAATATTTTTTTCTCGTTTTAAGACCATTATTTGGTCTTAAAACGAGAAAAGACCATTATTTGGTCTTAAAACGAGATGTGCGGCGGGTACGGAGGCAACATCGTTCATAAAACCTCGATATATCGAAAATCGATGTTTTTTTAAGGCGACATCGATGTCAAAAAACATCGTCCTGAAAACATACCTCTATGTTTTTCCGATGTTTTGAAAAAGTTAAATTTAATTAATAATTTAGCCACCTGGCGGATGCTCTAGTGTGGGTGGAGTGCACCCAGGTAGAATTAACACGGTTTTAATTCTTTTTATACGTTGAACCACCAAAAACCCGTTAGTTTTCGAGATATTCTAAAAAACTATTTTTTTTGAAATACCGGCATATCTTCATAACGGCTTGAGATACGGAGTTCTAGTAAAATACATAAATGTAGCAAATTGTATTGTCTCCAAGTTTTGTAATACATAAGACTACTGGAAAATGGTTAGTTTCGGAATAAATCGCAAAAAACGAAATCGTAGTTTTTAAAAAGCCGCCGTTTTGGTTACTTCCGGTTAACGGATTTCCACATCAGGACCAAATTTCTCTGTAAAATTTCATGGCTAGCTCTGGTATTTTTTGCGAAATATTGTATAAAGACTGACAGACAGAAAGACGTTTTTGTGATAATGCTCCAATCGAATTAGGAGTGCTCGGGAAGTGTTTTTCAGACAAAATTAAGAGATGGAAATTTTTCATGGATTACTACAACTTTGTATAAGTAAAAGACTTTATTTCATGAATTATTACAACTTTTTATAAGTAAAATAATTTTTATTTGAAAAATTTCGGGCTACAGATCATATTGAAGTATTATTTATTTCTATCGATATTATTTCTATTCAAGTACCAGATTTCTCATGACCACAATTGAATACAACGAAATTAATTTTTAAATGAAACAATGGGGAATAGGAAAAATTTGATAGGAAACATCAAGTTTCGATCCCAAGAATTCGAAGTGGATCATTCATCAGGCAAACGCTTCGAATCTCTCTTTGTGACTTGACCGCGGAGGATGCGGATAGTAGAGTGGCTATATTAAATCTATTTAAAAACTAGTCCCTCTAGTCCTAAAATTAGTTTCTCTACTAATTTTATGAAGAGTAATGAGTAATGTTCTAACATCGTGGATAACAACATCGATACCTCGATATATCGGCCTGTTCAACATCGAGGTTAAAACTCAATATTTTTCAACGATACCTCGATGTTTTGCAAACATCGACGTGATAGTGGCTTTGACACATTTATATTGTATTTCCAAAATAGTTTTGTAAAAAAAAACTAATTTTTGAAAAAATCTCCACATTTTAATAAATACATGAATGGTCAGTATTGATATTTTCTACAAAAGTTTCACAAAAGAAACCGAAACTTGCACGAATGTGTAAATTTCGGCCGAAACCGAAACCGAAACCGAGATTTTGGTCCGGAACTATTTATCTAGTTTGAGACGACTAGCAAATTTAAAATTTTAATTTTTTTTTTGTGATATAAAAAGTAGAGTCCGATCGAATGTTAGTTTTGAGGCCGAAACCGAACTGCGGCCTTTTCATGACCTTTGGCCGAAGCCGAAGGTTTGCATAAAAATTGAGTTGAATGTTTACCGTAAAGGAAAGGTGATTGCGGTTTTTTTAACACAGTTTTATGTCGTGAAAAGTAATAGAAACATTTGAAGATAAACAAAATCTAAGTTCAGTAGAGACTCGGTAATTCGAACACTCGGTAATTTTAATACCACGCTAATTCGAATAACCATTTTTTATATTGGGTATCTTGTAACTCGTACTGCGGTTGATGTATATATTTTCTTATCGAGCATGGAAATGGCTTGAATACAATAATTAAGACATTTACCAGCAACATTTACGTGGTGGTATGTACTATCGTAACTGTACAGGTATTAATTTTAAAGCCAAAATTTCAAGTTTCTTTAAAAAGAATTGAATATTCTCACATAGGTATATATACTTTTTGACAGGCAAGAACATTGTTACTTAATTTTAACTTGAAAATATATTTTTTTGCCACTAACCCGGCCCTTACACGCGTATGTAGAGCTGACACAGTCGCTGACACAGTCTCGTGTAAATGCACTGACTGCTAGTTCGCTAAATGTATTTTAATTCGTTGTCAGTAATTTGACATTTGAAGTCTGTGCTACTGACAGACTTTATAGTCGCGTGTAAGGGCCGGGTAAGACTGTTTGTGCACCATCTTTTTTATATGCACCACAAAAAAGAATCCAGTAATTAGGAAATCTCCGTGGTTCGAATTAGGTACGGTTTCTATTGATTCGAATTACCAAATCTCTACTGTATAAACAATTCCCAACAATAATTAAGGTGAATTTTGGAAATATTGAGGAAAAAAACTGTACCTAATAAATAGTCAACTGACGACTCTAAAAGTTTTCCTACAACGCGCTTTTATAGAATTTTGAAAACAGTTTTGGGAAAAAATTAGAAATTCAATCGCAACACAACTTTAGCAATTAATTTGCATTACGAAAAAATATATATTTGCTTTGATTTTCTGCGATTTTTCTTATTTTAGGTCTCGATTAGAAATAAATGTCGACTTTTTTATGTCCTACATAAAAAAATAAATATAAAGAAAACTACGGTTGCCAGGTAATCGTAAAATACTTTATATGGTGTGATTTCAAATTTTCGAAAAGATTCAATTGAATCTTAACATTTCGACTGAAATTTTTCATCTTCATAATCATTGAAAATCCAATCGGACTGGATTTTCATGTATTAAGCACAATTGCATTATAGAGGATTTTCTCTGTATAACTTTTTAAATACGATGCACAGTTTTTAAGGAAATTGTAAAAAAAACCTCTTCATTTGTTAGGGTTTGTGAGAGGAGGCAAGGAATGGTTTAATGAAGTTTTGATGTTTGATGGAGTTTTGTAAAATTGCGTTGTGAATATCGTCGGCTAAAAGTGAAATTGTGCTAAGTCCATTTGGTATATGTAATTTTCCAGAAGAGCAATAAAAACCTTGTTAAATCATTTTAATTTTCATTTAAAGAAAACAGAGTCTCTTTTAAAGAAAATTGAACCCAATTTAATTCTCATTTAAAGAAAACTCAGTGTTATTAAAAGAGAATTAAAATGATTTAACATGGTTTTTATTGCTCTTCTGGAAAATTACATATACCAAATGGACTTAGCACAATTTCACTTTTAGCCGACGATATGTACTTTTGTCTGATTTTTTTTCGATACAACGTTCGTAAACGACGTACGTCAAGTCTCTTGCTCAATTCGTTATCATGTTATCGTGCCTATGGACAGACAGATGGACAGAAAAACGGACATACTTGCAAAATCTAGTCATTCTAAAGATCCTAGCGTAATTCATTGTTTTTGTCCGACGATTAGTTCTTTGCGTTACAAATGGTAGAGCAACACTGATTTTAGATTAAGTTTATGTAGATTTAAGGGTAAATTTAAAACGAAATGATTATGAAGATAAGACTTTAAGGTGCAATCTAAACCCTTTTTTGTCTATTTTTATACCCGTATGGTGAATGATTCTACATAAAACTCCCATACATCAAAATCCGATTGGAATAAATTAAAAAAAATCTTCTTGAAAAGTTTGACTTCAAAGTGGAATTTTGATACAACTGTCCGCCGTTCACTTAAACTTCGAACAACGCCATTTCACCATACGGGTTTTTAATAATTGCCAGATTGGCAATTATAGCTTTTGTTATGTATACTTATTAGTTTTATCAAGTTTATATGTTGTAAAGGAATGCGGAAAATTAAACATTACGACTTTTAGGCGTATTTTTACTAACTGAATCGTAATTTCACAATTAATTTACTAATTTTCAACTCATTTTCTACAGAGATTTTCCTCAATTGTTACACTTAAGCAAAGGGGGTTTGTAAACATTTTTAAACAACCGAACTTTGCCCTGTAGAACACCCGTAGATTAATTAGATCTTCTGCCTTGTGAATATAATATATTCGATAATTCTGGGCAATTTAAACATAATTTATATTTTACTGATATTAATAATTTTAAAACAATAACCTTTTATAGCATTGCAATTAATAACTGCCACGCAAATATGTATTTTACTCCTTTTCGGCAAATATTAATCAATTTTTTCGCTGGAATTATTCCTTTACTATGTAAATCTCCTTGCTGCCGTCGGTTTTTCTTTGCATCCAATAAATACAATTATTATGTATGAATCAACATTTAAAAATCTTCTAACTTGTAATTAGTGCCACTTTGTAATCATTTTACACACTTTTTAGTAAGCTCACTTGATTATTTTTTAGTAAACACAGTATTTAACCACCACTTGCAATTAAACGGAAGCTTCTTTAATTGAAATTTAAATTAATATCAAAAATACGAAAGAGTAAATAAATATTATGAAAATTTCCATTTATGCACACTGAAATTATGACGATGGAACGCAAAGTGAATTTTTTGCAGCGACTCGATTTAAAAATATTTCGCAACCAGTGATATCGAGTATCAGCGAATGTTTATGCATCATATGCAAGTTTTTCAAAACTTTTCCTAAGTTTGTCAGATATTCAAAACTTTTTTTTTTGTATTTTTCAGAAAAAGTTGGAAAAGCGTATTTTTTTTGGAGGATTTAAAAACCGTTTTTAATGTTTCAAAATGTTTTTACTTTTTAGAACAGGGAGAATTTTCTCTATATAGCAATGTTGTGTCTTTTTTACTAAATGCCATTTCGCAAAGCGAAATAGAATTGTATTTTTTTTGGTGGTAAGTTATAATATCTTTTACGTTGAGAAAAATGCTATATATTCGTGATTCGTTTATTTATTTATTTTGATGTTTTCTTCATTTAAAAACGGTGATAAGAAGCAGAGATGCTCTCGTTAACTCTGAATAGTTATTTGAACTCTTTCGTAATATGAAGCGTTGATGTGTTTGTTTCTTGTACGATTGTGTGTTTTTTTTGGAATTCTATCAGAATATGGGATGCTGGGGATATTGGATGCCGCGAAATGATATACACCTACATATTATGTCGCCCAGAGTTAATGTTTTTTTTAGTTTTTCTTTTTTTCCAATGATGGAGGGATTTAAGTTTCGTTATTTTCCGACTTGTATTTATCTCATGTTTTAATATACTCTCGACTCTTTTCTTTCTACCAATGTTTATTGATGCTGTTTGTAATTTTTCTAGAGAAGGATGAATGGCTTTTCCATCTATGGTTTGAGTTTTTCTCCTACAATACTAACAATTTTCATATACTACTTGTATACTTTTTTTTTTTACTTTTGGTAATGCGCACTAAAGATATGAAATTTGTATAATATCAGCTGGTTCAATTCCTATTAGAATTTGTTCCCACAAGATGTGATAGAATCAAGAGAAAAAATATGTATTTGTGTAAAGATTCTTTTTCTCTTTCTATGGAAAATTCATCTTGTTTACTTTTTCCAACATGGAACACTTTTCTTATTTTCTTTTCAATAAAATATTTGATGATGCTGAGATTCCAACTAATATGGATTTTGCGCAGTTGGGGAAAAAATACAATTTAGCAGTTTTTCCAAAATCAAAATTCAGCTCTGTTTAAGTAAGGGTTTCAGAGTTAATGAATATTTTGTATCAAATTAGTCAGAAATTTCCAAAAAAATCGCAATAAATCTATCAATGCTATAATTTTTAGTTTTCATATATTCACTGTGATAATTACAATTTTAACTAAATAAATTCTCATTTTCTGTTTGCTTTAATTAAATTTGTTTTTTCACAGAGTTTTAGTACACTCTAGAAAATTTTATTGTAATTTTACCACTAAAATAGTAGGAAACCATTTTCCTACTATAATAGTACTAAAATTAAACCGAGACGTAATGGCTTAAAAGCTATGTATTTTTACTCATTTTGTGGCGTACAAAAGCCACTTTTACGGGGGAACTTTAAAATAAATAAGACGTAAGAGCACAATACTGGTGTAAACTTACGACATTTTTTGCTTAAAATTACACCGAAAATGGTATTAGAATTTCTTGGCTTATACGGTCTGCAAAAACAAAAAATAATAATTATATTAAATAATTATATTATTTTTGCGGATGTTTTCACATCCAAATTTCCCCCTAACAGGTCGGGCATGTCTGCCCTGAAAACCCATCAGGAGCCTGTTTCTGGTATGGAAGCTGGCTCACCGGCATCAGAGCCTGCTTTACCAGCTTCCACGCAGGCTTACAGGATTTTGGTGGAGTAAAACTCGATTCGAGTATTTATACTCCGATGCCACAAACCTTATGCGAATTATAAGGTTAAGGCATTGTGAAATAATGAAATTGTCCGTTCAATAATGCAAAAATATCCTGCGAGCATGTTTTTACACCAAAATGAGAGTAAAAATATGAATATTGGTCGAAATTTTACGTAAGGTTTAAAATTACCCTATTTCTAGTGTAAGATTAATGTTTTTTTGGGTGAGTTTACAACTTAAATGGTGTGCGAGCTAAATTCTGATTTTTTTCGAAATTTTACGACTTTTTTGCAAATTTACCACGTTTTTACCCCATTTTTCGGTTTAAATTCAAATTCATTTTCTACAGTGTACTTTAACTGCATCAAGTCGGTTTCTTGCATTTGCGATTCTTCTACTTTAAAAAAAAAACAGATTTTTTTAACTGTTTGAAGGGCCATAAAAAATGTGCATTTAAGAAATTGCCATTTCGGATTTAAGGAGCATTTGAGCCGAGCGATAATTTATTTTCCAAGACTTCGAGTTGATGTTTTTTCCGGGAACCTGGCATCATGCGGCTTAATGTGTAAATAGGACCAAATCCAGGGGACAAAAATCCGTCTCTATCTACTCCTCCATGACACGTATAACTTGTCAATTTTCCTATGTTCAAACCAGTCCTACGACAATCTATGTAAAATTTCAGGTCAATCGGCTCAGGCATTTTCAAGTAAAAGTGGTAAAAGAGGATCCAACAGAAAGATAGACACCAAACTCATTTTCATATATTACTAGAGGCTTCGCCCCTGGCTGCTTTGCAGTCCAACCCATCTTTCGCGGGTCAGCCTTCGGTATCCCATTTCACGCGTCCTTGGGCTGCGCATTAAAACTAGATTTCTACCAGGCCCGTAGTCAGGAGGGCGAAATTTTGGTCATTCACCCAAAAAAGCCAAAATTTATAAATTCAATCTTTCAGTCGAGGTGTCTTTTGCCTATAGTATTTCTATTTAAAAAGAATCTTTCAAAATTGTAAACAAAAATACAATATGAGGAAATAAAATGTTTATAGTAAGTGTAGGAATTTTTTATATCATTCTTCTAGGGTTCAAAAAATATCGATGTTTTTTTCGATATCTCTAATTTCTTCCTCGAAAAATGTTGAAATTAAATGAACTGCGTTAAAATAGTATATTTGTTGTTATGATATAAATACAATCATGATCAAATTTGGTTCTGAGAAAAATTCAAATAAATGATCAAGTGAGAATTTAAAATGACTATTGTGAATTATTTTTTTCACTTTGGTGAACAAAAAAGTAGGTACTGTCAACTAATTTCATCAACGATTCTCAGGATCACCTTTGTGCCATTAAATTTCCTCCACTCGCGAGTCATACCGGAGAATCCTAGGTAAATATACTTGATAAGTTTGTTTTCTCGGAACCTGACAAGGTAAAAAGATAATTTTATTTATTTAGTTCTTAATTGTCAAATGAAAGCAGTCAAATTAAAACATTTGCATCTCCTTCATCATATATTTCCTATTCCCTAACTTTTGATAAACATTCACTTTCGGCTCACTGTTTCTTCACCGCAGTGAAGAAATATTACCGCGCCTTTGACTACGTGCATCTCTTTCTTTGAGTCATTTTGAACTGCTCACTAAATGTTCACTAGCATTGACTTCAGGTGAACATTCACTTGCTTGGCTGCAGAGTATTTACCTTCGTGTGGTTTTAATCAGTGTTGTGCCGGTTTTTTACGTAAAGTAATTTACCTAGTTTTTTACGCGTAAAAAATTACGCGTAAAAATCCTCAATTTTAACGTAAAAAACGTAAAAAACGTAAAAAACTGTAAAAAACCTAAAACATTGATGATAAAAAGTTTTATATCATAGCCAGTCACTAAATATAGTAATTATTCGTAAATAAATCATCTTAGATCAATAAAAAGGTTAATAGTCTTCAGCAAACACAGAAAAGTATTCAAAAGCATTTCCTCTTGAAAGTGAAAAAGATTTTAAACTCGGAGTTCAAAAACTGTTTATATCCTTTCATTACATTACGTCCGCCTACTTATTTTAACGTTAATTAATGTGAATAATGTGGAGAGATTTGCGACATATGGGCTTTTTTAACCCTTTGTTGCAGTGTTGTTGTACAATACCTTTTCTAATTCAGTTTTTTAACATTATAACATATATTTCATGCACTTATATTGACTAAATTCATTTCGTAAGTATCCTAGGACATCAATTGTTATGAAAAAAAAGTAATGTGCGCTTTTTTTATAATTACTGCATTTTATAAATAAATAAAGAGGAAAACAGTAGCTATTTTGCAGATTAAATGTAACTGTGGCAAATCTATTACAGTTAAAAAATCGGTAATTAGCTTTATAAAAGTTTTTGGGGTCGCTAATTACGAATTTGAAGTCAAAACTTCAAAATTCAAAATGGCGGATCCAATATGGCGGTCGAAAAAGATAAAATTACGTACTAGTTTTCAACGTAATCTAATGAATTTTATCTTTTTTGACCGCCATATTGGATCCGCCATTTTGATTTTTGAAGTTTTGACTTCAGATTCGTAATTAGCGACCCCAAAAACCCTCGGATACAAAAAACCGTGAAAATTAATTCCATAGAAAAATGTATGCGTGAAAGGGTTAAAGAAACATATTTGGACTAGTTGTTGCAGCAACAAGCGTAATTTTAAAGTTTGCATCAAAAAATCGTTTTTAAACACAAGGGGACTCATTCCGAAGGCGTAAATTGAAACAAAACTGGAAAAAGGGAAAAGAAATTCTAAAAACTGGAAAAATTCCATTCAAACAACTGTTCTAATTTGAGTTAATAGACTGTCATACTTAGTAGTACAGTCTATTAAGTGCTGATGTCCACTCTCTATATTATAGGATCTCTAATAAAATGCTGAGAAAAACTTTAAAACAGACTGTCATACTTTGTAGGAACTGCGATGTCCCATTTTTTAGGTTTTTTACTATTTTTTACGTTTTTTACGGTTTTTTACGTTTTTTACCAGTTTTTTACATTTTTTACGTTTTTTACGTGAAAAATGTAAAAAACTGTTTTTTACGCCGTTTTGCCCAACACTGGTTTTAATATTATTGTATTATAGATTTTCGAAATGGAATTCATAAAAATTTTACAAAAAAGTAAAAAAAATCTATAGTTATCTATAGTCAAACATATAGATAGCAATCTTAAATATATATTCTAATAGGACAAATAAAGTGAAAAAATTAACTTTTTTCGGTAAACTCGAAAAAATGACATATCTGTATGAAAGAAGTGGAATAGAGTGGTCCGATTGAATTTTGATGTATTTTTTGTCTCTATCATATTTTGAATACGATGGGCCGTTTTCAAGAAAATCACAAAAACTGTCCAATTTGTATGGCAGCGGATACAAACAGCAGTATTTAAAAAAATGGGTGGCATATTTTCCATTTCAATAGATAATCAACTTAAGTGTACAGTTTCACTAAAATCTTTTTAGCGGTTTTGACGTGATGCGGTGACAGACCGATAAACAGACAGAGTAATTCCACGGATAATTTGTGGGTTATATTGCTGTTATTTAACACGATTTACTTTTTCACGTCACGAAAAAAAATTTGCTGATAAATGTTAAAAAAGTATAAAAAGTACAATACAGTACTTTTTCTAAGTATTGGTATTATGTCCTCTGAGAGCTATAAATTGAATCTGTGTTCAAGGTTATTCGTAAATGGATTTCAAATCTGAACATGTCGAACAAACTTTAAGATTTAATTTCCAAAGTATATGTCCTTCGAATTTTTAACTCAATTTTTTTTTATAATTCTAGCCAGAGCTTAGGGGAATACTCTTAAATGAAAGATAAAGGTTGACATTATAACAATTTTCTATGGCCTGAATTGGATGCTATAGATGTCGATGATTTGTGGTTTCAACAGGACGACGCCACATGCCACACAGCATGGCTTTATTAAATGAGAAATTGCCAGGTCCCATCATTTCTCGAAACAGCGAAGTCAATTGGCCCCCAAGTTCGTGCGAATTGACACCTTTGGATTTCTTCCTTTGGGGAAGTAAGGTCTTTGGGGAAGTAAGAGTAAGGTCTATGCCAACCAGCCAACGACAATTCAACAGCTGACGGATTAGATAATAAGACATATTTGTGGGATCGAGGAGCAATTATGCAGAGATGTCATCAAAAATTATGACCATCGAGTGGAGGTGATCCGCTGAAGCCTTAGGGAACATTTCAGCGATATTATTTTTCACATATAATTGCCATGTGCCAAATTACATGATGATTTAATAAAGAAATCAAAAAAATTTTAACAAATAACATTGTCTTATTTTCTGTTAACATCGGTCCAAGCCATTGCAATACCCTGTAGGGCAAACAAAATAATAATAAAACATCCACAAAAATAATATAACATTTTATTATGTTTTTTTATGACCTGTAAGCCGAAAAATTCCAATAGAATTTAATGCTAAAAAGGTCGAGTAAAAACCATGAATCAGAAATAATTCAATGGTTAAACACAAAACAGTCAAATTTTTACGGTAATTCAAGAATGGCTAATTGTAGAGATCTGATTTTTGTGTCAAAATATCATCAAATTTTCTCGGAACAATTTTCTTGGGACATGTTTTGTATTTTTTACTGCTTTTTGAAATTGTATAACATTAGAAAATTCATTTTTTAAATCGTTTTTTTTTTTAGTTTCCGTAACAAGTTGTTAAGGAGTGATACCATAGCAATTCCACCAGACCTCCACAGGTGACCATCGCCAATTCTAATGATTCTAATAAATGTTATTCACCTACTAAACTTGGGCAAGTGCGCCAAACTTCAAATTTCAAAACCAATTGGTCCCACGGATATGGCTTGTTAAAGTTTGGGGTCACACATGTAATTTTGTTCTCGGCTCGATTTTCCATTTTTTGAAGTCTCATCACTCCTAAACTATTAGACCTATCGTCAGGAAGTTGATGACTTTCCTATTTCTAATTTTCAGAGAAAATCCTATTTCTAATTTTCAGAGAAAATTTTCATTATAGGTTTAGGTTGCGTAAATTGGTTTGGAGATAATGAAGATCCAAAGAAGCTTCCACCGAGCGACCGATCAGAATTTTTCGATTTTTTGAGGCCAATATCTCAGCAAAAATCACATTTGAAGGGCCAAAATCTCAGAAACGGCAAAAACGATTTCGATAAAAATTGTCCTCACTTCTAGCTAAGTACGACCTTCCTTTTGGCATTAGTGCCATTCGTGCACGCCAGTTCCGTACAAAGGACGATCTACTTTTGCTTTGATTATGATGCTTTATTGCTGTGAAATGGCTACGTATCCCAAACAAATTTTTGTCGCAAAATGCCGCTGGGATATACCCTTAATACCATATAAAAAATTATTATATTTTTCTAAATTACTGGAGACACTTTCAATTTTGACCTGGAAAATGACCTTTTTGACGAAATTTTCAATCGAGGCATAGCTCTAGAGTCTTTAGCGAAAATTGAGAGGAGCGGAAATCCCCCAATTTTTTATGAAAACCGTTCTACACATTCTAGAAACCAAGTGCCAATTGCGACAATTATTTCTTTGCTGAGATATTGGCCTCAAAAAATCGATAAATTCTGATCGGTCGCTCCGTAGAAACTACTTTGGATCTTCATAATCTCTTAAACCACAAAACATAAATTAATGCTTTAGTTATGTGTTCTTAACGCGTCCAGAATTAGGAATTCATTATTTTGGGGGTTGAGGATGATGCGACTTTATGTAGAAAATGGTAAACATTTCGGCGATACTACTATTTGACAACACTTTTTTTCATACAGCACACGCACTAATTGACTTTTTCACTCAATTCAAACTTTTTCCACAATCAAAATTAATTTAAAATCAAATGCGAAAACAAATTGAAATTTCTTCAATAATTTTATTTAGTTTAAATCGACAGCTGTTAAATTCTTGTGTTGCTGCGTGAAAATTGACGGAATTGCCAGACCAACTACCTCAAGTGACACTTTATCTAAAATCGGATTTAGCAGATCTTGATTTTATTTGGGTCTACAATTTCTGTATAATGTATGAAAAGTTAACGTTTAAGAACGCAGCTAATGGTAACTTTCTCTGAAAACTAGAGACATAATTATTTTACTGTGATCCATTTCATGACGATAGGTCTAATAGTTTAGGAGTGATGAGACTTCAGAAAATGGAAAATCGAGCCGAGATCAAAATTGCTTGCATGACCCCAAACTTTAACAAGCCAGATCCATGGAACCAATTGGTTTTGAAACCTGAAATTTGGCGAACTTTTCTAATTTTAGTAACTTAAATGAAAATCTTTAGAACTGGTGATGGTCACCTGCGGACTTAGAGAGTTACTCTAAGGTCAAATCTTCTGATCTAATTTTGATCCACTTTTACTTATCCGATTGGCTTGAAATGTTGCACACATACGTAACTCCGATGGAAATGCTGGATGTGTGTATGGATGTAGGTTGGTTGGTTTGATAGGAGGGGGGCTCACAGGGGAACCCCACGCACGTAGGTCTCAGTGTATGGATGTAAGAGAAAAAACAAAATAACGGTCGGCAGACGCCATTTTGTCCAAATCGAACTAACGAAGTATCCATCCTGTGAAGTCTCAAATGAAAGAGTTTTGAAAAATAACTCAGTAATAAACAAAATGGTAACTAAAAAGTATAAAATAAAATAAAAAAGATTTAAAAACAATGAGATACTACATAACTAACTTTCATACTGAATTTCTTGAAATGTCATTTCGCTGTTTTCAGGTAATGCGGTAACCAACCGACAATTATTTAACCTTACCCGTTTTTGGTCATAATTGGTCTGGTTCGGTGTAAATGCAAAGTATTAGGCGAGTGAACAGAAAAAGTGAATTTCGTTAGATAACAATGTTTGTTTTATTACTGAGTAGAGAATTTTTTTTCTTTCATACACATTTTTGTGCAATCCAATTTATGTTTTTTTTGTAAATATAATGAAAACGACATGATTTTCATTCTAAGAGTAGTGTAAATCTATTGTCAGATAAAAAGCATAAAAATCAACGATACGCTTCTTCAACAATGTTTCTCAATTAGTTTTCGGAAGATCTGTTTCAATACATATGAGTCTATGAGATACACATATAAATATCTATCTAACTTTTAAACACAACGAGAACAAAGTCTACCTAATGAACTATATAACAAAAACAAAAAGACAAACATAATGGAGCAAGAATAAGATTTTTTCCACAGAACTGGAATGGATTTTTTCTGTGCCTTGGCTTTGGCGATGAACCCTTGAAATTGTTCGCCCCTCCCTTCCCCCATTCCCCTTTCGCAGGAAGACTGGAAGATATTTGAGGAATAAGAACGAAATAAAACTATGTGTTTGGATTCGGAAACTCCGCCTCTGCGCATTGAACTTCTCTGATTGTTGGCCACCATTGCGCAGAGATGAAAATTTATTACGGAGGTGTCTAACCATCCCTGGTGCGGGCATACGGACCGACAACGTTACTAACGATGCTACAAAACTTCCAACTTCCGTACATCTTGGAAAACGGTTAGATAAGCAGGAAGAGTATTGTTGGCTGTAGTCGGACCCGGTGAATCTGCAGACGAGTATGTGGGAATTCTGCATTTTTTTTGTTCTGGTCATATGAGTTATGCTATGTTGGATCTCGAAACAAAGGAGAACGGAACGTGCCACGGACACGCAATGGGGATACGCATATGTGAAGGTAAATAAACAACCTACTGGATGCGAAGACTGTGCTTCTCCTCTTCTTTACATAAAACAAAAATTTTATCATCATCAACAACAGGACAGGATGGCCATAGAATGCCGCTGTTGCCGAGTATGGATGGGATGATCGTGTATGGGGGCGAAGGTGGAGCTCACGTTGACGATTTTTTTTTTCGTATTATTGATTTGTAGCACTGTAATGTGTTATTCTGGGTAAAGTGTAACAAGCAATGCATTTCTCATGAGATAGAACAAATCGACTCCTTTTGACTTTAATTTTTCATCTTCCAGCGAATACTCATCTTAAGGACTTGCATCAGCGCCCGTTATATCTGCCAAAAAGGCACCTCATTGAATTTTTTTTTTGTTGTTTATTTTCTTTTCTATTTTCCATCCACTCAAAAGATTTCTCTTTTTTCCACAGATATCGATTTTAATACAAATAAGAATACCGAGAGAAAATTTCTTTATGATTTTATTTTTGCAGTTTCCAAAGAAATTTATTTCTTAAAATTTCACACGATGTTGAAATTATCAGTTCTAATTAATTTAATTGAAAAAGTGTTAATATCGAATAAATTATTTAAGACAGTATAATTGTTAATTTGCCTGGCTGGATTTTTTTCTTCAATATAATGTATCTACATATGAATTATTTTCTTTGCAATAGGGTTTTCTTTGTAAACTTGGGAACTTTATTCATAAAAAGACCATATTTTTTTGTGTCAATTCAGGACAAGATGAGCTGAATTGAATGGAGACAACAAATATAAAAGTGTTTTCGTATCGTTAATATAACTGACAGTGGCGAAGCGTCAGGGGAGACAGCATAGACGAAATATGGACAAAACATATTGTTTACAACCTAAAAAGTACAAATTTATTGCGTACTTACATATTGTCACATTTTCAATTGTTTCTACTGTTTTATGTATTTTTTTTGACTAATTGTAAGTTCCATCTATGCTGTCTACATGGGCGCAAGTACTGGATTTAGAAAAAAAAACCTTTTTATATTCCTTGAATAACGGTAATCAACATTAACAAGGGTGTTGATTAAACAAACGGTAAGAGCTCATCAAGATACAACGAATTACAGCAATTTATTGTATTTTGCAGAGGAATCACAAGGATTCCTTTCTTCACACTTTGTTTCAGTGGTTCTTTAGGCGCGAAAATTCGATTTTTTTCGAAGCAAAGTGAATTTTTGTTACCTGTTATTTTTTGGTTTAAGTTTAATTTACATTTTTTTGAAATAGAGATGTTTAAACTATTTTTTAGTTTTTTTTAAAGGTGTCTGTCTCGTAGAGAGGGCCAGAAGACGTGGATCCGCCTACAACGATCGCCAATAGATATTTAAGAAATTTTAGTGAAAAGGAAATTAAGGAAACAAATTTTTATTTAAAAATAATTTTATTTATAATTGGTTTATGATAAGAGAAGTATGAAATAAATACTATACATAAAGTGTTCAAAACGCTTTCATTTCTAGTCTTTCCTTCGAGCACCAAAGAGGAATGGAAATCAATGGAAAATAAAAATCACTCACCAGAAAAGGAAATTCAGCATTTCAGTAAAACACTCCAAAGAACGATAACGAAATTATGGTTTTTACGTTATTGCTCTTAAACATAGTTTAACATAACAAAATACCCTAAACAATGCTTTAATGTAGGCCGCATTTTATAACACCGTTTCTGTTCGGATGTCACCACAAAGTGGAGTATCATCGATTGCAAATTTGTTATCATGGCAGCAAGGCAGATTTTCTAATTTGTACCCATATAACCAAAATCCAAGACGTATCCACGTCAAAAATACTTGCTGTCTCGGAAACTGAATTTTTGTTCCGGACTTTTCAAATTAGGGTAATAATTGAAAAAACGATATGAAAAACGTACTGTATTTCGGCTGGAAGCTGCTCTAAAGTACATTTTTTCCCTTGTGGCACATGTTTTCAACAATTTTCCACAAAAGATGCATTATCTATAGAATTCCGGCGCATTTCTCTTTATTGTTGTTTTTATTTATAATTTATGTTGTGATAATGTATAAAACTGCTCCATTAACACCAAACTAATTTGACTAGTATTTTTCATTTTTATGGTACCTACTGATGGTCAATTTTTTTTCTGAAGCTAAATCTACCTTTTCATGAGTCTAGAACCGTAAGGGCTATTTTCAAAAAATGTTTGCGACCTGCTTTATTTGTCTGTTTCTAAGGGTCAAATCTCTTAACAGATATGTAACTCCGGTTTTTTGAAAATACTGCGGCCTATTCAAAAGCACGCAAGTAGCGCAATATTTCAATAAAAGTAAAACTAGCTAAATCTGATCCCAGTATTAGGAAAAACTAAAATAGCGGATGCTGATGCTATTTTGTTGAAATGGTGAAAATGGTTTCGTGTGAAAGAAGCGGTAATTTTAAAACGTCCTTTTTTTAATCTAAAGGGACTTTCAATAAGGACGCTCGAAGTTTGTTTGGTTATAGCGGCCATGTTGTTAAAGCAACATCGGTCAAATTTGTTGTGAATTGTTCAGTAGTGTATGACAGATCTCTATGGAAGGTAATAGCGTTGAACAACGTGTGCAAATCATCAAATTTTATTTTCTACGAAATTCTATTATATTTTCTTGTGGCCTAAACTGGATGATATGGATACCGGCAACATGTGGTTCCAACAGGACGGCGCTACATGCCACACAGCGCATGCCACGATGGACATTCTGCACGAGCGATTTAAAATCGTGCGATTTAACGCCTTTAGATTTTTTCCATTGGGGCTATCTTAAATCGCAAGTCTATGCGAATAAACCGCAAACAATAGATGCCCTCAAAGCCAATATAACGAATGACATCCAGTAAATTCAGCCAGATTTATGCGACAAAGTCATCGAAAATTGGACCTCCCGAATACGTGCCTCCAAGCAAAGCCGCGGCGGACATTTGAACAACGTTATATTCCATACTTAATGACATAACATATCCTTTCAAACAAAAAAAATTGAGGGAATATCTAACACACAACTTGTTTTATTTATATTTTAAAATCGAGCGTCCTTATTGAAGGACTTTTTATTAAAAAGAAAACTAATAACAATTTTTTGGGTGTTGTGCATAAAAAAAGCGAGTTAAAAGCATAAAAAAATTAAAAAAAAGTATTTATATCGCTTTTATTTTCGATAGAATATACTAAATTTATAACTTTTAATTTTTCGGCTTTAAAATTTATTATTGAAACGAAATTCTAGCTAGTGGTTGAATTTGATATTAAGCTTTCATTTAATTAAATAAAGAAACTAACCCTCGCAGATCTTGAGGGTAATTCCGAGAAAAAAGTATTTCTTGTACCTACTTATTTTTTTTTCATGTTTCGCAAAATGAGAATCTTTACGAAATTGTGTTTTATTATTACCCTTAGTGTTTTTTGTTCTTGATTTTTTCCCTCACAATTTGTTTCTTTTATCATCCAGACACACCAGATTTGTCCCTTTTTCTGCTTTTATGAACCGACAACAGCGGTGACAGTGCCTCCAGGGAAAAGCTTTCATTTTATCATTTTTGCTCCTCCTTTTTGAAATTGGTTTTTTGTTCTACAGGTACATATATACAAGTATATATTTAATATGATTTATAAATATATCTATATCTAAAGTATGCAAAAGTACTGGGTCTAAGAATGGAAATTGAAATTTCCAAAGGTTTGGGTTACGATGAAATATAGATTGTGATTGTGACGTAGGTACATGAACTAAAACCCTCAAAAGAAAGACAATATTACCTTTTCCGTTGTTACTTTATACAACTGGAAAGATATTCTTCCCATGTAATTTATATTTAATCAAATGAAATGAAATGTTGTTTCATTTAAAAAGATGGCAGACTAAATCTATTGACTAAATGTTCATTTGTGTGACGGTAGATTTTTAGTAAATAAAGTTTTATATATAAATACAGATATATAGTATATGTATGTATTTAACAATCTTATTTAGATAAGGTATCACTCAAATTGATATTTTTCATTGTGGATTTTTCTATGATCTGTAAGCCAAGACAACCTTTTATTTAAGTTGATGTGGAACATAAAACTAAGCAACATTGGCTTGAGGCAAATATGTTGCCAGGACAATTTAATTAAATCAATTGAAGTAAACATAGAGTATACGAAGCAGAGATTGTGAGCATAGCTACATCATAATCCGTTTCCCATTTGTACATACACTGAGAGAAATACCCCATTGCGATATTTACAATGATGCATTGTAAATCTTCGCATTGTAAAAACTTTCCCCAAATTGGAAAAGCACGCAATTTTCAATATAAACTTATTGATCTTACATATACATTAATATGAAAACAGGGAAAACTATGTTTTCATGGTAAATTTTACATTGTTTGTTGATGAATTGATATGTACTATTGAAAAACCCAGAGTAAAATACAAAATAATATAAATCATATATAATTTTACATTGAAGATTTGTAAATTTTACAATTTTCCATATCATTTAATACATGTGAGTTAATAAAATCCGAAATTACATTTTTCGACTTTACATTTTTCGACTTACATACGAAATTACATTTTTCGACTATAAAATCATGCATTTCAACTTATACTTTTATATTTTTGTGAGGTTAATTTTGTATTTTCAAATGTAAAAAGAAAAAGAAAGTTGATGCCTTCAGCCGCCATATTTCTCACTGACATTTGATGGAAACGATTTCGTTTCGAGAATTAAATTTCTTATTTCAGGCGAATGACTGAAGGATATTGCATAAAAAGTATATAGCAGATATTTTTGAAACAGCATAATTTTATTGGCATCAAAATTTCATTGCAAAAGAAAAAATAAATTTGACCGGTAAAATAAAATTAAAGAAATTTTTCATTAAAAACTAAATAATTTGATGGCCCATTAAAATCTGTTTAAATTTCAGATCCAATATTGTCGAAAAATTTTCGTGGCAACTAAAATCACGACATGCAATCGGAGGAAAAGTCCATTATAAAATAATACTCCACAAAAAGTTTCGATTAATTTATCGCCATTAGATTTTTCTTGTTCGCTTTCTGTTTACGTTTTAATTTGTTCATCTCTGTTCACTCACCAAGCTAAGTGGGAGAAAGAAAACGCCGCATATTTGCTGCTTAAAATGCACAATATGGGTATCAATTCATATGGCAAAATGTTGAATTCACAATGCGGCCGTGTTTCACATTGCTCAATGTAAATCTTACAATTTTGCACAATGGCGCCCTTTTATAGTTGAAACATACGAATTCATATGCGTTTTCTATGACTTTTTCGCTCAGTGTAGTAGTCGTTTTTCGACGATTTGCTCTTATACTATGTATATGTACAAATAAATGTTTTAATGATGGCAATGTGAAATAATCATATCCACTGATTGATATCTTTCTATATATAGTGATGCCTGAAATAAGGATTTAACTTAATTTTCTCTCACTAAACACTAATTGTCCTAGAACTGTTTGGGACTTTATACGTTTACTATTTGACATTAATGAAATACGCGATTTTCGTAGCAAAAAAAAATCATTTAGGAGTGTGTCGTTCACATTTGTAGCGTTCACATTCGCCGAATGCTAAAAGTCCGAATTTCGTTCTATACAACGAGATTTTACAAAATCCTAATTTTGTTCAATACAACGATATTGGGATATTCAAAATTTTCATATTCCTTACTTTTGGGTATCTGAAATTTACCAAAAGTTAGTAGAATAAGCTTTTAGTCGAGATAAGTTTCAAAAAATGTGTTTCTTAAAAATAAAAGTCTCCTCGAATGAACGTCTGCTCTAGCTTGGGAACTGCCCGTTTCAATAATCAAAAATATTTTTGCATTAGATGTTTTATGTAGTGAACTATCAAAAGAGATTTTTTTTTAAAACCATTTGCATGGGAGACTGGATTTTGATGTATGAAACGGTTATGTAAAATTATATTCAAAATATATTTCATTTCAAAATTTTTTTTTCGATAGAATTCACTATTTCGATAAAACAAAAAAAAAGTATTCCATTTATCTTGAGAGGGGGGAAGGAGTGACGACTCACCGTTTTCGAGAAAATTGTAAAAACTTGGTTCGGTTATATGGGAGAGAGGAAAAGGAATGGCCCGATTTTGCCTGTTCAAGAACTTAAAATCCAACTATACAAAATTTTGAAGGTCAATCCTTTGGAAAGTATGGTGTTTACGAACAAACCGACAGACAGACAGGTAGACAGACAGACAGACGGACATGCGGAAATCAAAATCTTTTGTCAGACCAAAATACTCTGGTGTGGTTCATTTTTGTGTTTCCACAAAGGGTAGATATACTAAATTTAATATACTCCTGTATAATACATCATATATGGTGTTTTCGACTGGCAGATTCAGAGCAGGCTCTACCACAGTTTAGAGCAAGGTACTTTCGAGCAGATCTCGAGCAGATCTCGAGTAGATTTCGAGCACCTCTACTTGGGAGTCGAGCATTTCTCAAAGAACAAGAAGAAGCATAAAACAAATTAAAATTAATTTTGGGATCTTCCCCTTAAGTTGACACTGCCCTAATATCTATATTTGTGGCCAAATGAAATTCTTCTTCACTAGATGAAGAAGAATCCAAGAAATCAAACACAAGAATATTTTCCATTTTCAATTTGACACGATTTTGTTAGCCTTATTCTCAAAAGAGCAACTCAAATCTGACTACATTAGGCAGATCACAAAATTGCTCGAAAAATGCTCTTTTTAACCGACTTCCAAAAAAGGAGGAGGTTATCAATTCGTTTTGGTCCAACTTTATTTATTTATTTTTTATTTATTTATTTATTTTATATCTGTATGTTCACGCAGTACTTGGGTGCCGTTGCATGGATTTTGTTGAAACGTTGGTGGATGACAGAGTTCACTCCCTAGTTGGTCCCATTTTAATTTCCCCTCTCTCCGACGTTTCCCGGCCTTCCCCTCCCCTGTCAACTCCCAATCGGATGGTCCGATCGATCTGAAAATTTGTATGCGTACATTTTGGGGGACGGCTAGTGTTTTCCCCTTATCTATTTTCCCCTACCCCTTTCGCTTCTTAACCCCTCCCCTGTCAACTCCCAATCGGATGGTCCGATCGGTCTGAAAATTTGTATGCTCACATTTTGGGGGACGGCTAGTGTTTTCCTCTTATCTATTTTCCCCTACCCCTTTCGCTTCTTAACCCCTCCCCTGTCCCCTAATCGGATGGTCCGATCGGTCTGAAAATTTTTATGCGTATATTTTTGGGGGACGGCTAGTGTTTTCCCCTTATCTATTTTCCCCTACCCCTTTCGCTTCTTAACCCCTCTCCTGTCAACTCCCAATCGGATGGTCCGATCGATCTGAAAATTTGTATGCTCACATTTTGGGGGACGGCTAGTGTTTTCCCCTTATCTATTTTCCCCTACCCTTTCGCTTCTTAACCCCTCCCCTGTCCCCTAATCGGATGGTCCGATCGGTCTGAAAATTTTTATGCGTATATTTTGGGGGGCAGCGAATCCTTCAACCCTCAAATTTTCCAGATAAAAAACAAACACATATGGGGGTTTTTAGGGTCGCCTAATCCAATTCTAATGTTTAGAAGTCTGTAAGGTTAACGAAAGGTTTCTGTCGATCTAAAAAATGTTGGTGACCAAAATTTTTGCTGTCGACCTCTAAAATTTAGTTTACAACTTACTGTTGCCATCCCTAAAAATTCGCTGTTTGGAACGATTAAAGTTTTGCTCTACCCATTTCCTAACATTAAATAGGTATATCCTATAATATAATACGAGGACTGTCGTCCTTCTGTCTGTCAGTCTGTCTGTCTGCACAGTGGATCTCGAAAACAGGCCTAACGATTTTCATGAAACTTGGGTGTTAGGGATTTTCGGGGACAAAAATACGATCTAGATAGGTATCCCCTCTGAGAAAATTCCCCTTCGACACTCCTCGCCTGGTATCTTCGAATTCGGTGGTCCGATCTTAATGAAACTTTCCAGTGTCACTAAGGGGGTTGAAGGCTATCGATTCGTAACGCCGTTTTCGCACGTGGGGCGCAGCTCTACCCATTTCCTAACATTAAATATATCTATATAATATGTATATACCAAAAGTCACTAAAAATTATAAAATAAAAAACTTTTTAAAAAAAAGTAAAAAAAACCGACTTAAAAATGCACTAAAAAGGAAAAAATAATTTTTTTTTGGAAGTTGGTGCCAAAATAGAAACAAACAATTTGCTCTCTTTTATTGTACAATCTAAAAGTGCACTAAAAAGGAAAAAATAATTTTTTTGGAAGTTGGGGCCAAAATAGAAACTTAAAGAGGACTTCTATTCATATTTCTTGAGTGTTACTTTTACAGCTATCACCAATTCTATTACTGCTATCCAAATGAAAATATTTTATCTTTCGTGACGACATCTGACAAAAGAATATTTTTTTAATTTTAACGGAGCTTACCCAAAAACAAAAGAATATTTGTTAATGTTGACGTGGGTTAAGGGCAACGTGCCAAGTAAGGAACAATACCGCTGAAATTTTTATACCCGTATGGTATGGAATACCAAAGGGTATACTAACTTTGCCTTACCGTTTGTAACGCCAAGATCCCGTCATCACACACAAAAATGAATTACACCAGTGTGTTAGGAATGACAAAAGATTTTGATTTCCGCATGTCCGTCCGTCCGTCTGTCCGTCTGTCTGTGAACTCGATTGCGGACGCACGGATTGAGCTAGAGCCTTGAAATTTTGCGCAGATCCGTTTTTCGTAAAATGCGAGGCTAAGTTCGTTAATGGGCGAAAACGGTCCATTAGGGGGGGTACCCCCCATACGAACGAAATCGTTTTTTGCGAATATCTCAAAAACTGTGCATCTTATCAAAAAAGTGCAAGAACAAAAGTTATTTAGAATATGATTCTACATAAAACTTCCATACATCAAAATCCGATTGGAACAAATTTTAAAAAATCTCATTGGAAACTTTGACTTCAAAGTGTAATTTTGGTACAACTGTTCACTTAAATCACCATACGGGTTTTCAATAATTGCCAGATTGGCAAATATAGCTTTTGTTATGTTTATATTATGTAGGTAGGCTGTAAAAAAATAATGGTTTGAATCTCATCTCTGTGACTTATTAGAAAACAAAAACTTTTGGTACAATTCAATAAATAATAATTTTATTTATTAGAAATTTTTTAATTTTATATATTGTACAATAAAAGAGAGCAAATTGTTTGTTTCTATTTTGGCACCAACTTCCAAAAAAAAATTATTTTTTCCTTTTTAGTGCATTTTTAAGTCGGTTTTTTTTACTTTTTTTTAAAAAGTTTTTTTAGTGCTTGCATACGGAGTACTTTCGTCACTCGAACACGTAACTCTTTTTCGAGCGAACAAAAAATCTCAGTCGAACACAAGTTCTCAGAGTGAGCAACTTTAGAGCAACTTTAGAGCAATTTTAGAGCAACTTTAGAGCAACTTCAGACCAAAAAGAGCATGGCAGTCGAAAACGCCAATAGAATATTAAAATACTGTTGAACTTCCCTAGAGTTTGCTGAAAACAACAATATTTCATTTTTTATTTAAAAATTACAAACACACAAAAAGTCAAAAAACAAGATATATAAGTTTTTATACCCATATGGTGAAACCAAAGGTTATATTAAATTTACCTTACCGTTTGTAACGCCAAGATCCCGTCATCACACACAAAAATGAATAACACCAGTTTGTTTAGAATGATAAAAAAAAATTGAATTTAGCATGTCCGTCCGTCTGTCCGTCTGTGGCGCGGATTGCGGGCGCACGGATTGAGCTAGAGACTTGAAATTTTGCGCAGATTCGTTTTTCGTAAAATTCAACGCTAAGTTCTTTAATGAGCAAAAATGGATACGAACGAAAACGTTTTTTTGCGAATACCTCAAAAACGGTGCACCTTATCAAAAAATTACAAGAACAAAAGTTATTTAGAATATGATTCTACATAAAACTAGCATACATCAAAATCCGATTGGAATAAATTTTTAAAAATCTTATTTTAAAATTCTTGTTCGCCGTTCACATAAATCACCATACGGGTTTTCAATAATTGCCAGATTGGCAATTATAGCTTTTGTTATGTTTGAACTAGAAATCTAAAATTTTGGCACACATAATGTGTTTCTGCGACATTCCCGGAATGGCTGCGAGAGACCCAAATTTAAGCATGTTTTTTCGGCGTCCCGGAAACTAAACTTTTCTCCCAATTATGCAATCAATTTTTGTTCTTTTTTTTAAACATTAAAGACTACCAACACTTTTGATATAATCCGAAACAAAAAACAAGATCTGACACAAAAAAAATTCCAAAAAATTCCAAAAGTTTTCACCTATTCCTCAAACTACCCCAATGACCTTACCTAGTTCTCAAACTACCCCAACAAAACTTACAGTTACGATTCAGATAGCGTTATCTGACTGAATCCAAAAAAATAAATCTATTATTTTAGGTTTGTGTTTGTGTTTCTGTCTGTCTATTCGCTTATAACTGGAGAACCACTGAACCGATTTGAATGAGACTTTCAGGGGACCTTATTAGGTCCGAATAGTGACCGAGGCCGACACGTGAGGAAGGGTTGGACCGCGTGAAAATTGAGAAGAGTGCAAATTTTCTGATCTTCACAATGAATTTTCTAATTTTGAAAACCGCATTCCAATCGATTGATCGATTCAAAAGTTATGAAGTATAGAAGGCGAAGGAGAAGATCAATATAAAATATCCTTTCTTTTATTTATGCAAGTGTATCTGTGTGCAAAGTTTCATCGAAGTCGGTTGGGCCGTTTTCGCGCGTTGCCGAAACAAACATACACCAAACAGATAATCAAAAAAATTTTAAATATTATCTTTGGTTTCAGCACGATAAATTACATCGATCTATACAATTTAGAAAAACAGCCCCTTAGAGTTTTATTATATGTATAGACTAGCTTGCATATCCGCCGTTTTCGGGTAAAAGTTTTTTTAAAAATGGTCCATGCTAGACTTTAATCACGAAACTTGGCTGACGCGTCCTTAACAATTTTCCTTCCATTGTTTCAATTGAATTAATTTAAAATATGCAGAAATTCGGTACAATCGTTTGTTCATAAAAAAATTTCATTTCAAGAAAAGCAAATATTTTACAAATTATTAACCAATAGCTTGCATACCCGTCATTGCCGGGTTAAGTTTTTTGTATAAGTTTTAGAATACGAAGAAAACCGGAAACAACTTAAAAACTTTTGAGAAAAATCGTATCCTTGCAGGACTCTCAGTTGCGAATTAGTATAACACCAGATTCGTGATCAGCGACCCCGAAAATCCCCTAATGCAATTTTTCCATGGGAAAGCGTGAAAATGATATTTACGTTATTCTTGCAGGAGCTTCTAATTCAAGTCTTGAATTTCTAACACCGGATTCGTGATTAGCCACCCCGAAAACCCCCGAGTGAAACTTTTCAGCCTCCTATTGAGCAGGATTCATGGCGAAAATCACGGTTTAAAAACACCCAAACCCCCTTTACCCCCCGTTTACCCCCTTAGCGGGAAAATTTCGGAAAACCCCGCCTTAGTGAGCGCCTACGTGATGGTTGGGACATACTGTGAAAGTTTCAAGTTTCTAGCTTCAGGGGTTTGGGCTGGGCGTTGATGAGTCAGTCAGTCAATTAGGTTAAACGATTTTATATATGTATATAAAGACAGAAAATATCCGTATTATCTCATACAAGAACAAATTATTTTTTATTTCCTGATTTTGATGTAGCTTAAAAAACTATTAATAATGGCATTATTTATTTCATTCTATTGATATAAAAAATATATTTATTTCAAAAATGTGTGGATACGTGCTTCCTTTATCTATGCTACGTACATCTCTCAAATAATCCTTAAGGAAATAAAAATTTGTCTCGGAGTGCAACGGACGATTTCTACAAACAATTCCTTTATGCGTTTTCTTTTATCCCACATGAAACCGAAGGTGGTTTTCGAACGGGAAGTTGCAGCTATTATCCTTCTTAAGACTAGGTGATAAAAATTGTGACAGAGAACGCTACAATACCCTGAAACTTTCAATATCAATTTAGTTCTTTTAATGTGCCTGAATTCAAAATGCAACAGTTTATTCCGATCCTTATAGTGTAGCGTGGGAATTTTGATTTCTCCGTATGTCCCCAGCACAATTAATCTTAAAATTGTTAAGGTCAGGTGGTTGCATTGACCATATCCGCTTTCTTGATAATAAAGGAATGAGTTCAGGAAATTCTAAAGAATGATTTCTAAAACTAGATTAAATTTGGAAAGTTTTGATCAGTGCGAAATCAATTTAAATTATAAAATGAATTTCAGCGGTGCAACATTAGGTGAGTTCTTAACATTGAGGCATTTAGGTTTATTAGGGATAGTTTTGAAATTTATACAATAATACTAATAAAGTGAACAATGAAAGAAAATTTTTAAAACTTTAAATACCTCGCGAAAATAAATAACAATTTCCAAATGGCAACTCTGTTGTTGCGTGAAAATTGGAAAATACTTCAATTACTTACTTGGGAATTCTCTCAATTTTCACAATTTATCTTCAATCGTAAGATGGGTTAAGATGCATTTTATACCCGAAATCATAAAACCATCAATAGGGTATAATAGGTTATACAAATGCAACCGGTTTTTACGATTTTCTCGAAAACGGTACGTCGGCGACGTCGGAAACAAAAGTATTTATAATAAGACTTTACAATTGTTTTTTATGTATCAACGGATATGCCAGTTTACAGTTTTTTGCAAAAGTTTTTTTTTGCCCCAAAAAACCGAAAAATAACTTAGGACTTTTGAAAAACATCCCTTATACTTACAAGACCTTCCGTTTCGAATTGTGTGACCCAGAAAACTCTCAAATATCCGTTTTTCAGAAGAAAAAATAAGAAAAAGGATATTTGAGTTATCCTAGCTGGATCCCCGTTTCGAATTTTAAAATTATGAAACTAGATTCTTGATCAGCGACCTCGCAAACCGAGTGACATTTCTCAGTCCTCTAACGCTCAGGCTTCAATGATTTTAAGCATCAACCCCACACCTATCCCCGTTTACAACTTTAGGATGAAATTTTGAAAACCCATTTTTTGTTTAGCACCAATGCATTTGTGTGCAAAATTTAATGATAATCGGTTTAGTGGTTCTCAAGATTTGTAATCTTTGATACGTTTTTGTTATTCTGTCTTCATAAAGTTTGATTCTTACACATGTGAGGTTAAGGTTCAATACTTGGTTGTATCGATACATATTATTTTTCGTTTTTCGTATTTTTTAATTGGTTTCCATATTTATATGTATTATCCTTACAAATAAAAAAAATGTCCCATCGGTGTCGCGATTATGGAGGTTTAACTGTGTACACGGTAAAATTTTTTGGGCTGAATTTGAATCTTTTTGGTATTGTATACAATTCCACACCAAAAAAAGATTAAAATTTATTATTTTTTAAATCTTTTTTTTTATTAAAACGTGATTTCAATAATTTTGTTTATTAAAATTTAATACAACTGCATTATTTTTTTAATGCATTTTGGTATTATAATGCAAATGCGGTATTTAAAAATAAATTTAATTTTATTCAAATTTAATATTAGTATTAAAATTTGATTTATTGAAAAATGGAAGTATTAAAAAAAACAGTCCTTTTTTAGGACCTCCGTTTTTTACTACTTCCATTTTGCCTTATATAATCGGTTGTTGCAGATCATATGCGAATTATAATAGATGAAATATTTTAAGAAATATTGAAAAATAATACAAATTTCATTAAAATAATATCGAAGTTAATCATTTGATAGGATTGAACTTTAATAGAAAAAGTATTAAAAAATGTCGAAGTCCAGAAATGGGATTAAAAGTTAGTCCAATAATTTTAACCGTGTACATTTCGAAAATATTCCAATTCACATTTCGAAACTTTTTAAGACACCCCCGTTTTGGCGAAGCAACTTACTGTAATTTCATTTGCACTTGGTAGGAACCAGAATTGAAGTTTCAAAGTCCGATCTCCGGAGATTTTAGTTCAATGTATATTTTTTTAAAAATTATAATTGTATTATTAATATTCTATTCAAAGTACGGTAACCAAACGTTCTTTATTTTAAATACAGTCCTTTTTTACAAGCCTTTATTTAGTTTCACTTGTTAATTTGTTTGTTAAGGCCTACGTTACACACGGCAACTTTAAGCGGCGACTTTTCTTAAGTATAGGCGAGAGAAGTGAGGGAAGCGGTGGCCCTCACTTCTCTCGCCTATACTTAAGAAAAGTCGCCGCTTAAAGTTGCCGTGTGTAACATAGGCCTAAGGTGGAATTTTGTAATCCAGTATGCATGCAAGAAAAAAATAGCGTCCAGTAGATGTGATTTTGTCCAAATGGAACCAACTCAGGAAAAAAAAACAAAATATTGACTCAAATAACTCAGAAAATAACAAAATGGCCATAAATAATAACTCAGAAAATAACAAAATGGCCATAAATAATAACTCAGGAAATAACAAAATTGCAAGCTCTTAAAGAGTACTAAAATAGAAAAAATAAAACAATCTCAACGCAAAACGTCTCAACGCTTTTATTTAGTTTTTATTTTTCAGACCAAATCCCTACGTAAAATTATTATTTTTTTACACTTTTATAAATTTTATTTAAAAAAATGTTTTTTGCTAAAGTATTTAACTTCAATTACTTGACTTCAATTTGAAATTCCAACAGAAAAACTACTTGTTAGGAATAGCTTTTTTTTGTTAAACAGTTTATCGTTTTTGTCCTTTTTTCTGAAAAAGGTGTTTTTGTCCTTTATTCTCTCGAAAAAATGGTGAGCGTATTTATAATGCAATTATACATCAGCACTTCATTCAAAGGACCGGTTTTAAACAAACAAATTTAATTAGAATATTATGATCAAATTTGTCATATTGCGAACAACCGCTAGCTGATTTACATTTTAGAGGTACCAAAACAAATAAAATAGTCCTCTCGCAACATAATTGAATTATTTTTTCTAAAACATATTCAAAGAAATATGAAAAACTTCAAGAATAGTATTTAAAATTCGAATAGATCGAAATCGAAGCAAATCACTAAAACTGATACAAAAATAAAAAAAAATTAAGATAAAATTAAAAATTAGTTTAGCAGGTAGCACCCACATTTACTTAACCTAAACAAGAATCACCCATTAGTTATGAGTGGTACAAAAAACTGGAAGTCATGTTATGACACCTGAGATACAGCCTCCTTTTTTGGTTACACCTTAACCGTGATACGAATTCATTGTTGTCGATGACGTAGTACTTTTGAGTGAATATAAAAAATGAAAAGTAATAATTATGACAGGCTCGCAATACAAATGACAAATGATTCGATCGGCATTGTTCCCCTATTGATCGTGTCACTCTGCATAGGAATTTCAATTGACTTCGAATTACTTGCGCTTGCCAGCGATATATGTATAGAATTTCGTGCCACAGCGCATGTCTCTTTGCACAGTGAAGCCCGTTAATTTTAGATTTTATGTATTTCAAGAGCTACAGTATATAACAAGCTTTGACATAGAAACTGAGCAATGTCGAGTGCTCGGCTCAGCAACTCGAAAATAAGCAGTGGATAATTAGACCACTCCCTGGTGAAGACGATACAAATTAGTGTGGCCATATCTAAATTTGAGATTTATGAATGCATGTTCACAGTGTGTCTGAACGGTTTGATAGAAGATCAAATTGGTTTATGAAATCTTTCATAGTATTAATGAAATCGTTCATAAATATTATGAATTCACTTAATTTTTATGAACAAAATTTCGTTCAGTGTATGAAGATAGACATAATTTTGATACAAAAAACACATATTCTAAACACTTTTTAATTTTATACATTTTTTCGGCAAAAAACTATCGGGTGTTTCAATAAGGACATAACAATTTTGTATTTAAAAAAAAAACACAGAATAATTGAGATATCGGGCTGGATTTATTCCAGGTGTAGTGGACATGTTACATTTAAGTATGAAATTCGATGTCGTTCATATGGCCACCGCGAGCACGTTTACTGATTGATTCTTTGGAGTCAATTTTCCACCACTCTTCCACACATATTGGCCGGAACGTTGGCAATTTCGCGTTCGATATTGTTCCTGAGCTCCTCTAACGTTGTTGGCTTGTTGGCATAAACCAACGACTTAACATAACCCCATAAAATGAAATCCAACGGCGTTAAATCGCATGAGCGGGGTGGCCATTCGACCGGACCATTTCTCGAGATTACACGATTACCGAACTTCTCCTTCAATAGATCAATTGTTTGACCAGCTGTGTGACATTGCTCGTTCCTGAACTTTACCATGATAAAAATGTAAACCTTGACTGACGTTTTAGCATTGCCAGATCATAAAAAAAGTTTTAGGGCGCGTTTTTATTAAAATACAAAATTGTTATGTCCTTATTGACAGACCCCTTATTTTATTTAAGTGAGGAAGAGTGGAGGGGGGTGGATGGAATAGTCAAATTTCGCCTGTTAAAGAACATAGATTTGACTTTTAAGAGAAACTTAGCTGTGCAAAATTTCAAGTCTCTAACTTAATTTCTTCGATAGCTTTTGTGTTCATGGATGGATGACATACGAAAACGACGGACGGATAGACAGACGGAATTCAACATATTTTGTCAATGTTTGGAATAGGTTAATAATTTTTATTATTATTTCAGGATTAACCATATTTATAGCAGAATTAGGGGATAATTTTGAAATTGATTATAAAAAAATATTGCGTTGTTCTCTTTACGACAATTACGTTTAATACTAAGAATTTTATCAACAGGTTATGCTAAATTAGCTTTTCTTCATCTTTTAACTTATGCATTATTTAAGTCTTTATTGTAGGATCGTGTTTAATTTTTATACAATTCCGTTAACCGGAAGTGATCAATATAGCGAATTTGTCAAAAATGACACTTTCCCTAAAATTGGTTTGTTCGCATTAAAATATGATAAAAGTTAAAGACAACCAACATTTTCATATTTTTCCTAAGGTGTAGTTATTTTGAAAATAACTTTATTTTGAAAAGTACAAGAAAAATGAAAATAATAAAAAATCCTACAACTTAGTTTTTGCCCTAAATCTCTAGCTTTAATAGTTTTCAAGTCATTTGATTCGGTATCCACGACAGTTAAATCTGAACGAAAGTACGGCAAAAACCGTACTCGCAAACTATATCTACTTGAATTTGATTTCCTTAACCAATTCTAAAATTGGAATCAGTGTAATAAATTAATTTATCTTTCAATTTTAGGATGTAGTAGACCTTGATACGCAAAAAATTTCGCCTGCGGCACATTTTTCCACGGTTTTTCTGTCTATGGAGGCTATTTCTGATTGAATTTTAAAATTCTTCTTATAACAAAGTTGTGTCGGATTTACAAAAATGTCAGAAGTTTTACAGCTCCACAGAAATACAATAGCCTTGCACGGAGCTGTCAAAATGCACTATTCGTAATTGGTGCAAAACAATTTTTTTTGTGATGTGGCCAAAATGTAAAGGTGGAAAGACTACACAGGGTCCAGTTTAGATTTGCTACGGCCTTATTCGTATAAAAAACAGGATTAGTAATAAGCAGCAGCCACCTAGCCTTTAACATGTTGACTGCCATATGAGACGGACGTGGTTCACAATTAAAATGGGCTCCTCCGACTGTGTGAGACACATGTGATTTCACAGCACTTTTTTTTAGTATAAGCTGTGTTGTAAAAAAAATATTTATATTGAAAATTCCTGAAAGTTTTTTAAGGGGCTGCGAGAACGTGATTTGATATTCCAAGGGGTGCAGATCACTAAGAAGTTTAAGAACCATTGCGCTATAAAAAGTTTCACTTGTTAACCAATATTTTATTAACCGTTAGGTTTTTTTTCGGGATAAATACAATATTTGGCCAAATTCAGTTCAAAGTATGATCAAAATTTGATGATAGTTCATCAAGTTCGAGAAAAAAAAATTAGGAGTAGCCTGGGTTTTCGGCCGTTAAAGTGGGTTTGCTCATTAACGGGGAGCCCACTCCGAAAGTAATATTTGTTGTTGCATTATTTTTTGAATCCATGTGATATGTAAAATTATGCTTTATTTTGTTAAAATACGAAAGAGTGTAGGATAATATAGAAATGGAAAGAAATTCACAGATATTGTTTTCTGCCTTTCAGCATTAAAGGGGCATGCAATTAACAAGTTTCACTGTTTTCATTTTTTTTTTAAATTTTATTAAAACCAATAGAATTCTTTGCTCCTTTTTCGAACAATGTGGAATTGAGCAAGCAGATCAAACAAACGAAAAATGATTCTTGAAACGTTGTGAAACTCATGAGATGATGTGATCAAGTGATGGAGCAGAGTTGGTAGCCAAATGATTTGTACTTTGAGGTGCAAATGATACATTGATTTTGAATGACTTAACAAAAATTAATTTATGCGTTGGTATTTATTCGAATCTACGAGTATATCTTGCCTTCCACAAGTTTTGAATATCTTGGAATTTTGTTACTCGCATTTGTAGGCATGGACTTGTAGTTTTGAATTTGGAATTCTTATATTAAATTGTAGCAAAATAATTAATATTTTTATTTGCTATCATTATTGACTTGGATACGTTTTATTTATTTATTTGCTGCGTTTTATGAACCTAGTTTTACCAATTCATATAGATTGCAAATGACGGAAGATTTATATGGCACTACGGTTTTGAGTTCAGCCGATTTGCGAAAGTAAAAAAGCGCGGGAAACTGCATCCAATATGACGAAAATTTGGCTAAAAAACATCGAAAACGATATGAAAATAGTTTGTGGATACATTCAACATTTTTTGCATTGCTAATTTTTTTCATATATTTAGCTTGGAGCCGTCACAAGCGTAAAAACTTCTAACTAGGGAAAACTTCAGTACTTGACACGAGGACTCGACAAAAAAAGCTAACGATAATTTCGCTTTTCATAAAATAAAAAAAAACTTGAAAAATACTTCTCTGGGCTTATATGCATTTCAGGAAAATCTCTGGGCTTAAATATTCATTGTAGGAGACCATTTTCATCTTGTTCTGTAGAACATGTGTACAAAATTTGTGTACAGATAAAGAAGGGATGTTAAACGCACCAGGTATGTGTAGATTTAGATGCATAAAATCGTATGTAGGAAGTCTCCAACGCTACTTGTACATTTTTTTATTCTAACAGCAGCATTTCAACGAGTGGCACTAAATTTAAGAGGACTCTTATAAAAGTTTCCCGCTCGTTATGCTCTTGGTGTAAATCCTCTCCATACAAACTCTGAATAAAATACAATTCAGTTGTTGCTATTTGAAACGTATTCATTCAATCTGCTCAAAGTATGTGCAGAGATGGGGTGGGATCAGGCTAGCGAGGGGAGACATTTTTCTGGTACTTGGATGGGGTTGCTTGTCCTCCTTTGGGACGTTTATTGGTAGTACGGACTAAGTAGGACATTTGGTCTAAAATGGTAATTACCAGTCTATTAGCAGGAAGATACAGTGTATTGAATTTCCTGCTTTATGGATAGTTTTCCCAGAGGATATGTTTTTAGGCAGTCATGCGAATTATTTTATTTGATGCGTTGCTGATGTTTGGGGTGTCTTATGCTAGCAGATTTATAAAATCGAAATATACATACAAACAAATGTGGTAAAGGAATTGCTGAGGCGTTTAGGATGTTAGATTTCGCTGCAGATTCAATCATAATAACGAAGCTATTTATTTGGGTTACCGCAACAGAAGGTTGATATTAAGATTTCTTCTTCGCATCAAATTATTATTTTCAAATAAGTAAAATCAATTTAAGTGAGTTCTGCGTGTGTTTGCTGCGTGCGTGCCAGGTTTTAAAATATTGAAATAAAAGAGGGCTTGATGCGGTAAATTCCCCTCAATTGGAAAGTTCAGGTGAAGAGGACTATGTTTTTAGATCAAATGAAGTGGGTTTGATTCGTTACGATTGCACTGGTATTTTTTTTTGCATAAAAACATTGGCTTTTAACGGGGGCGTCTTTAGATGATTTAGGTCCTGAATGCAGGGTAAATTCGGGGCCAAATTTTCTACTTTTTTGGCCTATATTCATTTCACACACCCTTAAGATTTTCATGTCGCCTCTTTTGATAATAAAGCTAGAACCTGAATCATACGTCGATGCGTCCGTCATGTGTCCGTCCGGTAGACAGTTTTATGCGGTGACAGTTGGGTACTGCAACGAATCAATTCTTGTTCACTTTTTTTGCACTTCTTCTATTAGTTTATCGTCTTTCAATTTGTTCCATACTTAAATTGCTTAAATCGTAACCAAACTTTTTTGCGAAATGACATTTCCGTGCGTTGCCGCATGTAAAAGTAGAAAGTCGACCTACTCTATGCGGTTGCCGCATCGGACGAACGCATTATTAGGGGAGTACTCATAGCAGCCCGTTGATTTTACTTTGACCACATCGAACTGTAAACGTGACGGACGCACGGATGTATGTTTCTGGTTCTACCTTAATAAATAAAAATGAAAAAAATGTCTTTTATGCCCTTTTCTTGTGGCAATTAGGGCGCACACTCTTTTAGAACAAAGTTTTTATGTAATATCATTGAAATACAGGGAAAAGAATGCGCCGCAGCCGAATCTCTACTAAAAGTGACCCGAAGCCTCGTAGTGAGCCAACTCTTAACTACGTATCAATGAACGCGCTGGGCGGCATATTTGAATATTAAAATTATAACAATCTAAGCAATGATAACGTGGTTATACTTTTCCCCCAATTTTCCGGAAAAAATCTCTTATGGGGGTTTTTGGAATCGCTGAATCTGATTCTGAAGTTAAGAAGTCTGTAAGGATAGCGGAAGGTCCTATTAGTACATTTTTTTAAATTGTTCAAGATAAAATATTAATAACAAAGATTTAATTTTTTTCAAATGAAAGACAATATTTTACACATCATGGATGATGAGCAGAAAATCAGAATAAATGTTTAAATTATTTAGTAAAGTTTGCTGCAATTTCCTGATCTGCTCATATACCGTATGCGTCATAAAAATCTGGAAAATTCATATTAAATTGTAAACCGTTTAGTAAAACACAGAAGTTGAACGAAAAAAAATGTGTTTTGCTCTAAACTAAATCTTACATACTAGTAAAAAAAATTATTCAAAATGTCCACCTCCAGCATTTACGAACTCCTCCAAACGGGGCATGTACTTCTTGCAGGTCAATATTAAATAAGACTCCGGCTTGTCGTTCCATGCGATGGTAATGTTGGACTTCAGAGCTTGCCCATTATTGTAAGCCTTAGCTCCCGTCTTAGCCTGAACATATGCCCATATTAAAAAATCCAGGGGATTAAGATCTGGAGAGCTCGGTGACCACATGTCCTTAGACCAGAAGTTTTTTAAATGATTGGTTTTTTAAATTATCCAAATTTGAGTACTTCTGGCAGTGTGGCACGGTGCCCCATCTTGTTGAAACACGTAAAACACATCATTACCGTAGGTTCACTCTATTGATGGTTTTACATGACTCTCCAAGATATCCTTATCGGATTCCTTCTGATCCTTCCTTTGATTGCCCTAATCAACACTGGAGTCCTTACTGAAATGGGTCTGCCGCTTCCAGATTGCGGCCTAACTATTCTCCTGGCCACACAAGTCGCTCTTACAGCGTAAACAGTTGACAACGTTACGTTAAATTCATTGGAAATCGCCTTATTGGACTTCCGCGCGTGGACCAACTTCATGATTTTCACTTTTCGAGGCTCCCCCATGTTGTCTATATTTATAAACATTTAATTTTTTGGCTCAATTATGTACGAATTTGTATTTATAAACCCTTTCAAACGTAGTACAAATTAATAAGCAACCGTTATCTCCTTGAAAATACTTGCAGTACTAGATTCCAGATTTTTATGACGCATACGGTAGAAGTAGTGATTTTTAGAGACAGTTTTCAGAAGCAGGTTATGTTCATAAGGAACACCAAAATCGCCTGCTTTATTCTAACACAAAAAAAAAACAGTTTTTTTTATGCAGAAAAACGAAGTTTTGTCACTTGCCATTTTTAAATTACAAATATACAACCTAATTTTATAACTAAAAATGTGTTTTATTTAAATAAAATTATCATTCAATAATACAAATATATTTGGAATTATTCCGTATTCGGCCGAATAGTACAAAAAGGCCGAATATGCCGAATAACGAATAGTAACCGAATATTCATTGCAGGCTTAATAACCTCCCACTAACATATGAAAACTATTTAGGTCAAATATTTAAGTTTTTGCTTAAATGATACAAGTATGACATGTTGCGTAATGTTTTTTAAAACATTTTTTTCGAGTTTTTTTTTTAAATTTTATTTTTATTTTGTTTAAAGGCGAGTGTTGTTTGTTATTTGTTTGAAGATAGCCGGATGTTCCATTAGAGACAGGAAAGTGTTTTGTTCAAACTTTCAAAAAAATAAGCTTGTGTCGAATTTGTACATGAACTTTTGTATTCAGAAAACCCTATTAGGATACTTTTATTTCAAGAAATTAACATTGTCATCGAAAATGTATGGCCTCCTTAAATTTTTTCTATAATAAACTGTCGAAATGGTTGTCAATAGAGAAACCCCTGGTATCCATTGATATCGCGAAACTAGTCCACAGAATAATTGGTATTGTAAAAGGTGAAACTTTTTTAAATAATTAAACTTTACAACCTCCTAAGAATTGAAACTACCTACTCGAACTGAATACGATGAAAGAGGTGTAGAACGCAACAGACAATTGGATTAGGAAACTATTTTGCCTCGACATCTAAGTTTTTCCGCTACTAGTTTTTCAATTACCTGACGTCGCATAGTGGAAAAATAGTATCCGGACCAAGAAAAAAAAACGCTTGGCACTACAATTAGCTAGGAAAAGCGAACCAACGAAGCGCACCTTAGGGTAAAAGACAGGAATTTTCAGCGTACGCTGAATGCATTTGCAGCCACGTGAAATAGACAAAACTGCTATCTACAGACAGACGATTGAAAAACTACCCATCGAACGTTTTCAAGAGAGGCACTTTTAGGATTTCGTTTTTCCACCAAGTTCTGAAAATAGTCTGAGGTATTAAATGTTGAGGCATTGTAGTTTTTACCATTCACCGGGGAAATGAGAAAATCGATTGCAATCGAAATGGGAATACTCAAAACTGTCGCAAATGAAATGTAACACCTTGCGTCATGTATCTGGTGTTTTCAATTTAAAATATTTTTCTTTTATTTTATCAGTTGTGACCACAATTACAATTTTTTCTCTACGGAACTTTAATGTTTTCTGTATGCACTTTCAGGCGTCACAGTTCAGTATAGGACATTTTTCCAAATTGAACTAAATGTTACATTTCACTTATTAACAATCGAGCGCAAATGTGCAATTCTGAGTTTAATGTAGAACCAGTGTTGTGCATTTACGCGTAAACAATAATTCTTTACATTTTTTTGTGTAAAGAATTAAGGGCTCTCCCCATTGCCAGGATATTTTAGTTGCGATAAAATGACACACTTATATAACAAAGGCTTGGTAAGAAAGAGAGAGAACAAAAAAAAAACCGTACGTCGCCAGATGTCGCTTTTGTAGTTTATTTTATAGGAAGCGTTCGTCGCCAGGTGTCGCTTTGGTAGATGTAGTTGAACTGACGTACGCTTCCTATAAAATAAACTACAAAAATAGTCAAAATCTGTCTGATTTTGACAAATGCAGTTTCAAAACTTACAATACAATGAATAACAACGAAGGTATTTATATTTATTACATGTTTTGGTATACAGACTATAATAATAATAACCATATTTACAGGTAGGAAATTTGAGATATTAGAGGACATACAGATATGCGATTCGGAGATGCAAATTGAATGTTTTGGACATGGAATACGGTTTAAATTCCTATGATTTTATCCTATAAAACTTTCTATAAAGACTCGTGCCCGTATTCTGTCTTTCCCATTGACAATTACAGCTATCTGTCTCTTTCTATTTGTAACACATTTTTATCGCAACTAAAATATCCTGGCAATGGAGAGAGCCCATTAGTAAACAATAATTGCTTACGTACACAATAGTAAAAAATCGTAAAGAATGTAAACTACTGTAAATAATTAGCTCTTTGATGTCAAAAGCAGTCTGAAAGTTTTATAATATTAGTTGAAGTTGAAATAAAATATTTCACGTGGTTAGTTCTATTCGGTCAGTTGTCTCAAGTCTGGGGCTGATTATTTGTCGTTGTATTTAAATACTCCGCGGACTATTTAGCTGTGTCGCTAAGCAAAAAAAGAAATTAAATTTTTAAAGGTTTTTAAGAGATATAATGCTTTTTAGGATATTAATTTTCGGTCGTGAATCTATTTACCTAGGGTATCTACTACATTCTCAAGTCCAAGCCAGCTAAACCATTTTCTTTTCACAATGTCTTTTGTGAAAACCTCAGAAATTTTTCTTTCATTTGGATATTAAGTCCATGCATCTACTACAACCTATGAATTTTTGAAGTTGGTTTCGGAAAATCTGAATTTTCGGAATTCCTCTCAAACGAAAAACCTTCCGAACGCCTAAAGAAAATTCCAAAGTATTGCAAACCTGGCTACCAGTCGTACGTAACATTTTTAGTTGCTCCAGGGCGCTAAATATTTAGCCACGCCACTCTGGGGGAGACAAAAGTTTGGCTGGCAGAGAGAAAGTTAGTCAATTAAACGAAAATCGGTCCTTTTTTCTAAGTGGAGGAGATAAACTTTGGTCCAAAGCGCACAAATAATTTCGGATGTAAGAATATTCAAGTAAAACCCACATAGACGATTTTGTTTTGGTTTACTGTTTTGGCAAAAACATATAAAAACATAACAAAAGCTATAATTGCCAATCTGGCAATCATTGAAGACCCGTATGGTGATATTCGTATCAAAATTCGAACAGTTGTACCAAAATTCCACTTTGAAGTCAAACTTTCCAATAAGATTTTTTAAAATTTATTCCAATCGGATTTTGATGTATGGGAGTTTTATGTAGAATCATATCCTAAATAACTTTTGTTCTTGCACTTTTTTGATAACATGTACCGTTTTTGAGATATTCGCAAAAAACGATTTCGTTCGTATGGGGGGTACCCCACCTAATGGCCCATTTTTGTCCATTAACGAACTTAGCCTCACATTTTACGAAAAACGGATCTGCGCAAAATTTCAAGTCTCTAGCTCAATCCGTGCGCCCGCAATCCGCGCCACAGACAGACAGACGGACGGACAGACAGACGGGCAGACAGACGGACAGACAGACAGACGGACAGACAGACGGACGGACATGCAGAAATTAATTATTTTTATCATTCTAAACACACTGGTGTAATTCATTTTTGTGTGTGATGACGGGATCTTGGCGTTACAAACGGTAAGGCAAAGTTAATATACCCTTTGGTTTCACCATACTGGTATAAAAATTCTTCAAGATCAAACTAAGTTACATATGTATGTGAAAATTTAGATTAAGAAATACTGTTTTTCTTATAAAGCGTACAATAAATTACACTCTAAATGGTTTGTGTGAATTCACATTAAGTATTGTTGGAAAAAACTCGTTTTTCTGAATATTTTCCCACTTTTGATGCGTGATTTCCAAAAAATCGTGTGAAATCTATATTTTTGAGTGATTTTACTACAAAATTTGCGTGATTAAAACCAAATTTGTATGATCTCACACAAATGTGTGATTTCAGACTAAATTTGTGTGAAATACGTCTATAGTAGATTTTGCTCATCAGTTCTCTACACTGTCAAAGGAAAAACGCACACAATAACATGGTTTTTCAGTTGTGTTTAGCGAAAATAAGTTGGTGTGGGTATATACAAAATTATTTGTTAAAAAAACTTTAAAGTAAATGCTTTTAACCGCTTTGAATTTGACTACTGATGAGCATATGATGAGCCTTCGATGAGTTGTCATGTAATGTCGACGAGGCGATGCGTTCGGCATCGATTCGTAACCCACTTCATTTGTTTCCAAAATTCGTTCGATATTACTTTGAAAACGATTATTTATTTTCATTCTCAGTTAAAGTGCAATTGAAGAAAGAAGGTTAAAATAATATGAGTTCAGCAATTTTAGTATGCTTGAGTTCTTCCATTTTAGGTTTCAATTCTAGTGAATTCATCAAAATAATGAATTCATCAATACGCTTACTGATCAGGTAGTCAATTGGGCTCGCAATGAGTTTACTCATGAACATCACCAATACATCATCAATACGGCGCCATTATACTCATCGAGAGGCTCATGCAACGCTCATCGAAAGACTCATTGATAGAAATGAGTACCTATATAAGTGAGCAGTAATCATGAAAATATTTCCCAGGCCTAGAACAAAACTCATCATGACTATCATCACTTCGCGATAATGAGTTCATCGATGAACTCATCATGAACGATCTACTACACTCTAATTCTTTTTTTGCTGGGATCCCAGTAAAAACTCAGTCACTGGGAACCCAGTAAAATTTCCCAGTAAATTGAATTTACTATTTGCTCCCAGTAAAAGTGACGTTTTTATCCTCGAACAAATTCCAAATCTCGAGGTTATTTTTACTCGGACCCCACTAAATTTTATTGGGATGTCCGAGTAAACTTTACTGGGGCGACAGTAAATTTCGAGATTATTTTTACTCGGACCCCAGTAAATTTTATTGGGATGTCCGAGTAAACTTTACTGGGGCGACAGTAAATTTCGAGGTTATTTTTACTCGGACCCCAGTAAATTTCAAAGCCTGCAAAAAAAAATTTATCCTAATAAAATAATTAAAAAAACCATCATTACACATCAACTCAAATTAATGATTTATTGCTGACCCGAATTTTTTTTAACAATATTTAACTGATTACAGAGTTTTGAGACTTTTGGCGCTACAATGGGCCTTTTCATAAGAAAAAGTAATTTTCTAAAAAATTGAAAAATTTGTTGTTTGTTGGCTCGTACTCTAACCCAAACACGTAGTGGCTGTACAACATGATGCTTACGGCTTTCAATAATCATATAAAAAGTTCCGCCCAACTGTGGAGTTCCCTGATGAATGAAGTACGGCTGCGGATTATCCTGATGTGACACGATATTTAAAATGTCTTTGTCTTTCTGAAAAAGATTAAGGTAAAAAGAAATTTTGAATTGAATATATCAAGAAAACCCAATCATAAATGTAGAAAATGCAGATTTTATAAATAGTTCGACATTTAAGGAATTACTTACCGGAAAATTTCTTGATGAACTCTTCTTTTACTCCTTCGGTCCGCAGAAATGTGGCCAATTCTGCAATTTCACTTATATATAACTCACTCGACTTGTCTCACCGGCTTTCACTGAAATACTGATGCTGAATCTTGCACTTGCCGGTTTAACTAAAACTCCCAGTAAAATTTCATGGGATGACAGTAAAATTTACTGGGATGACAGTAAAATTTACTGGGATCCTATAAAAATTTACTGGGGCTCCCAGTAATATTTAATATTTAAACGAACTTTTTTTAGGGTGGCCAGTGGTACTTATTTTTGGAAATTTAAACTTTATTATTAATTTTTTTCCAGTAAAAATCGATTATTTTTTTGAAAAATATGAATTTACCATATTCGTGACATTATAAAGTTAGTACTTAGGGGCCCATTTGAAGCTTTATAGGTCCCAAATAACCAAAAATGTAACAAAACCTTGACATTTGAAAGTTTTTTTTTTACAAATATTTCGAAACAGCCATCTTTAAGCAACATTTATCAGTTTATATAAATTTTATTGTTTAAATATTGTTAGTATCCCAGAAAGGTCTAAAATCAATAATTAATTTGTTCATCCATTTAGAAGTTGGCAGCCCTAACTTGAGTGCAATGTATCAATCAATTTAATGGGACTTTACTCGGAACCCCAGTAATTTCAAAAAAATGTGGGAAAATTAGTGGAAATATTGGAATCTGAGAAAATTACTGGGGGCTTCCCAGTAAAATTTACTGGAAACCTAGTAAATTTTACTTGGACCCCAATAAAATTTACTGGGCGAGACAGTAAAGTTCAATTTACTCTAAAATCCCAGCAATTTTTTGCCGATTCCCAGCGAAATTTTTACTGGGAAAAGAGCCTCAGGAATTAGAGTGTAGGGATGCAGATAGTAAAATCCCAACAATAGTGTGAGTTTACACTAATTTGTATCGTCATTAACAAGAAGTGGTCTAACTACAGGCTGCAGGCGACTATAAAATAAAATGGCGGTATAATTTTGTTAATCATGTATCGCCAGTTTTGAAAATCTTATTAAAAACTATTGCACTATTATTTCAAAAAACGAATTTAAAAAAATCAGTTTTGGAAATCTTCGTTTAGAAATTAGTTTGCATTGTTTTTGTTAAATTTTTTGGGCCGATGTTTTCAGAATTTAAACAAAATAATTCCTTTTTCTGCAAAATATTGAAGGGGAGAAGTATTTCTTTGAAGCAACCCAAACCATCGAGCAATTTTATTCGTTTGGAATTTTTGGCCTAAAATGTAAATAAATTATTTCTTTACATATAATATTATTGTTCGTCTCCATTTCTCCTCAACATTGTGACATTAGTATGTTTTTCGTAGGCTTCTCGGTCAGATTGGAGTGAAATAAAAAAAATTATTTTTTATTCTCAATTCCCAACGTTTCGGTTTTATTTTAAACCATCTTCAGGGGAAAAAACTACAAAAAAATCCTTTTTAAATGTTCATTATTTTACAAAATATTGACTAGTCAAAACTTACATGAGTTTAAATGAACTATGGGCGAGTATTTATGTTTTAGCAAATTTTCATCTTGTCAAGAAGTTATTGTCAAGAAGTTAAAAAAATAAATAATTAAACAAATAAATAAAAAAATAAATAACGTAAAAAACGGATGGTTCTACAAGTCATGTTTTTTAGAGAGAAAAATAAAAATTTTTCAGAAAGGAAAATAAATAGAGATAAATTTTATTTTTAGTGAAATCGCACACTTTTGTGTGAAATCGCACACTTTTGTATTAAATCGCACATATTTTGTGTGATTTCACTATTCGTTTGTTGGAATTTTGTGTGAAATCACAACACAATATGTTGGAATTCACTCTGATTTTTATGTGAATTCATGCTCTATTTTCCAATCACACTGCTGTTGGATATCACGACATTTAATGTAGGAATTCAGTTTCCGAGATTAAATGTAGTGAAATCCAACAGTAATCAATTAGAGTGTATTGAAGCAGTAATGTAAATTTGATACAAAACAACAGAACTTAAAAATTTAACTGTACATCTTTAAAAGGAGTCAAATAATTTTTTGAATTATCAATTTTGCCTTAAAAATGTTTTTTTTTCATATGTTATTCACTTTTCCCATAAAATCCTTGAATCACATTTCAATCAATTAGTCATCCTAATTGCCATTGTCGAGAAGGAATTTTAACCCAATTTTAATATGAAGAAAAAAAATTATCTGATTCTTGTCTATCGTTAGGCAAACAACTCCATTAGCCCGATAAATTCTAATCTCATCAAAAGCGCAAAGAATGCGCAGCGTGCCCAGATCTAACGAAGATTAACTTCTGAAGTATACGCACACGTATTGCGGTCCCATCAGCCGTCTAACGACTGGTCTACAAGTGATAGTTTCGACAAAAGTCCTTTATCCCCGACAGCAAGAGCTAATCGGATATTTTAGTCGTTCATGGTCCTGTCTGAGATCCTTCATAGTTATCGACATACACGAACATACGAATGAAATCACTGGTATTTACACTGGCATGCAATCATACCACGTTTTATGTATTATAGTTATTGTCCTTGTTGTATACAAAGTGAACACACGATTTATTTATTTTTGCAGAGACAATTTAATTTAAGTGATTAGTTGAGCATTAGATTTCAGTTAGCAGGAGTCGAGTCGGAGTCCTTTAGCCCCCATCACGATCCCAGGAATTTGATAACTAAACAAACGTTTGGTATTAGACGCGTGTACGTCTTCCTGTTTCGCCTTTTCTTAGCCTCCTCTCTATATTAACGCTATATTAAGCGACAGTATGTTTATGGTACATGCCGGTATTCTGGAGAAATTTCGGCAACGAGATTTTAATCTGCACACCGTTGCCAGCTAACAATGAGACACGTGGCTGTTTACCATTCATAACGATTTTAATTTGAAATAAGATCCCACGTGATTGTTAGGAAACTTTTTCTGTTAAAAAAAAAACTTGCAGCGTATTGCAAAGAGATAAACTGTATAGAAAGAATATTATTATAGATTAAAAAAATATACCAGAGAATTAAATCATATCTATAAAGGGCTTCGTTTTGTATTCCACGGGGGAAATTAATTTGGAGAGATGAGGTATAAAACGACTAGAGTTTTAACACTCATATGTGTATAGGTAATGTATGTCTTAGTTTTTTTCCTAAAGAAATCCGGAAGTATTTATGTTGTATCGATGTACAATATTTATTACTGTTATCAATTAAAGCGATTGACGAAAGAATTTCTTGTCTATAGTAATGTTCAATAAAATTGATCCTCTTATAGGATCCTTTTTTTATTTTAACTTCATATTTTTTTTTATCAATTTGTCGTTTTTCTACGAGATTTATGTCCGATGTATCGTTCCTAGATTTGTCTTTTCAAGGTTCATAAAATGCTATTGTCCAGCACATCCGGTTTAAGCGAGATTGAGTTTTTTTTGTCGTGATTTGAAAATCTCATTCTTACTTTCTTTTACGTGCATTATAAAAAATTTGTGTCTTGAATATAGGCAACCTTCCGACTTTGACTGCGAAATTATATTTTCAGTCATCTCCAACGGCCACAATGAAAATTATCAAAGTGTTCGCTGCAATCACAACGATTTTTTGTAGTTGCACACATGTTATGGTAATAAAATAACATTTAGGTATAATTTTGTTTCAATTTTTTTTCTCTTAGCGCCTTTTTGACTGACAACTAAATATGCTAAAAAGGCTTAAAACTGTCGTGGCAGTTAGTGTTAAAAATAAAAAAAAATATATTTTTTATTCAATATGATTCAAAGAGTTCAATATGACCTTTAACAAACCATCCAGATTTTCATTTGGCTGATACATCTGCTGAATTATTTTAATCTGTTGAGCCATTTCGAAGTTACAAATAATTAAAGTTTGCATAATTTCGGGTTTTTTTCCGACTTTGACTCCCTACATTTCGCCCACCGGGGGTGCGTTAAGTGATTGAACATCTTCTCACAAGGATATTGTACACTCACTAAATTTGACTCATTCAAAAGTTTTTTTTTATTAAACTCGTACTTGCCAAAAGCTAGTTAAAGTTTTTTGTTTTAAAAATACCACTGGGTTTGGGTTTGGAAAATTTCTAGATCAAATTTGGAATTGTAAAATGTTGGCGTCCTCAAAAACTGTCTAGTACTCGTGAAAAAAAAACTTAAAAACATAACAAAAGCTATAATTGCCAATCTGGCAATTATTGAAAACCCGTATGGTGATTGAAGTGAACAGCGAACAGTTGTATCAAAATTCCACTTTGAAGTCAAATTTCCAATAAGATTTTTTAAAATTTATTCCAATCGGATTTTGATGTATGGGAGTTTTATGTAGAATCATATCCCAAATAACTTTTGTTCTTGCACTTTTTTGATAACATGTACCGTTTTTGAGATATTCGCAAAAAACGATTTCGTTCGTATTGGCGGTACCCCCCCCCCCCCCCCCCCCCCCCCCCTAATGGTCCATTTTTGCCCATTAACGAACTTAGCCTCACATTTTACGAAAACCGGATCTGTGCAAAATTTCAAGTCTCTAGCTCAATCCGTGCGCCCGCAATCCGCGCCACAGACAGACGGACGGACAGACGGACGGACAGACGGACGGACAGACGGACGGACGGACATGCTAAATTCAACTTTTTTTTATCATTCTAAACACACTGGTGTAATTCATTTTTGTGTGTGATGACGGGATCTTGGCGTTACAAACGGTAAGGCAAATCTAATATACCCTTTGGTTTCACCATACGGGTATAAAAAGGTATTTGCGTTTCAGAATTTTTAAATTTTCGCATAAGATTCGTGATCAGTCCCCTCGAAAATATCCTCCTCTCCCTTTCTAAAAAAAATTGATACAACGCGTGAGATCAGTGAGAAGGGCTTTATCTAAATTTTTGTTTGGTAATATCCAGATAAAAAATATTTCTTAGTCCTTCAAAACTTTTATTAAACAAATACAGACAAGTAGAAATTATTGTGCTGCAGGTGAAAAATTTTAACTCCCAAGGTCAAATACCTCCTTAAATTAGGGTTTCCATTCTTTATCCCCGTACGCTATCCTCTATTTATACCCGTATGGTGAAACCAAAGGGTATATTAACTTTGCCTTACCGTTTGTTGGAGTGGAGCTTCTTCCCTTCCAGGTCTTGTGGGTTTTTTATATTTTGGGCAAGTGCGGCTACCTCTGGTGGGGCCTCTTCACTTGAATGAACTGAGATTAAATTAACTTCTGTTGAATTAAGTCAAATGCGGCTACCTCGGGTGGGGCCTCTTCAATTGATAATCACTCAAAGACTAGTTAACTGTTTCTGACTTTTATTCTTACAAATCATTATTTATATACAAAATTTCTTAACATTGGAAATTCTAAATTCTAAATTCTACATGGTTCCCGTGAGAACATTTTCCAGACGCATCGTCAGCGGAAAAAGGCAACAACAGGTCGTATTTCGTTTGTCTTATGCGTTGTCTGCCTCACGTGGCGATACAGGTGCATCAGGTGATAATTGCTGACGGTTGGTACCGAACATACTCCCCCGCCTTGAAGGTACTTCAATAGATGTCTTTAAAGTAAAATCCTCTGCATGAACTCCTCTTCTAGGCGCCGGCGTTGGCTTCTGATTCTTGCATCGTTGATGAAGAAAGCGTGCTAAAAAGCATAGCAGGAAACCTACGCTGAGCATCAATGCGATATATGCAATGAAGTGGTGGCTGCTGTTTGAATTTGGCATTTCGTTCAATACCGAATTTTCCTTCAAGAGCTGGATGTTTTCCTTCAAAGCATTAATTTCGTGATCGTAGCCGTCGTGCTTGTAGAGTCCTGGTATAACCGATAATTTTGGCATTCTGGTCCCATTTAACGATTCCGAGATAGGTGTTAACGCCAGCAGTACTATTAATGCTATGCTGAACAGATTCGCCTTGCGTTTTGGAGTGTTAACCAAGGGTGAGGTATCCCGTTTCTGGTGTGCAGGTTCTAACCACTTAGGATTGATGGGCTTGAAGCTGCCGTTTCTTGGTTTTCTGGTCGGCGATGATCCTTGTTGCGGCTCGTCAACCTCGTCTGTCGTCGATACTGGGAGGGGGCACACTCGGTGAATGGCACGTTTTGTGATTCCCTTGGCGGTCTTCAATTCTACTACTCTGATTAAGTTGTCCTTTCCCGGATGCACGTTTAAGACCCGTGCCATGGGCCATTTTAACGACGGTATGTTGTCTTCTTTTAGGACAACGAGAGTCCCAGGAGAGATGTCTGTGACAGGCTTTGTCCATTTTGATCTACGTTGTAATTCCTGCAGGTATTCTGTTGACCATCGCCTCCAAATCTCATCTTTTAGGGCAGTCACAAGCTTCCATCTTTTGTTCAAATGGATTTTATTTTCTTGAAAACCCGGATTTGGAATAGCTGTAAGCGGCTCACCAATGAGGAAATGTCCCGGAGTAAGAGGCTGTAAGTCATTGGGGTCGTTGGACATAGGTGTAAGCGGCCTTGAATTTAGCATTGATTCTACCTCCGCTATGACAGTATGCAGTTCCTCGTATGTCAATGAGGCTCCATATGATACGCGCTTTAAGTAATGTTTTGCCGACTTGACAGCGGCTTCCCAAAGGCCTCCAAAGTGGGGAGAACGGGCAGGAATAAATTTCCAGCGAATACCCTGTTGAGCACATTGTTCTTCAACGTCTTGTTGATGTTGAGTTGATGCGAACAAGTGACCAAGCTCTTGTAGCTCGTTTTTGGCTCCAATAAAGTTTGTGGCGTTATCGCAGTGTACAGTAGTTGGTCGTCCTCGTCGGGCGATGAAACGTTTTAAGCAGCCGATAAAGCTGGCTGAAGTCAAGTCAGAGACAAGTTCCAAGTGCACGGCCTTGGTGGCGAAACAGACGAAAACAGCAATGTATGCCTTGGTGGGTGTCTTCCCGCGGATTTTATAATGGATCATAAATGGCCCGCAAAAGTCTATCCCAGTGTGAGTGAATGGTCGTGTTGGCTGTAGTCGCTCCACTGGTAAGTTTCCCATCAATTGCGAGATATTTCTTGGCCTTGCACGGGCGCATTTTAAGCAGTGATGGACTACACTCTGTGCCAATCTACGCCCTCCTAGAACCCAAAACTGTCTGCGCATCAACGCTAGTAGAGCTTGAGGTCCTGGGTGTAAGTAGTTAATGTGTAGTTGTTTTACTATTAACTTTATGATAATGTCGGTACTAGGCAGGAGAACTGGGTGCTTGGACTCGAAACTCAGTTGTGATTCTTGTAGTCTTCCTCCCACTCTAATGAGTCCCTTGTCGTCAAGCCAAGGAGTCAGGGATATGAGCCGGTTTCCAGATGTTAAGGGTTCTTTCTTTCTTAACGTTTTTAGTTCTGCGGAGAATTCTTTGCCTTGTACGTGAGCCATGATATGATGAAGAGCCTTGTATAACTCCTCTGAATTTGGCCTTTTCTGTATAAGCCGCTGGTCCTTTGGGACTCGACAATTCTTGGTGAATCGGATTACAAAGGCGGTGACTTCATGCAATCTTCGAAATGAGTTGTTGTGCTGAATTTCATCTATAAAACTACTGCCCTTATTGGTTGCTAATAAAATTGTTTTTGCTGCCTTAAGCTCCAGGTTGATGCTGGGTTCGACTGCTTTAAGTTTTGGCCAGAAAGGCTTTGATTTCTTTAAAAACTCAGGTCCTTCAAACCAAAGTTTGCAATTGAGCAAATCCTTGGGATAAATGCCCCTTGACAAAATATCCGCTGGGTTGCTCTTTGAGTCAATGTGCCTCCAATTTTGTGGGGATGATGTCCTTTGGATTTGAGCTACTCGATTTGCGACGAAGGTTTTAAATGTGTTCGAAGGATTCTGAATCCACGACAGCACGATTGTAGAATCGGTCCAATATGTGATGTTTTTCATTGGCTGATTTAGACAAGTCGACACTCTTTCGGCAAGACTTGTTGTTAGAACCGCCGCACAAAGCTCTAATCGCGGTAAAGTTTCCTTCCTTGTGGGAGCAACACGAGATTTGGAGCACAGTAGTCTCACTGTTATTTGATTGTTGCAGTTATTACTTCTTGCATAAATACAGGCTCCGTACGCTTGTTCGCTTGCATCGGCGAAGGCGTGCAGTTCAACTTCGGAATCTGGAGTTATGACGTGTCGAGGTATGGTCAACTTGTCTAAAAGTTTTATTTGCTCGCGAAATCTTGACCAACTTGTATGAAGTTCCTCAGGAATGGCCGCATCCCAGTCTAGTTTTAAACTCCATAAATTCTGCATGAAGATTTTTGCAAGTACAACGACCGGGTTGATGATTCCTAAAGGATCGAAAATGCTGGCCGTTTCAGCTAATATGGAGCGTTTAGTGAATCTCTTGTTCGATTGTCGGAGTTGTCGCCCGCATAATGCCTTGATGGCGAGTGTATCTTCTTTGGGGTTCCAAGTTAAGCCCAACGTTGAGACGTCATTGTCGTTGAGCGTGAGTTCTACTGCACGGTCTTCGGGTGGGATGTGTTCAAGCAGTTTAGGGTGGTTGGAACACCATTTTCGCAACGGAAATCCTCCCTTGTGCAACATGTCTCGAAGTTGCTGCTGCATCTGGGTTGCGTCTTCTATGTTGTCAGCACCAGTGAGGATATCATCAACATAGAAGTCTCTTTTCGTAGCTGCTGATGCCAGAGGGTGATTTTGTTGCTCGATCTCAGCTAGAGCATGGAGGCACTGGGTGGCTTGATAGGACGCTGGGACGGTGCCATATGTAACAGTGCACAGGCGATAATACCTTAATTCGTCAGTAGGTCGCTCTCGCCAAACTATTAACAGCATGTTTCTATCGCTTGAATCCAGCCAAATTTGTCTGTACATCTTGACGATATCTGCCGTAAAGACATATCGATGCATTCTGAATCTTATTAAAATGGAGAATAAATCTTCTTGTATGGTGGGACCAGGTTGTAACATATCATTGAGGGATATATTAGTCGACGTTTTTGCTGAAGCATCGAATACCACTCTCAGCTTTGTCGTTCTGCTTCCTGGTTTTAGTACGGCGTGATGAGGCACAAAGTAATGACGTAGAGGAAGAAGTTCTCTGCTCAGAACCTCCATGTGCCCCATTGCCTCGTATTCTCTCATGAATTTAACATACTCTTGTCGTAGTTCTGGCATTCTAGAGAATTTTCTTTCTAATGCCAAGAACCGCCGCTGTGCTTGATGGCAAGAATCGCCCAAGTCTGAGTTTATCGGCTTGAATGGGAGTTTTACGATAAACTTGCCGTTCAGGTCCCGACGGTAAGTTGAATGAAAATGTTCTCTGCAAGCCAGCTGCTCGGAGGAGAGCAACCTTTCAGGAGCTTTTGTTTCTTCAAGTTCCCAAAATCTGCGAATTCTTTCGTCTAGGCCGACACCGATGCCGCAAAAAGATTCTGAAGATGGTAAGTTGGCAGCCTTACCCAGAACGATCCATCCTAAGAGCGAATTTTGTAAGGTTGGTAAGTTTGGACCCAATTTTATTTGTCCGATGGTCATCAAGTCGCAATACAACTCTGCTCCTATTAGAAGATCGATCCCCCTTGGTTGGTGGAATTGTGCATCGGCGAGTTGAATGTTTTGTGGAATCGACCATGAACTTATGTCGATAAATCTGCTGGGTTGTTGTGGGGCGATTTGTGGTAAAATGAACGCTTCCAAATCGGCTGTGAAGTTCGTTTTTTGTGATCGTAAATGAACACATACCCTTCGTTGTGTTTGTAGGGTAGCTGACCCTAAACAAGCCAGGTTTAATTGGGTGTTTGTTGTACTCAAACCCAATCGTTTACATAGTTTCTCAGAAATAAAATTGTTTTGAGATCCTGTATCCAATATGGCTCTGCATTCAACTGGGTTACCATGCTTATCAAGCGCATGTAACAATGCTGTGGCGAGGAATACGTAACTCTGTTTTTCATTCGCTAAGGTTGCGCCTGTCGTAAACAAGCCGACTTGAGATTGCACCGGTTGCGAGATGGCTAATCCGGGTGTCTCGCTTGCCCTTAACTGAGCAACTTGGTGTATTAGCGTATGGTGCTGTTTATTGCAGTTGAAGCAATGGCGTGAAAGGCAAGCATTGACTGCGTGACCTGGCTGAAGGCAATTCTCGCATAAGGAATGCTTCTTTATATACTGGATCCTGTCGTTGATAGACATTTGCAAGAATTTCTTGCATTTGTGAAGTCTGTGATTGACCTGTTTGCAACAGGAGCAAGTTTGCTGGTGGGTGGACAACAACGATGACCGTGAATTGAAGTTCTGTTTTTGTTGTCTGTCCTTTCGATCGCCCAAGCTCTCTAATGTATGAAAGCGAGACTCGAGGAAGCTTAAGAAGCCGGATAACTTCTGTAAATCGCGTGGATCCTTTAGAGACTGCTCATAAAGCCTGTGTGTTTCCTTGTCTAGTTTTTGAGTTAGGAAGTATAAGGCTATTGGGTCCCAATTATCAGTGTTGATTTTTAAATTATTCAATGCTGATATGCACTCCTTGATGACGTCATGAAACTTCTTCACCCCGGAGGCCGAATTTTCTGTCATGAAAGGTTGAGAGAATAATTTGTGAAGAGAAGCAGAGACCAATAGCCGGATGTTGTTGTATCGAGACTTCAATATGTCCCATGCAGCGACATAATTTTCTTCGGATATTTGTAGATGTTGGATGATTTTGGCAGCTTCACCCGATAAATTCGACTTCAGGTGAAACATCTTCTGGACGTTTCCCATTGGCTGGGAATGTATAAGTTGATTGAACAGATCGTGGAATTCCGTCCATTTGAGGTAGCTTCCGTCAAATGTCGGAATTCTAACCTTTGGTAATTTGAACTGAGGAGCGTACTGAAAATTGCTAGAAGAGGGTTGCAGTTTTTCCATCTCTTCCCTCAAACGCACGACTGCTTGCAACTGGCGATACTCCAGGTCAGCGTATGACCTTTCGTCGTAGTCGTCTGGCTGGAAGTCGTCTGCCATGATGACGCCATGCATGTCCATTGAAGTTTGCCAATACCTTTGAATCATCTTCAGCTGCTCAGAGTAATACATTTTACTAAACGTTTTTGTAGATTCTTCTTCTAAGCGTTGCAATAGCCGCTCTAAGGCCGCCATGTTGGCCTTTTGCTGCCGAATCATCTTGGTCGTAGTTTGTTGAGGTTGGTCATCCTTTGGTTGGCTTGGCCCGGCTTGAACAGTGGATACTGGCTCTAGAAGGGCTGCTTCGATTTTCGTTTTGAGAGTCTTGTATAATGCCTCAACGTTGGATCGATGATTGGCCTTGAAGTATGGATGTTCCAAATCTTCGTTTTTCAGGCATCCCAAAATCAATCGATGATTGCTGTCATATGCTTGCCATAAATCTTCTAAACTTTGTTGTCGCCGGATGAGATATTCTTCTGTGCGTCTGCTTGGGCCATCCTTCCTGTAGTTCTCGGATAATTTTTCGATATCTGCCCCCAGTTGGGACTGTCGGGCTGCTATGTCGATGAATGTGTCCATCACGTCGGGGTCACCAAAAATGTTGGAGTGGAGCTTCTTCCCTTCCAGGTCTTGTGGGTTTTTTATATTTTGGGCAAGTGCGGCTACCTCTGGTGGGGCCTCTTCACTTGAATGAACTGAGATTAAATTAACTTCTGTTGAATTAAGTCAAATGCGGCTACCTCGGGTGGGGCCTCTTCAATTGATAATCACTCAAAGACTAGTTAACTGTTTCTGACTTTTATTCTTACAAATCATTATTTATATACAAAATTTCTTAACATTGGAAATTCTAAATTCTAAATTCTACATGGTTCCCGTGAGAACATTTTCCAGACGCATCGTCAGCGGAAAAAGGCAACAACAGGTCGTATTTCGTTTGTCTTATGCGTTGTCTGCCTCACGTGGCGATACAGGTGCATCAGGTGATAATTGCTGACGGTTGGTACCGAACACCGTTTGTAACGCCAAGATCCCGTCATCACACACAAAAATGAATTACACCAGTGTGTTTAGAATGATAAAAATAATTAATTTCTGCATGTCCGTCCGTCTGTCCGTCTGTCTGTCTGTCTGTCTGTCTGTCTGTCTGTCTGTCTGTCTGTCTGTCTGTCCGTCTGTCTGTCTGTCTGTCCGTCCGTCTGTCTGTCTGTCTGTCCGTCTGTCTTTGGCGCGGATTGCGGGCGCACGGATTGAGCTAGAGACTTGAAATTTTGCGCAGATCCGTTTTTCGTAAAATGCGAGGCTGAGTTCGTTAATGGGCAAAAATGGACCATTAGGGGGGGTACCCCCATACGAACGAAAACTTTTTTTCTGAATCTCTCAAAAACGGTGCATCCTATCAAAAAAGTGCAAGAACAAAAGTTATTTAGGATATGATTCTACATAAAACTTCCATACATCAAAATCCGATTGGAATAAATTTTAAAAAATCTTATTGGAAAGTTTGACTTCAAAGTGGAATTTTGGTACAACTGTTCGAATTTTGATACGAATATCACCATACGGGTTTTCAATAATTGCCAGATTGGCAATTATAGCTTTTGTTATGTTTAACCTTTAACGAAGTCCTCAACCTCTTCGGATTTTGTAGATACTTTCCTAGAAAGTTAGACAACATTGTTCCATGGCATTTCTAAGAAACGATTTTAACCGCTTCAAAGTGGAAAATGATCGTTCCGCAGACGATATATTTTCAAAAGCTGATGTACTCGCGGAAAAAGCTGATTGTTTCTCATTTTTTAGAGCAGACACGTCTGACCTATTAGAAGGATTTTTTCGGATGTGAATATATCTATCAAGCTTCTGTTTCCGAAACTAGGAAGTTGACATTTTGCCATCTTGTATAGTTCCGGTAACAATATTTCAGATAATGGAAGATCCTGCTATGCTAACGTGATTATCCTTTTCCTCAAATTTCCCGGAAAAAACCCCTCAGGTAGATTTTGGGGTCCCTGAATCCGAGGCTGACGTTAAGAAGTTTGTAAGGATAACGGAAGGGTATTGTAAGTATATCGAGATTATTATTTTCCTAAAATTTTACAAAAAAGATGTCATCTGGTGGTTTTTGGGGTCGCTGAATCCGATTCTGAATGGAAGCTGGCTCACCGTCACCAGAGCGTTCTTTACCAGCTTCCAAGCAAGCTTACAGGAGTTGATGGGGTGACTCGATTTGAGTACTTATACCCCAACTGCACTAAACCTTTTACGAATCATAAGGGAAGGCAAAAATAGCGCCATCAAGCCATAACGATATATATATACAAGTATATTGTTGTTCGTTGTATCGCGGTTGCATCAGCTAACGTTTAGAACGCGTTGTGGCCCTTTTTACATGTGCCACTACGCGTAGTCGCCTTTTTTAGTTAGCCACAACCCATTGTGGCCGTTTTTTCGCTCAATGAGCGTTTTCCGTCTTTGGGCCTAACATATCTATGTACATATATAAACAGGCAAATCTCGATTGTTTGAACTAATGTTTGCTTACCTGTCAGCCCCTCTTATGCTATCTTCTGAACTGTTGGAGCAATTTTGACGTGGTTTGCGCCATTAAGTAAATGGTCCTGCAAGGAAATTTTTCGATAACTGAAATCGGCCCAGCCCTTCCTTTTGTCTGTAAACCCCTCTCCTGATATATTCGGAAAGGTTGGAGCAATTTTGACACGGTATGTGCCACTGAGTAGATTTTGTCCTAAGCTAAGTTTTGCCGTACTAGAATCTACCCTTCTCCATGTTAGTAAACCCCTCTTACGCCCGTCATACACTTGAGCTAAGCGAGCTCAACTACGTGAGCTAAGTTTCTCGCTGAAAGTAAAATCCTTAGCATTTACATTGGAGACCCCACACTTCAGCGAAACTATGAAACTACGGCTGCGTTCATAATTGCAGAAATCTATCGCAGTACTGCGCAAAAGTCAGCTGCGCGCAGACAGTCTGCGCTGCGGCAGACTTTTGGACTGCTTTAGCTGCTGCAGTGCGTTCATAACCTGGTTGGCTGAGTAAAGAAACAAATAGAGAATCTGTCAGTTTTCTTTTTTGATAGTACACGAATATTTTCGTTGTCTCCAATAAAATGAGCAATTCAATGTTATTTAATTGGTGTTTGAATTCAATTCTCGATTGTATTTTTTGTCTTCCGTTTTTTCGGTGGACAGTTTTCATCATTGTCGATTGTTTCTTCGGTTGATGAAGTGGTAGGTTCTGAACAAGAATTTGTTGACGAATCAGTTAAACTGCTCCCCAAATTATTCTTGGGAGGGACTCTGCAGTGAGTAGTGCCGTATTCTCCATTGAACAAGGAATAAAACTCCCATATGGTTGAATTTCGTCCACTTGCACTATTCCTCTTTTTGATTCGGTTATACGTGACAAGCAAATTACCAAATTTCTTTTTGATATCGTCTTGCGAGAACGGAAAATCGGCCTTAATTTCTTTGATATTACGTAGAACCATTTTCCACAAAGCAGATTTCTTTCGCTCCCCGGAATTGAACATTCGCTCTAATTTAAGTCGTTCAACAATCAAAAGCTTTGAAGCTGATGATGTCCACTTTTTGTCATCCCGCAACTCATTAAAACTAAAAATTATAACGTAATATTTCACATTTTATTAATGTTATTTACGAGTACTTACATCTCGCTATCCCTGTCTGCCATTTTTTCACAAATGTCACTTTCTGCTGTTTTATCGTCAGCTAAATTTCTTTCCTGCGCAGTTGCTGCCGAAAATTTTCTGCAGCCTGCTTTCATGAACGCACTGCATACTGCGCAGATATGATGATGAACGCGCTGCTTTAGAACTGCGTTAGATCTGCAATTATGAACGCAGCCTACGTCGCCTAGTCATGGGCGACACGGACTAAGCTCGCTCGCGTAGTTCAGACCTCAACTACGCTAACGACTTCGCTGGCATCGCTGACACTCACATATACATACTTTCGGCGTTTTACAGTGTAGAATCGGTGTTTTCAAAAGTGTGGTATTTTGTGGAGATAAATGTGTAAGTGCCAATTGCATTTGGACTGGAAAACGTGAAAATTGAATTCTTTTGCGGAATATTTTCAATCGCGTTAAAACATTTATATCTAAACATGGCTGCAGATAAAGTGGAAAAATGCATATATTTACCGAAAATATCGCCGCGTAGCTTAGCTCAAGTGTGCAACGAGATGAGCTAACCCAGCTAGCCTATGTAACTATAGCTAGCCCCGCTCACATAGCTTAGCTGAAGTGTATGACGGGCGTTATGCTATCTCCTGAATCGTTGGAGCAATTTAAACGCGGCTTGCGCTATTAACTTTTACTAAAATAAAAGCCCGTCCTTAGACGAATCGACAACGCCTGTGACTTTACGGAATTCCAACCAAGATTGAGGTTACCCATTTTAAAACCGGCTTTAATTCTAGTATATTTCTACAGGTACATAGCAAAAAAACAACTTAATAGAAAATATATTAAAAAACGGAAAATTTGATATTTTTTCTTTATTTTTTTTCAAATACTTAATTTTAATATTCATTTACTATATACAGTTAATAATTTTTTATAGTATTTTTATAGAGTTTCTCACGTATTTTCATTTTTAATTTAAAATGTTTTCCTTAAATGTAAATTGAATTAAATATTGGAACTAGAAACCGCTAAAATGTACATAAATAATTAAAATTATTCACAAAAAAAAATCATTTACAAATTTGCTGTATGTTTTATGTCATACGTTACATAAACAAAAATTAAGACTAAACAAATGAGTAGAATTAATTTGGAATTAATTTTTAAATAAAGATATGTGAATATCAAATGTGGTGATGTGATCTGCTTGAAATTTTTTTTCTGCTAATAAAAAAAATTTTTAGTTATCTATAGCTCTAGAGATATGTATTGAGATTTAAAATAAAGCTGTGTATAATGGCGCATTCACATTAAAGCAAACCTGGCATTCCGAAACATTTCAAAGGGTATCACACAATTTGTTATAACATTTGCAAATTTGCAACAAAGCCTGTTTTTTTTTGTAAATATACCATACATCAAATTCCATTGGAAGTCAATTTTCGGAAATCTAATTGGATTAGAAATATCAAAATGAATTTTCGTGGGGTTCTATAGCTGTTCTTAAATTGACTAAAAAATGGTCGAGATATTTTGGTACAAACGGATGTAAGAAATTTTTTTGACTGAGCACCTCCGTTCTGATTTATACTTCTTTGAGATATTTTATTACCTTTCTTTCAGATAGTGGCGGTCCTGGGCATAACTTCAAATTTCGCAAAAAAAAAAAAAATGTGGATTTCCGAACAATTAAAGTAATTCTTTAATATTTTTCCACGACTGAGAAATTTTAAAACTTTTCTTCAGGAGACGATTACAGCTTCCTCCCCCAATCCTCTTACCAACCATTCGCCCATATTGTGGGTGTATGCTAACCCTAGTTATGTCACTTAATAGTTGTCTGGAGTTTCTAGTCCCAGAAGGATAATATTTTACTTTTAATAAAATACTTACCAACAGATCTGTGTATTAAAATATTTACCATTGAGTTCAAAGATCTTGCTTTTTTCTTTAGCTTCATTAATGCAGCTATCATTGAAAGGTAATATTTCTTTCTTGGGTTTAAAAAACCAAAATTTATCTTATTTTTTTAAAAAGTCATTGATTTTTTCATACGGATGTACAACACAAATTGAGGTAAATTTTGATTTGACTTCTTTGCTTTTATTGGTCTTGAATCTTTCACAAAATGCAGAAAGTGGGAATTTTTTTGTAAAGTATCTAATGCTTTTAAAAATGTAAGCTTCACAAAATGCCGAAATTATATAAGTTTTTATTGAAATTAAGTTTTTAAAAAATTCCACGCTCGATTTTCTCTCTGCAATCAGAAAAAAAAATTGTTTGGTTCTTTGTGGCCTTAGAGAGTCACCACACAAAATTTGAAATTTTCACTTTGGTATGAAAACTGTCACAAAAATTTGCTTATAGCCAACATCGGGCATGAAAGGGCTAAATTGTTAGATATGCAAATGGCCGCAGTATGGTACTCTACTCGTCTCAATCTTACCAATTACTTGTTTTACCAAATTGTGACACCCCTGAATCAGTCGGAAGCATTTAGACATTAAATTTTCGATGTATTTCGTCGTAAAAAGGCAATGTACAAAATCGAGTATAAAATAATATTAAAATGTTGTATGTTTGGATGTGAAAGCAGTTCAGGAGTTTACGAGTGCAGTCATTTTTTTTAAAAAGTGAATATTCTAGGAAATATAATTTAACTGATGACATTTAGAATAACAAAGAGGGATTTTTGTACATGTTAACGACAAAATTTGAATTGTATTTGTTAAAATGCTGTTATACACACACACATATTGATCATTTGTAAAACATTGTTTTTTTTTTGCTTTTTCATTATTATTTGTATTTGAAAATATTTACATTAAATTTTGTTTTTATTTGTTGTTGTAATTTAAAAATACACTAATGAACTTTTTTTTGTTTTATTTCATTTGTTTGTTCTTCATATAGACAAAGAACTAATTATAATTTACTAAATTTATTTCATAATGATTATATTTAAAATTTAATAATTATTTTTTTCATTTTTATTTATTTTCACCATTAATTTAATTATATGTACATTTACAATCTTAATTTTTATATAATCGTTGAGGCATATATTCGATCGATATTGTTTGTCAATTTCAATAACTGTTATCCTTGTTTCATATATCATTCTCACATGGTTTTTTTTATAGTTAATAGCTAAATCATTTTAAAATATTTTTTTTCGTATGCATCTAACATAAATAATCTCAACAAAAATTTTAATTACGAAATCAAAACAGTAGATCTTAGATATAATGGGGCTCCTTCTATGGATTAATTAGGGATGTTTTGCTAGTTACGTATTTAAAAAATTGTTCTATTAATAAAAATGTTTTTCAATACTTGAGACTCTGGGGTCATATATGATTCACCAGTTTTTTGTACAGAAACTCTAATTTGGAGGAGAAAAATGCTTCAAATTTATTTTTGAATTACTCTCCGACTAGGTCTGCATGTAGCGGTATTTTTTGTTGGCATATATTTTTTTTTGTAATATTTAAGAATGAACCTCTAAAATTTTTTTCTGTATCTCACGGTTTGTAGACCTCTGTCTCAAGGTGCTAAACTCCGTTTTGTCTAAAGATAACACTTAGAAATTTTTATAATGGTTGAATGGAACACTGCATTTAGTAATTGGGAAGGCTGCAAAAATAAATGATTCAACTAATTTTTGTTAGAATAGAATCATCAAAAATACTGTAATATATTTCTATATATTAGCTGTTTTTGTTTAATGATCCGATCAGAGATCCAGATCAATTCTCATACAAATTCGTAAACCAAGTTTTATCGGGATCATGATCTGATTTGGTTTCTGAGTTATTGGGAAATAAAAAATTTCCCTCGGAGCGGGTCTCAGCTTCCGCCTTTGCTTTCATATTGAATACTGTTTCCATCGCATTAGGATTATTATCCTAAAACAGAAAAAAATGTAGCGGCGAGAAAAAGAAGCTATGCCTTTTCTGACTGGTAATTGCATCGGTTTTTGCGATCTTAAACGTTATTGTCACCGCATACGAGTTATTAATATAACCTAAAAACAATTTAAAACCACAATAAACTCTCATTCATTTTTTAATTTTCCATATAAGTTTCTTCATCGGATCATTAAAAGAACAACTATTAAAAGAACAGCTACTGAAACGGGTAACTCTGTAAACAAATTTTAAAGCTTCTTGGATTGTAGGTTTTGAACTATCAGCAATAGCAGAATTATACAATTCACCAAAACAGCGATGACTGTCAACTACGAACACGTGGACAGTTGCTCCGATATCCACAGTTATGGCGTTTTCGACTGGCATGCTCTTTTCGCTCTAAAGTTGCTCGCTGTGAGAACTTGTGTTTGACTGGGGTTTTTTGATCGCTCGAAAAAGAGTTCCTTGTGCGAGTGACGAAGTTAATCCGTATGCGAGCACTAAAAGAGCAGTTTTCGAGCATTTTTGTAATCTGTTAAACGTCAAAAGAGCAATTTTGTAATCTGTCAAATGTAGTCAGATTTGAATTGCTCTTTTGACGTGAAAATTAATGAAATCGTGTGTAATCGAAAATGGGAGATTTTGTGGAACACACAATTCTGCACTATAAAAACACTCAAAATGATGACCCCTCCAACCGAAACCAATCTCGATTGCTCAACTCAGCGATTCTAGAGAGACCGTTTTTGAGAAATTCTCGACTCCCAAGTAGAGGTGCTCGAAATCTGCTCGAAAATACCTTATTCTACACTGCGGCAGAGCTTATTCTGAATCTGCCAGTCGAATGCGCCATTAGATTGTAGAAATCAACAGATTTCTTTGTTGATCAGCGTGTTTTCTTTATATTCGTTGGCCGTGCGGATAAGCCTTCAGAAGGGTTTCTTTAAAAAATCGAAAGGGTAAAAATGTAAAGGACAATTGAGGCGTTAAAAGCTAGAGTGGACCAACCCACATAATCGAGATTTTGAAGCTTTTTCACTTTTGTACTATTATTTACTGAAAATTTTTGGAAAAAAAATTGGTGTGGACTTTATTACTCAATGTTGAAATGTTCTTTTGTGCATCCAAACATTTTTCTCTAGAAACTCACTCGCAATAGTGATTCAAACACAAAAAAAATCACGATTTCGACATGTGGGTTGGTCCACTCTAGCTTTTAATGCCTCAATTGGAAAATAATAAATTAATACCAAAGTTTTGTTTTTGTGACAAGTAATTTAATTAAAATATATTAGAAGAACATGTGTTGAAAAAAGCGCATTTCTACCTCTTCTGAAAATCTTTTGTATCGATCACAAAGTAATTAACACGTTAACTGCCATAAAATTTTATTAAAACCATGTTTTTATCCTTTTTTAGACGAAAATGGTAAATTTTTGGAATCAAATTTAGTAATACAGTGAAACCTGTATAATATGGAATCGCACGGGATTAGAAAATTTGTCCGGCAGAATTTCAGCTAAATCAGGTTCGTTTACTATGAAAACTTTAAAAATTGCTCGGCTTAGATCGGTTTCGTGATTATCTGGACCTTGGGGTCTAGCTGAGATTAGGCTTCACTGTATTTTAAAAATCATGAGTATTAAAAAAATGAACCGAAATATTTAAAAAGTAAAATGTGTTTACAGAGGTGACAATTCATTATATCTAAGTTAAACTGTATTCGTAAAAGATTTACAAATTGACTGCTAAACAAAATGAGAATAAATATGTGTGTTTTATTTATCTTTTGATAGATTGATTAAAATTCAAAATTTTCTACACCATGTTGACGTATTTATCTTGCGGACTCATATAATCTAAGCCATTCGGAGAAAATGTTTGGGCGGCCATCGATCCGCTCAACGTTGAGCCCGACGATAGGCCAAAATTTGAGGCTCCGTAACCTGAGTGTCCCATATTGTAATTAGCTTGACTTTGGTTATTAAAATAGTCCATTTGCGAATAGTAGCTAGGTGTTTGATAATTATTCGGATATTGATTGTATTGATTGTGCCAAAAGTTGTATGATTCGTGATTTGGAACATATGATAATGGATTATGTGTAGCTTGGGGTGTGATCGGTGGTGATGGCGTTGTCATAATGGACGAATTCGAACCGAGCGGTGTTAGATTGCCACCAGTTTGTCCTAATCTCGCATTGATATTCGCATATGAGGAATGATGCACTAATCCGAGATCGCTATCTTTCATCGTGTCGTAGCCAGCGACAGCGGCCGCTGCCGCTGCGGCTTTTAGGCTTTCACCTGTCGGTGTACCAGACGAATGATAGCTACTTCCAACCACTTCCTTCTTGCAAATTACATTTATTGGTGGACTAACTGATGTGGATGGTGTAATTGGCAGTATTGGCGATGAATTGTGTCCGACACTGTTAATTGCGTTCGTTGGATTCGATGGGCCTCCTACGTTGGGCTGCAGCGAGTGCGAATGCGAATGTGAATGCGAGTGCGAATGCGAGTGTGAATTGTGATGGGATTTCATCGGTGATGATTTGCTGCCGTGGTTGGATGAATTTCCACCACCACCGCCGGCACCTCCGCCTCCAGCTGATGATGTTGTTGATTTTGTTGTTGTATTTGCACTTGATGATGATGTTGCATTGTTATTACTACCGCTATTACTACTATTATTATTATTCGATGAATGCCGCGCCGCACTATTTGATGATGATGTGGAATTCGATGATTTTGAACTACTATTTAAATTGCTTGATTGTTGATGTTGCAGCTGCTGCCGACATTTTGCTCGTCTATTTTTGAACCACACCTGTAAGAAAAGAGAAACAATGAATTTTTATAAACGATCGACAATTGAAAAATTGCGGAAAATTTACATTTATTTAAGATATTTTTTTTTCTTTTGAGGGCTCACTGCGCAAAAAATGGCATTTTGTTCAATTCAATTCTGACGTTAAGGTCCTGTAAGGATAACATGATCATCCTTTTTCTAAAAATCTCCAGGACAAAAAATCTCATTTGGGGGTTTTTGGGACCACTGAATCTGATTCTGGAGTCTGGAGGAGGATTTTCCTTTAGGATATTTCAAAGCAAGGATATATATTCGAAAATCAAAAAGTATATACAGTGAAACATGTTCAAGTTGGAATATTGTTGGACCCTAAGCTTATACAGGTTTTGCTGTATAAACGTGGCGAAATAGAGTCCTAATTTTTGATTTTTAGTCATACTAGAGTAAGTTCGGGTATTGTGGTATAGGCGGGTAATGTGGTACCCCATCATTTCTCGGATATGAGATGCCGCATCGCAAGATCAAACATACAATACTGTTTTTTGTGAAATTCTGCAACCATTGTTGGTGTTGACAAGTCCATGGTTTATCAGGTTATATCGGAATTTTCTGAAAAACGTTTTTGAGCACAATCAACATTTTATTGTCTCCACATTCAAATGAATCTCGAAAGCCAATTTTAAGTTGTTTTTTTAACTGTGAACCAGTGAACGATTATTAAGACAACACATTTAATTTTTGAAAAGAAAATTTTTGGATTCAAGCGAATTAGACTAAGAAATCATTTTTTTGGTTTGTCATGGTGAGAACGGCTAATGTGGCATACTATTTTTTCCATACAAATATTTAATATTTGAATGGATGAAACAGTATTCCACATTACCCGCCTTAAATATTTGTATGGAAGAAACAGTATACCACATTACCCGCCAATTTTTTGAAGCACTTTTTTTTCAGTTAGTGTACTTTTTTGATCATAATTTTGCTTTTATGTTTATGATTGGTAACATTGCTGTGGAATTTTATAGGCAAGCCTCTGGAGGTGTCGTATGCGAAATTCTAACATGATTGCTTTTAAAACGAGTGATTTATTATGAAAACAAAAGAAGGTGTACCACAATACCCGAACTTACTCTAATCAAATACAAAATCACTAAAAAGGATAAAGTAAAAAAATTGAAAAATCAGTTTTTTAATAGTGTTAAAAAGATAAATATAATTTTTAGTCGCCTTATATCAGAAATCAAAGTGAAATAAAAATATAAAAAAGAAAAACAAATATTTATCTCGCTTTTCTTTCTGGTACATAGCGCCCAAAAATTTTTTTTTTCTTTTTATCACATTTTTTTAAATAAAACCTATTATCAATTTTTTTATACTTTGTATGTAAACTTTTTTATACTTTGTCGAAAACTGCTTATAGATTTTGATTAAATATGCGTGATTTTTTTCGAGCTCAAAAATGTGAGTGTTGTAGTTCCCATGTTCACTAAAATTAGTGTAAGGATACCGCGAATATCCTTTGTCTCATTTTGTCGCGGAATAATCATTATTAAGAAACTAGTTTTGCCTTTGGAAAAATCGAGTTTTTTTTTAGTACGAATATGTATAAGATTTCGAGTTTTAATTTTCAAAATATTAGATTGATCGGATGAAAATTGCCGAAGTTAGGCCACTTTAAATTCATATGTGAGCGGGATTTGGAGCCTGTACGACATAACTTGAAAATTGAATCGCGATTTTATCGCAACAACGTTTCCAAAATCGATGATAGCGATTACTCAATAACCACTATACCGATTTCGTAGAAATTTTACAAAGTTATTAGGCGTTAGTTTATCTAGTCCTGGACGAAAACTTTTATATAGTTTTAATTAAAAAGTATGTAAATCACCAAAACACGTTTTTTGGGGCTTTGCAGGTATGCATTATACCCTTAAGGGCGTTTTTAGAATCACCGATATAGAATCGGAAGATGAAATTTCAATATTTTTTCAACAATTTTTTGTTGGGGAAAATTAGAAGGTGGAAGGGGTGGTTTGCATCGGGGATTTTGAACATCAGGAAGATGCTGTGCTGTAAAGAAAAGATAAAGCGCATGTAAGGCATTCGTTAAATACCCTGTTTCAGGATAGACGGAATAAAAAATCTATGCGTTGTAAACATAAACACATTTATATGAAGCAGGAAGGAAGGAACGGTGCGATTGAATTTTGATTTCTGGATGAGTTATAAATATTCTAAATACATTTCGTCTTCATACATTTTCCAATGCGGTCCACCGTTTTCGAGAAAATTCCAAAAAACTGTTTCAAGTGTATGGGGGAGGAGAGTTATTTAAAACCCTTGTCTAAACACATTTTGCATCTATAAATTTTTCGATACGGTCCATTATCATCATCATCCTCGGCACTACAGCTCTCGAAGAGCCTGGGCCTCCTCTATTGAGGTTTCATAACAATTTCTTCCCTGCTTCGCACCTACAGTTTTACATGGATTGTGAACAATGGATGAATTACAACATTTGTAAGGTTTTTTTATGTTGCAACCCATCAACAGCAGAGGCCGTGATAGCAATCTAGACCGATGATGTCGTTAACATCAAGCGGTAACTATCACTACTCCTTTTGTAAAGCAAGTTGAGTGAACTTGAAATCAAAGTGTGTGACAATCGGGAATTGAACCACCGACCTCCGGAATGCGGGCCATGTACTTTACCACTTGGACTACGGTGGATCGATCCACGGTTTGGAAAAAATTGGAAATTTTTTTTTTCACTTTTGTTGGAGAGAGGGGAAAGAATGATCCTGTTTTGCGCGTTCAAGAACTTAGGCTTGCCATTTACGAGAAATGCAACTTCAATTCTCTAGCTCAATCCTTTCGAAAGTTATGGTGTTCACGGACGGACGGACCGACAGACAGACAGACGGACGGAAATGCGGAAATCAAAATATTTGGTCATCCCAAACACTCAAGTGTAGTTCATTTTTGTGTCCTATGATTGATTCAATGCGTTACAAATGTTATACTAAATTTGTAGTATATTAAATTCTCATATAAAGTATAAAAAATCAAAATTTTAATCGTATAAATTTCAAATTATCCAAATACGATTGAAACTTCGAATTTGATCTCTTTTACTTCATTCGAGAAATCCAAGTGGCATTCAATTTATTTTTTCTCTAGTAATTCTTTTGTGGGCGCAATTTGAAACCCTCAATCCATGCAAACAAATCACATGGTTTAGTGAGCATCAAATGAAGTTGGCAGAATGTCCCCCAATTCCTTTCCTATTCCCTATACATTCGTGCGACCTTTATAGATATAGATATGAGAATAAATTCACATTTTTTTTTGTTGCACGTGTATGTATGCTTAGTAGCATAGGAAAACTTTTGCCATTTAAAAGAAATCAATCCATTAGAGAAAATTGTGTGTTTTGAACTTTCTCGTCTCTCTCCAAGGACGGCTGATTTGTCTTAAATCGTATTTGAAGACATTCTTAGTCCATTTGCGTATTTTTTTTTTGGTTTTGATTTCTTTTTTTTTGTCAATATGAAAGTTCACAGCTTAAGGCGAGTGACACAAGGAAATCTAAAAGGGATGTTCCAATTTGCCAAAGATTCAGTTAGTGTACAAATGTAGAGGAAAATTTATAATGCGAATGTTATAAACGAGTACAATGGGTGAGTTCTTCATAATAATGTGGGGGTGAGATCGGGTCTGTTCTCATTCAATTACTTTAAATTGAAAAAGAGCAACAAACAAGGCGTATCGAATTTCATTAAGTGTAAATTGATTTGATTTTTTAGAAATTAATGGGTAGAGGGATCGCTATGAAGGGGCGAATTCCCCTCATTGTTTTCATTTCATGCGGCACTGAGTTGGGGTGACAAGTCTGCGTTTTAAGTTTGGGAAATCCACAATTGGGAGTTAAAATGTAGTTAAATAGCAGAAATGAATATTGTTTGATGTTGAAAAATGCAATGAATTTATTGTTTTCTCCTTGAATAATCAAAGCTGATTAAATGCTGAATTTCTGAAATTATTGAACGGGAATCATACTTCTGATGAAAAAACGGGCACTTTGAAAAATTTAATTTTTAAACAGATCAATGCCAGCAACTTAACTTTGTTATAATTTTGTTAAAAAATCAAACGCGAATTTCAATTATGAGAATCTGAAACAACGCAGACTAGGCGAAATGACATCGTGAGTAAGATTCTTTTAAGAGTCAAATAGAATGGGATAGTAGAAATTCATACGAGCTTCAACGCCAGGCGTTGGTGTCATTTTTTTCAAACCAATTGAAGCTAACAGAAACAGAGGCGGATTTAGACAATTTTAGTACTTAATTAAACTATTTTTGTAGTTGGCTGACAACGAAAATTGTAGGTGAATTTAGTAATCACCTTTGCCTGTGTTTTTCGTCGCGGAATAATCATTACTAAGAAAGGAGATATGCCATTGGATCACCTTTGTCTGTGCATACTAGAAAAAACGGAGTTGACACGCACCGAAACGGAGTTTGAGGGTGTCACAGTTCCCTGTGTGTTAAATTTTAAAAATCTTCTGGTGTTAAACAAACTTATTAGAGAAGTTAAAAAGCAAATAAAGAACCATGCAGAATTCGACGATTTTTATGTCTTTTGAACCAGTTGGGGTTTCACTATCGTTGTACCTGCATTGGAAAGGTAATTTGCTCTAGTTTCATTGACACAAGCTCTTTTTTGGCGGGAACTGCAGGGGGATGGTCAGCTGCCATATTGACAAATCATTGCGTTTTAGATGGCAGTTGACCATCCCCCTGCAGTTGGCCGCCAAAAAAGAGCTTGTGTCAATGAAACTAGAGCAAATTACCTATCCAAGGAATGTGAAACCCAAATGTTAGTCAAGGGGCATTTTCGTGCATCGTTCTTTCACCACACAAATGCCTACTTTTTGCTTGCCTTTTGCAAGCATTTGAGATGTTATGATTTTCTATTTTTGTACAATATTTTGAAAGTTAATATTGGTTGCTAAAAACTTATCTTGCATGTTTCTACCGGGACTCGAACCCGGGACCTCTAGATTCGTAAACCATTCGGCTTCCTAATAGGCTATTGGAAAGTCTCCTCTAACCGGGAACAAGCTTTAAAATGGAAATAACTCTTAAAAGGAGGTTAACTGAATTTTTGGTCCCTTTTCGGAGTTAATTCAAAATTGAGAACAAAATGGTGTTAAAGTTAATTTTTAACTCCTTAACCCTTTGTGGACCAGGAAGTGAACAACAAAAAATCAATAACCATGACTTTTTTTCGTTGAAAATGGTTCCAGAAAGCATAAAAAAAAAGACATGAACTAATTTTATGGAGGGTGGTATTTACGCCTGTGGTATATAGAAGTATATAGAATGTTGATACTATTGGATAAGCAAACAATACAGGGTGCGCCATCTATTCCTCCGGTATGTAAACATTCAATAACTTCGCCATTTGTCAACCGATTTGCTTTCCTAGACACGTTTTGGAAACGTCAAACCAGTACAATTTTAACCATGAACCGCTTCACACCGAAAGAACGCGCCGAAATAGTGACGATGTATGTTGGAAACCATGCCGGACTTTTGGATGCAAGTTTTAATGACCGACGAGGCACATTTCACTCTCTCTGGCGGTGTTAATAAACAAAATTGCCGCATTTGGGCGACAGAAAATCCTCACGAGATTCATGAAATACCATTGCATGATCGAAAAGTGACTGTTTGGGCCGGCGTGTGCGCAAAAACCATCATTGGGCCATTTTTCTTCAATGAAGGTGAAACAGTTAATGGTAATCGATATCGGTGGATGTTGGCACATTTTGTGTGTCCGAAAATGCGTGAAAAAGGTCTGACTGACTTCTGGTTTCAGCAAGACGGGGCGCCATGCCACACAGCGGACCAAACAATACGGTTTTTGCAACAAAAATTCCCTAGACGTGTGATATCGAAAAGAGGCGATATTGACTGGCCACCAAGATCCCCTGATTTAACCCCCCCAGACTTCTTTTTGTGGGGTTATTTGAAGAGTAAAGTTTACGCCAGCAACCCGAAGACCATTGACGAGCTCAAGACCAATATTCGTGCCGAAATAGCTGCCATACCGACGGAGATGCTCGAAGAAGTGATGGAAAATGCCCGAAAAAGAGCACAGTTTGCGGTGGCCAATAAAGGTGGTCATTTGATCGATGTTGTTTTCAAAAAGTAGTCCACATAAATTGTAAAGGATTGAACTAAATAAAAAAACACCATTTTTTGCAATCTATTGTTTCTTTCAAAAGTTATTCAACATTCTCATACCGGAGGAATAGATGGCGCACCCTGTATAAAGATTTAAAGTTGGTGGTACTTAAAAGTACCGACGCGACGGTCAACAAAGGGTTAAAACAGGAATCTCAAAAAACTCCGCGCTGCGGTGTTAATTTTTTTAATCAATAACATCTCGAGGCGTTTACTTTCAGCTATTCTTTGAGGCGGTGTTTGTTTGTTCTCGAATTTTTTTAAGAGTGTATCATTCGAATGGGTTGATATTTTATTTTATTATAGCTGTATTTTTTTAATGATCCGATTAAGGCCTATGTTACACACGGCAACTTTAAACCGATACACGATACAAAAAGTTGTTCGTTTGTGCTACACGCGGTTATGTTGCCGGAAACTTCTGTATATTACACAGTGAGTGTTTCATGTGTGTGTGAAGTTGGACGAACTGTCAAATCGCAAAAAACTTTCACGAACCCGTTCTTTGTGATTTTGTGCTTGTGTGCGTATTTTGTCGCCTTGTTTCTACTTTCGGAACTGGCGACATTAGCCACCGCTTCCCTCACTTCTCGCGCCTATACTTACGAAAAGTCGCCGCTTAAAGTTGCCCCGTGTAACAGGGGCCTAAGAGATCTATATGGATAATTTAAAAAAAAGTGAGCGAGTTTATGGTTGGTTTCAATTTGTTTTTAGACTATGTTGTAACCCGTATGTTGTGACAATAACTTTTAAAATCGCAAAATTCAGCTAGAATAGGAATAGCTTCTGTTTCTGGACGCTAGGTTTTTTCCGTTTTAGGGTAATTTCAAAATACATACACCTATGAAATTAAAGACGCAAGCTGAGAAACGCACCGAGGGAAATTTTTTATTTCCCATTATCGCAGAAAGCAAATCAGATCATGATCCCGATAAAACTTGGGTTACGAATCTGTATGAGAGTTAATCCGGATTTCTGATCGGATCATTAAAAAAAATATAGCTATTGTATTTTACTTTAACTTTATGTTAAAAAATATGAATTTTATTGAATGACTGATAAAATTTGGTCTGTTTTTGATTTACACGGTTTTCCATACAAAAAGCTACTTTTTTGAATCGTACTGAGGAACCAATACTCCGTGAAAAGGGGATAGGTTTATAGTGAATTCAATAAATATAAAATAAACTGAATTTTATTCAACCTAACGTTCCCTTATACGACTCTTCATGTTGTTGTGGAAGGGTTACCTCGAAAGGAGAAAATAATCTTCACTATTTTCATTTAAAGGTTTGTGGCGAGTATATCATAAAATGTTTCAAGTTTCTTATAACGAAATTCGAAACTAGACTAGATATTCATTGTATTCGCCGGAATCAATAATACTAGCACAACAAAATTACATATAACACATGGATCAATAAGTCCCGAGACTAACCCAGAGATGACGCTCGTAGTAAACCAGTAACCACGTCTTTCTAGAGTACTAACCTTTGCTTGAAACGTGTCAAAATTTTAAGTCGATCGGACCAGAAACAGCTGAGTTATCGAGGTTGGAGTAAAGTCGTTTTGTAGTTTGTTTAAAAAATGGAAAAAACCGAGTTTCGTGCTCTGATAAAACATTGTTTTTTAATGGGTAAAAACACCGTGCAAGCGAAACAATGGATTGAAAAATGTTACCCGGACTCTTGTCCATCAAAAGCAACGATTTGTCGGTGGTTTGCCGAGTTTAAACGTGGTCGTACCGACACAAATGACGCGGAACGCTCGGGTAGACCTGTGGAAGCCGTTACACCGGAAAATGTGAGTCAAGTGACAAAAATTATAATGAAAGATCGTAAAGAGAAGCTCCGTGAGATTGCTGAGATAACACAGATATCATATGGAAGTGCATTTACTATCCTTCATGAAAAATTGAGCATGAAAAAGGTTTTTTCCAAGTGGGTGCCGCGATTGCTTTCGATGGAACAAAAACAGCAACGAGTCGATGATTCAGAAAGCTGTTTATCGCTATTTACTCGCAATAAAAAAGATTTCTTGCGTCGTTACGTGTCCATGGACGAAACATGGATACATCACTACACTCCAGAGTCGAAGCGGCAGTCATCTGAGTGGCGCACAGCTGGCGAAAGCCGTCCGAAGCGTCCGAAAACGCAGCAGTCAGCTGGCAAAGTCATGGCGTCAGTTTTTTGGGATACGCATGGCGTGATTTTCATTGACTACCTCGAAAAAGGTAAATCGATCAACAGTGATTATTATATTGACTTGCTGGTGCGTTTGAAGGAGGAAATCGCAAAAAAACGACCGCACATGCAGAGAAAAAAAATCCTTTTTCACCAAGACAATGCACCCTGCCACAAGTCGATGAAAACAATGGCAAAATTGAACGAATTGGGCTTTCATCTGCTTCCCCACCCCCCATACTCGCCAGATTTAGCCCCCAGTGACTACTGGCTCTTTGCTGATCTTAAAAAAAATGCTCCAGGGAAAAAGATTTGGCTCAAATGAGGAGGTCATCGCTGAAACTGAAGCTTATTTTGAAGCGAAAGATAATTTTTTTTATAAACATGGTATTGAAAAATTGGAAAAGCGTTGGAACGATTGTATCACCCTAAAAGGTTATTATATTGATGAATAAAAAAAAATTTGGCAAAAAAAATGTTGTTTTCATTGTTAGTCTCGGGACTTATTGATCCATGTGTTATATATGTATGTTGATATATTTCAATTCTACAGTTGTTAAAATGCGACACGTCTCCGCAAGCGTAATTTAAGCTAAAATTACCTTTCACAATTCTCATTTTTATTGAATTTCAAGAACAAAATGTAAAGCTATCGAGCCTATCCGCACTGTTACTTGCGATATGGCATCTATAAGGTTTCGTATTGCTATGTAAGTAGACAAGAAAAGGGCAATTGAACAAATAAAAATATTTTTTTTTCGGGACATTTTCCAGGGTTTCCCTCAAATGAGCAAAAGTGTAGAAAATAGTTCAATGACATGTTGTAGATATTTTGAGTCAATCATATAATTTCCCATATTTAACAGCTATCAACGCATAAAAATTACAATACGGTGTAATATTCCATGATATGTAGAAGAAAAGGGACGAAACAGAAAATCAGAAAAAAAACATAATGTGAACAGAGTATATACCATCTGTGTTTACCAACCGATGACATTACGTGTGTATTTTTTTTTTTGCTTTTCTTATAGTAATTGTGCAGGACAACAGAAAGGGATGTATTGACAATTTCAAGTAATTTGACATTTCCATTGTTGGGTAGCCAAAGGAAGCAAAAAAAAAGTTTTTTTTACTGAATTTACCGAAAATCATTTTAACTAAACCAAATATCATCTTTTACTTGTTATGTTTGCATGTTTCGCATTGAGCCTCAACGTTTTGTTGAGAGAACGAAGTTTACAGGAAAACTCACTATGTGACAGGAGCGAAACATCCGTAAAAAGGATCTAGACGTGACAGTTTGTTTACGTTTCGGATTTTAAAGATTTCGTCGCGCTGTTGTACGGACAAATAACAATGAGAAGGTAGAACAACGCTTGCGGCATTGCATAGGCAGTGAAAAGTCCCTTTCGAATCCTTATTTGCGGTATAAATCATGATATTCGGTGGTATGCATCACCAGTCATTGTGTAACGGATTTTTGCAAAGATCACGAGGGGGTGAATATTCTTAATGGTTTAGTCTTTCTGATGAAGAAATTTCACTTATGAAGACGTAAAAGTGATTACTAATTCAGTTTGCCGGTATATTCCCCTTTTACTTTTATGTCGTCACGTGACTTCCTTGCACTATCAAGCGAATTAAGCATTTTACAGTATTCTTTGGCTTTTTCTGCCTTTTAAAGATTATTAAATTCATAAATCAGAAATTATATACGTCATTTGTATAACTCTGTTAGATCAAAACGCAGATTGATTAATCGATATTTGGTTACTAGTTTAGTTATGGAGGGCGTAAAAACTGAACAATTTGAATAATTTCCTTATATTTTAAAATCAAATAACTTGATTAAAAAGTATTTTTGAAAGCCTATACTTTGATTGGTTTCCTTGAATTTCTAGGGGAAGTATAGCCATTTGCAAAGAAGACTGCGGCATAGTTAAGTTTAATTCAAAAGAAAAACATAACAAAAGCTATAATTGCCAATCTGGCAATTATTGAAAACCCGTATGGTGATATTCGTATCAAAATTCGAACAGTTGTACCAAAATTCCACTTTGAAGGCAAACTTTCCAATAAGATTTTTATACCCGTATGGTGAAACCAAAGGGTATATTAACTTTGCCTTACCGTTTGTAACGCCAAGATCCCGTCATCGCACAAAAAAATGAATTACACCAGTGTGTTTAGAATGATAAAAAAAATTGAATTTTGCATGTCCGTCCGTCCGTCCGTCTGTCTGTCTGTCTGTCTGTCCGTCTGTGGCGCGGATTGCGGGCGCACGGATTGAGCTAGAGACTTGAAATTTTGCGTGGATCCGTTTTTCGTAAAATGCGAGGCTAAGTTCGTTAATGGGCAAAAATGGACCATTAGGGGGGGTACCCCCCATACGAACGAAAACGGTTTTTGTGAATATCTCAAAAACGGTGCATCTTATCAAAAAAGTCCAAGAACAAAAGTTATTTAGGATATGATTCTACATAAAACTCCCATACATCAAAATCCGATTGGAATAAATTTTAAAAATTCTTATTGGAAAGTTTGACTTCAAAGTGGAATTTTGGTACAACTGTTCGAATTTTGATACGAATATCACCATACGGGTCTCCAATGATTGCCAGATTGGCAATTATAGCTTTTGTTATGTTTTAAAATTTATTCCAATCGGATTTTGGTGTATGGGAGTTTTATGTAGAATCATATCCTAACTTTAGTTCTTGGACTTTTTTGATAAGATGTACCGTTTTTGAGATATTCGCAAAAAACGTTTTCGTTCGTATGGGGGGTACCCCCTCTAATGGTCCATTTTTGCCCATGAACGAACTTGGCCTCGCATTTTACGAAAAACGAATCTACGCAAAATTTCAAGTCTCTAGCTCAATCCGTGCGCCCGCAATCCGCGCCACAGACGGACGGACAGACGGACGGACAGACGGACGGACAGACGGACGGACGGACATGCAAAAATTAATTATTTTTATCATTCTAAACACACTGGTGTAATTTATTTTTGTGTGAGATAACGGGATCTTGGCGTTACAAGCGGTCTTACAAAAGGCAAATCTAATATACCCTTTGGTTTCACCATACGGGTATAAAAACTGTAAAAGAATAGGTTGTTAGAGATTAGAAAAAAGGCCTTTCGTAACATATTTCCAGGGCAAAAAAAAAGTTTTGTAACTGGCATGCTCTTTTTGCCTAAAGTTGCTTGCTTCGAGGACTTGTATTCGACTGGAATTCTGGTATCGCTCGAAAAAGAGTTGCGCGGTCGAGTGGCAAAGATGTGCTGTGCGAGCATTAAAATAGCAGTTTTAGAGCAATTTTGTGATCTACCGAACGTAGTCAGATTTTAATTACTCTTTTGAGGTTAAGGCTAACAAAATTCTGTCGAATCGAAAGTGGAAAATTTTTTTGTGTTCAATTTTTTGGATTCTACTTCATTTAGTGAAGAATAATTTCATTTCATCACAAATGTATTATGATAGTTTCAAGTTAAGGAAAAAAACTAAAATTCAGAAAACAAATCAGATCATGATCCCGATCGAACTTGGGTTACAAATTTGTGTGAGAATTGCTTTGGATCTCTGATCGGATCATTAAAAAAACAGCTATTATTAAACACTCTAAACCAGACGTAGGCAAACGCAAATTAAAACATAACAAAAGCTATAATTGCCAATCTGGCAATTATTGAAAACCCGTATGGTGATTTAAGTGAACGACAAACAGTTGTATCAAAATTCCACTTTGAAGTCAAATATTCCAATAAGATTTTTTTAAAACTTGTTCCAATTGGATTTTGATGTATGGGAGTTTTATATAGAATCATATCCTAAATAACTTTTGTTCCTACACTTTTTTGATAAAATGCACCGTTTTTGAGATATTCGCAAAAAATGTTTTCGTTCGTATGGGGGGTACCCCCCCTAATGGTCCATTTTTGCCCATTAACGAACTTAGCCTCACATTTTACGAAAAACGGATCTGTGCAAAATTTCAAGTCTCTAGCTCAATCCGTGCGCCCGCAATCCGCGCCACAGACAGACAGACGGACAGACAGACAGACGGACAGACAGACGGACGGACATGCAGAAATTAATTATTTTTATCATTCTAAACACACTGGTGTAATTCATTTTTTTGTGTGATGACGGGATCTTGGCGTTACAAACGGTAAGGCAAATCTAATATACCCTTTGGTTTCACCATACGGGTATAAAAAGTGCGAAACTTATACATTTATAACTAAAAGAGAGACACTTTTTATTAATATTTAACTTTACTTTCCGGCTGCTATTTGTACGATTTGTCAAGTTTTTATTTTCAAAAATTTCCTCCACGAGATTTTTTTCCAAGGCTAAAAAATTTCATAGAAAACCGGTTTTCAAAAGATATTTTAATGGCAGTGCATGGACGAAAGCATAATTTATTTCCAACCTAGTCCGCGTTTTACAGCATTTTATTGGCTATGGGAATAAGTTCCCAGCATTTTTTTTAATGAAAAATCTGCTTTATTTTTGCTTCAAATTACAAACGAATTTTATTCAAAGTATGTTCCATTAGAAGCTCTTAAGGTGCCGCTCCACATGAGAGTAAATGCCGGCGAGAACCTCTCGATAGCAGCTACTCGGACACGTCTCTGAGAGTCGCTCGCAGAAACTCGCAAAAACTCGCGACCTAGTTTCTGTCAAAAGTGATTCTACTCTAGTCGACACGCACCCACTGAACTCTCGAGGAGTTGCTCGTCAGATACGAACGGCGTTTGAATTTCGCTAGTAGCTTTCGAGAACTTGCCAAATCAAGATGTCAAAAAAAAATCAAGATATTGGTCTTGAAAAGAGAAAAATCGCCGAAATTAACTCTCAAATGGACAACCTCCTGCGAGTAACTCTCAAGAGTTTTTGAGAGTTACCCGCGTATTTACTCGCATGTGGAGCGGCACATTAACATTAGCCCATCTTTCAGGCAAAAGTGAAGAAGGCCTTCTTCATCTTCCAACTTATTCGAAGCTCCATCGCGTTTTTTATATCTGATCTCGAAATTACCACTTTTAAAGCGATGCATCAAAAATCTATTGTATTTATATGTGAATAGGCTGCCACAAGCAAACGATACGAATCCGCGACACTTTTCTTCATAAAAAGGTAATGTAGTAAAACTTCCCACAAATGACCCTTACTCAGCACAAAACCAGACAGAGGTCAGCTCTCAAGAAAATATTTAACCACTAATATCGGCCCTCTCTTCGCTCTGTAAAATCACTCCACTCATATGCGATGCTGAAGAGATTTCGATCCGGTTTTCAGCATTAGAGAGGTTAGTGAAATTCTTCTCACTAATATCTAACCCCTCCCTTTGTAAACCCCCTCACCATCTATCTGCTACAATTATGAAGGGATTTGGATAAGGTGTTCACCATTAGAGAGTTCAAATTTCAAGTTCATCTTTCCCCCATCTGACCCGGCCCCCGCATCCCACCATCCCCCCCCCCCCCCCCTCGTAGATTGAATCAAAACAAATATCGTCACTATATTTATTTTTCATCATTTTTGAATATTAAGTAATCTATAACTAATTAAATTATAAAGCGGGTCATAAACGTTCTTTTGCGGCAGAGTAAAAGTTCAACTGAAACATAATTGTGTTTAAAAGACTTCTCACAACGCCTAATAAAGTTACAAGACTTTAAATAGCAAATTGTGTTATTAGACCTAGGCGTTAGAAATTACCAAAATACAAATAATGTGAAAAAGGGATGAGGGTAGAATAACTTTGGTCCCATATATATAGCTTTCAGGGCCAAGAACAGATGTTTTTTGTGATAAATTTTCGCACAATGTGATTTATACTTTGCAACAATTCGTTTTTTTAAGGGTGTTAAATGTTTATAGAAGTTGTTTTCTCGGTTAAGGGAAATTGTTTTTTTTTTATGTCCTTTCTCGAAATCATCATCGAATATTTACAAAGCCCTTCTTTATTCACGTTGGGCTGTTTTTCTCAGTCAGTAAAAGTATTGTTGCTGTGTGCGTATCAGAAATGGCACCATCTAAATATCTAAGCAATTTCTTAAGGGTATGTTTGTCAAACAAATATATAAATTTTGCCCGTACTGAAGTTATATTTACACAAGTGACAGAAATAATACATTTATATGTGTATATCATTTTATTTGCATGAGTTGACAAATTGATTTTCTCTCCCTCTGAGTTCACGCCACTAGATTTTTTTTAAATATTATACAGTGAAACTTTTGAAATTGGATTCTTTAATTGTGACAAATAAAATAAAGTTTCGTGATTGAAAGGGTACTAATAACAAAATATTAACGAAGCTACAATTGGAAGCCAGCAAAATTGAAATACCTCAATTCCACACAGAGTATTTGGGAATTCCGATTGGAAATACGCGATTTAATTGGAATTCTTAAATAGTCATTCCAATAGGAATATCATTTTAATCAAAAAAATTTGTCGAGAAGATTTGTCTTTTATCAAAAATAAAATGACGTCTGAAGATAGGAAAAATAGAACCATTTTTGCCAAATGGCTCTTTTTTAAAAAAATTATTTAACAACATGTGTTTAGAATATGGCTTTATATAACTGAAGCCAATTTTTATAAATCCAGTTGTTTTGCATGACTGCAATTGAAATTGTGCAACATCGCTGCCCACACCCAAGCAGGATTTATATGTTAGGGTACGTCCATAGTGGTCATAAAACCAGCTTCTCGCTTTATCGCTTTCCAGCCGCCGGTTTACGCTGGATAAAAATTAACGCGAGTATGAATTGTCGCGTCCATAGTGAACCGGCTTCTCGCTTTCATAAGAATCAGCCGGAGTTTACCAGCTTTTACCGGAATTAATTTTTAATTCTTGTTAACGCCGGTTACCAGCTTTAAGCCTGTTTTGACAGTTTTTGACGAGAAAGTGCCATCGTGTCTGCAGTACAGGCGCGAGATTCACTATGACCATCACCTGCTAGAATCACGCTGGTTATAAGTACCGGCGTAAATCTCGCCGGAAAGCTGGTGCGCGAGAAAGCGAGAAGCTGGTTCACTGTGGACGTACCCTAAGAAAATTAAATTGTGCAATGGTCCTGTAGGCTTCCGGGTCAAGTGCTGTGTCTACACCTCAATACCTGCGGTCTTCTCAATCTATAACCAAACCTAAGGTAAACATGTCTTAAACATGTGAAAATTTATTATTAAAATAATGAAAAATTTCCAAAGTGTGAATCTGTTTAACACATTACTAGATCGAGGTACTAATATTTTCCACAAGGTTTCGTCTAATTTTTCAAAAAGCCTGTTTTACAAACACGCACTTGTATCGATTACTGTGTAATGTTTATCATCAGGGAAATCCAAAGCAATAGCAATTGACCCACATTCTAAAAAGTCACTCTAATAAAACTAAACCAATTAAGATTCGTATGGATACTTGCAGCCAATTTTACTTTTCTTATCGTGTTGATACAATCATAAGGAGAATCGGTAAAACTAAAAAAAAAACTCGGACCCCATGCAGTGGCACTACTAAATTAAAACTCGTCGGTGGGACTCCCTTCGATATCACCCCTCATACACTACTATAAATCAAAGAAATCTTGCTTCCATAAGACTTTGTGGTTTTCGAAAGGGTGATAGAAACGAAAGAGCTCTGATTTTTTTCAACACCCTTCGCCACCATGTGCGAAAATGAAGCAAAAAGTCAGGGGCCAGAAATTGGCCGGAAATCATAGCACTTACAGCTTTATTTTAGTAACGCATACCGTCCCGGAATAAGACTTGGGTGTCTATGGCCGAATTTTGTAACGAAATGGAAGAGTGTCATAAATTATAGTAATTACCCGTCAGAACTAAAAGTAAACAGACGATACACATTATGGACTAAACAGTTGAACAGTAAGGAAGAAACCGAAACGCCCAATCTTAGAAGGGGATAAAGCCGGGACTTGATCGTTATAATCGAGAATATCCTCTGAATAAATTCATAGCTGCGCACGGTAAAACACCGCTCTACATATTAATTTCATTTGACCGGTTCACGCCGAAATCTCAAAATCACTAGGGCGGTTGTGACTTAATTATCTCACTTTTCTTTAATTTATCTAGAAACATATTCAGGGTATTCACAGTCTTCTTTTAAATTGCGGGTAAATTTACCGCTCGGTAATTCAGTCAAATTTAACAGATTTTTACCGAGACGGTAACTTGGTTCATGTAAAAATGAATTACCGGTTTTGGTAATTGTATACATGCCTTGGGTCGTTTTAATCCGGCCCGGTTATTCGGCTTCAAGAATCAACCGCGAGTGGCGCTAGTAATGTTTTTTAGTTGTCAAATTTTCTCGCTGGTTATCTCATCGGACTGCAATTTTTTTCAATTTTGATAGCCTTTGCCACAATAGAAATTCAAAAGAATACATCAAACATGGATTTAAAGGTATGTGACATATTTTACAATCAAATTCGCAGTTCATGATTTGGTCACGTATCCAATAAAAGCGCTGTTCTCAAATCTGTGCTGTGGGATGTTCATAGCAGAATATTTTCAGTCTTTTAATATTACCGAAAACACCGAATACCGAAAATTAAAAGAGGACTGTGAATACCCTGATTGATTGTATCAATTTTAGAGCCACAAATACGAAACAAAAGTTTTCTAAAATGTGGTTTGGTTTTACTTGAAGGGTGAATTGCATTTGTGGTTTTCATCATCCTCGGCGCTACAGCTCTTGAAGAGCCTGTGCCTCCTCAATTGAGGTTTTATAACAATTTCTTCCCTGGTTCGCACCTACAGTTTTACATGGATTGCGAACCATGAATGAATTACAACATTTGTAAGGTTTTTTTTACGTTCTAGAATCTAGACCGATGATGTCGTTAACACCAAATGGTAACTACTTATTTCGTAAAGCAAGTTGAGTGGACTTGAATCAGAGCGTCCGACAGTCGGAAATTGAACCACCGACCTCCGGAACACGCGCCAAGTCCTTCACCACTTAGACTACGCTGGACTTTTTGGTTCCAAAAGAATTCAAAATTTGATTTTGCTTTTATTTCCCAACATTTTTGTTCAAAAATTTGGTTCTGGTTACTAAAATTTAAAAAATTGGTTTTGGAAATTTCCAAATTTAATTAAATTCAATTTAAATAAATTTAAATGTCTCAATGCTCTTTGGTTCTTACACAAAACTGGTTTTTGCTTTCCTAGATAATACTAGTTACATTTTTTAAATTAGAAGGCATGAAGAATGTTTTTTTGGTACTAGTTAGATTGATCTAAAAAAAGGTTGCTTGTCGAGAGAAGAAGAATTTTCCCATCAACAAACTCCAAATAAGAATTGAACCAAGACACTAAAAAAATTTGGTTTGTTAAAGCATAAATTGGTTCGCTTTTGGTTCAGTTTGATCATCCTTTTGCAAAGCTTTTATTTAGCTGTCAGGGTCAAATCTTGTAATCTAATCTTGACCCACTTCCACTCATCGGATTGACTTGAAATTTTGAACATTTATTCTAGATTTATTCAAGACGGAATTTCTCTCAAAGTAAAAAAATTTTCTAATGGTGATATATTTAAAACTTTTTCTTTTAAATGAATTTTTAATTAATTTCAATCTCCTGAAACTTTTGCAATAATAAAATGTACATAAAACATAAAAACCAATCGAAAATCAGTAAAATATATGAAAAATTTTGTATTCGATTTTTTTTGAAATTTTTTTAAAAATCAACAACGCATTTACCCCCAAATTTTATTTAGCGAATTTGTATGGTATAATGGTAGGTATTTACAGAAAAAATTTCAAAAGAAAAAAAAATGTCTTTCTCGAGATATTTTAAATTTTGTCACTAAATTGAATTTTACAATATAAAAGTGAGGGGGAGGGAGTCAAAAAGTATTTTTGTGTGACAAGGAAATTGAATTACCTTTCCAAAATGTTCAATATCATCTCAATCGGTAAAGCCGTTCAAAAGTTACAAATTTTTAAAGTTTTTGTGATTTCCAGTTTTCGCCGACTTTGACCCCCTCCCCTCCGCCTACCGGACGTTATTCCGGCAAACAAAAAAATACGGGTAACTTTTTTTAAGTCCCTAACAACATCCAAATGAAAAAAATTAAGAAATCGAACATGACTGTAAACGTGAGTATGAGTTGAGGTGGAGTTCACCACACACACGCAACTCCGATTAAAATGCAATATTTTCACTACTTCGTCCTTGTAAAGATAACGAAAGGTCCTGTAATCTGATTTTGACGTTAAGAAATCGGTAAGGATAATGCAAAGTCCTGTAAGGATAACGTGATTATCCTTTTCTTAAAATTTTTGGCAAAAAATCTCAAAAAGAATCATTTTCTCGAAATAATCGCAAAAATATTTTCCATTTAAGAATCGAAATAATCGCAAAAATATTTTCCATTTGTATGGGAGAGTAGGGAAGAGGTGGTCCGATTGAATTTTCATGGATTTAAAATTTCGTAGAATCATACTCTAAACACTTTTAGACAAATTTGTCTAAAAAAAACCGTTTTCGAGAAAATAACAAAAAACTTTAACATTTGTATGGGAGACGACGAACCGTGTCAATTTTTCCCATTTTCGGAAGAGATTTATCTTTTGATAAAAGCCTGGTCTATGCCAAATTTCAACTTTCCACTTCAATTATTTCTCGAGTTTTTAAATATTTCTGTTTAAAAACTATCAATCTTATCCACCTTCTTTTATTTTTATAATAAATCACTAATTTTAAAAGTAAGTATGTTAGATTTTCGTTTACGATATCTCCAAAGGCTTGTCTATAATATTCCACAGAAATGTTGGCAATCATAAACATACAAACTAAAATATGATCGAAAAAGTACACTATTAGAAAAAGTAGTACTTAAAAAAATTGGCGGGTAATGTGGTATACTGTTCTTTCCATACAAATATTTAAGGTGGGTAATGTGGAATACTGTTTCTTCCATTCAAATATTAAATATTTGTATGGAAGAAATAGTGTGCCACATTAGCCGTTATCACCATGACAAACCAAAAAAATGATTACTTGGTCAAATTCGCCTGAATCCAAAAATGTTCCTTTCAAAAATCAAACGTGATGTCTAAATAATCGTTTACTGCGTCGCAGTTAAAAAACTACTTTAAATTGGCTTTTAAAATTCACTTTGAAAGTGAAGACAATTAAATTTTGATTGCGCTCTAAAACGTCTTTAAGAAAATTACGATATAGCCTGATAAAACATGGACTTCTCAACACCAACAATGGTTGCCGAATTTCACAAAAAACAGTTTTGTATGTTTGATCTTGCGATGCGACATCTCATATGAGAGAAATGATGGTGTACCACATTACCCGCCTATACCACAATACCCGAACTTATTCTATATTGATCATATGAGGTTTGATTATGTAAGGAAGGTATCGTCTCACCGTTAGGTGAATTAAGCGGTGTTTTAAAAAAAAGGGTTTTTTTTTTTTTTTTTTTTTTTTTTTTTTTTTTTTTTTTATTAAACACTTCAATAGCTTACAATTCATATGGAACCACAAAAGCTATGTTTAAAATTGGGAAAACTTCAAAAATTTAGAGAAAAAATAAAAATAGTACTTTATAAATTAATAGAATTTAGAAGCAGTATGAAATTAAGAAAAAATTAAATTAAATATTAAAGAAAATTTAAGAATTGGAAATAATAAGAATATTTTAGGGCTAAGGACTAGGCTAAAAGATAGAAAGAGAAAAAGAATATATATATTAAGTTATACTATGGATTAGTTGCATTTATGGCAAGACTGAGGTATTATTGATTATTCTCATTATCTGTTTTTTAAGAGGCATTTGTTCAACACTAAAGAGATCAATGTCCATGAATATTTTATTGTGTCTATCTTGAGATCTCATTATTGGTGATTTAAATAAAAGATTTGTGCGATGTATTGGAATTCGGAAAGTCTGTCCTAAACCTTGTCTTATGGGCCTTGCATTGACTTGCAGGTTAATTCTTTGCAATAATTCTGAAACTTCAACTTTACATGTAATAACATTATAAAGGAAAACCTCATCCAACATGCACCTTCTTTGCCACAATGAGACCATGTTTAAAGTTTCAAGTCTATGTGGATATTCAGCATATTCTCGATGTGTTCTAAAATAGAGTCTGCGTGTAAATTTTTTTGAATTAGTTCTAATTTTGTCTCATAAACTTTGTATATTGGATTAAATTTTTAATTGCATATTCTACTACACTTCTAATATTCGCGTTATACAAGACCAAAAGACTTTTGAGATTTTTGAATTTTTTAGTAACTCTTAGTATGAATCCCAAAGATCTACTCGATTTTCGAAATATATACGAAATGTGACTATCAAAGAGTAATTTTGAGTCAAATATAATTCCCAGATCTTTATGTTGGCTTACTCGCTCTATACATTCGCTTTTTAAGACATAATCAAAATAAATAGACTCAAATTTTCTTGTAAATGACATTACTTTACATTTACTGACGTTAAGTTTTAATTTGTTTTGTTCACACCATATCGATAGTATTTCTAAGTCCCGTTGAAGTTGTATACAGTCTCTTACAGTGTTAATTACGTTAAAAATTTTCAAATCATCCGCATATAAAAGACATTTGCTAGATATTAAACTTGGGATATCATTGACGTATAAAGCAAATAGTATTGGACCGAGTAGAGAGCCCTGAGGTACACCCGAGGTTTCAGTTTTTTAAAATTAGTAAAATTTTATTGGTTCAATTGTTTTTGGTTTTGTTCAAAAAACCGATTTGTGTTTCTTAAAAACTATTCATATGAAGCTAAAACATGTATGTATTTTGGCTTGTAAAAAAAAAGATTTTTATAAATTGGGTAAACCAAAATTTGTTTTATTTGAAATATGTATGTATATACCATATTAATATAGGACAGGATTATGTGAAGTTTGACCAGTTTGACAAAAACAACATGGCACATCGTTTTCAAGAAAATCGCAAAAAAAAAATTTCATTTGTTTAGGGGCGGGAAAATGGAATTGTCCGTTTTTGGCAACGAAACATAACAAAAGCTATAATTGCCAATTTGGCAATTATTGAAAACCCGTATGGTGATTTAAGTGAAAAATTCCACTTTGAATCAAACTTTCCAATAAGATTTTTTAAAATTTATTCCAATCGGATTTTGATGTATGGGAGATTTATGTAGAATCATATCCTAAATAACTTTTGTTCTTGCACTTTTTTGATAAATGCACCGTTTTTGAGATATTCGCAAAAAACCTTTTCGTTCGTATGGATGTACCCCCCTAATGATCCATTTTTGCCCAATAACGAACTTAGCCTCGCATTTTACGTAAAACGGACCTGTGCAAAATTTCAAGTCTGTAGCTCAATCCGTGCGCCCGCAATCCGCGCCACAGACAGACGGACAGACAGACAGACAGACGGACGGGCATGCTAAATTCAACTTTTTTCATCATTCTAAACACACTGGTGTAATTCATTTTTGTGTGCGATGACGGGATCTTGGCGTTACAAACGGTAAGGCAAAGTTAGTATGCCCTTTGGTTTCACCATACGGGTATAAAAAAAAATTAACAATCAAAGCCCTACAAAATCGACTAAATTTACATAAAATGTAACGTTTCATGGCACAAATTGAATTAATAATTTCATAACCCAAACGATGTAAGTAGTCAAAATATATAATTTATAAATGAATATTACCTGTACTCTTGATTCAGGGAGATTAATTTTGAGTGCAACCTCCTCTCTCATGAATATATCTGGATACCTTGTTTTACCGAAAAGTGCTTCTAAAACATCCAGCTGTGCGCGTGTAAATGTCGTTCGCTCCCTCCTTTGTTTTCTTGGATTCACTCCTGGAAAAAATCAAATAAAAACGACGCAAAGTTAATTATAATTTTAAATTTAATTGTATTTTTTTTTATCACATAGTGGATCATTCAATTAGAAGATTTCTGTACTAAAGATATGAATGTTTATTCAGTTTTAACTAACAGATAATATTCTTATAAAACCAGAATTGTCAAAGACATAAAATGTAAAATTGTTGCCAAGTTCATGGCGTCTGCCGTATTATTATTTATAGCGTGTATGAAAGAGGCCATTTTGGATTTTATTTCCATCACTGGCTTGACAATTTTACTTCGACCATGTAGGTATGAGATCTCAGAGCTCGATCGTATAATTGCAATAAAAATTGTCGCCGCACGTACACTAGCAAGCGATCTTGCTCATAAATCTGAATTAAAAATTAGTTTTTGTTGGTCACACTCTGATAGTTCGTTGGTTTTCTTCCCCTTTTCATGTCAGCCTAGAGGCATGCCAGACGATTCTAGGGTGAGTCTCGAGCGGTGAATGTTCTTTTAGGGTTCACGCACGGCATGGTACGAATTACAAATAACCCCGCTTCAATGAAACTATGACTGATGCTAAACGGAGAGGCGTAATTTGTATTCACTTCGACGATAGGTAGGTAGTCCCATTCAATAAAACAGCCATAACTTTTCCTTTATGCTAAAACTATCGCGTATGATCAGCGCATAGAAATTATTTTTTATATGTTTAGGGGAAAAATAGATTTCACGCCAAAATGGCGACCGATGTTGAGATTATGACGCGAATGAATTTTTATTTTTAGCTGTTTTTTAAAGTTCATAATTTTGCAGTTTTAAGTGGCACTTTCAGGAATAGATTTGTGTACTTAATAGTTTCTACTTAAATATTTCTACAAACTCTAATTGGTAGAAAATGTATAAAGATTTAGTGTCATTGAAAACTTTACTTTTATTAGAAACATTTTCATTGAAACTAGGAAACAAAAGCTGTTTTTTTTTAATGATCCGATCAGAGATGCAGATCAATTCTCATATAAATATTGTATGTAACCCAAATTTTATCGGGCATGATCTGATTTGGTTTCTGAGTTATTGGGAAACAAAAAATTTTCCTCGATACGTGTCTCAGATTCTTCCTTCGCTTGCATTAGGTGCATGGATATTGAATACTATTTCCATCACATTAGGGTTATTATACGAAAACTGAAAAAAATCAGCGGCGAAAAACAGAAGCTTAACTATTCGAGCTGGTTATTCAATGGGTTTTTGCAACTTATTGCCAAAACATACGGGTTATTATTATGCCACGATGCATTTGAAGATAGTCTAAACACACAACAATAAACTCCCACACGCTTTTTTAATGATCTCTATATCTCTGTTAAACGGATAATTAAAAAAGACCTAATGTCTTTTTTAATTAACTTATACTGAAAAAAATTTTTTAAGGCTGTAGAAAATTTCCTTTAATTAGATGATCAAAAGATATCGCGAAACGAAAGAATATATTTCGTTGTTTTGAAGATACAAATTTCTTTGAGTGTGCTCATAAATGAGTCATGTGGTTGGCAGCGACGTTTCAAAGAATTAGGTACTTAAGTATAGGCGCAAAATTTGAACCTTTCGGATCTAGTTCGCAGTCACACTTTCAACTTAGGCGCCCTTCACATGTGACATTATATTCCGCGAATTTTATTCTTCGACACTCACTTTTCGTTTTCCTGAAAAACATCCGAACACTTTTAAGTTTCTTATACGTGGTATAATAAAGTATTCATGGCTATTCTCGAATCCGAAGTTAAAACGTAGAACCAAACTCAGTCAATTCAATTCACCACTCAATTGGTATTCTGGTATTCTGAAATTTGCATCGAGTAATTCTACCCTGAAAACGTTACTAGATCATACACAATCGAACAGAAGTGAAACGCAGCAGATTAAAAAATACAAATTGAGGGAAAATCGAACAAACTTAACGCTTTTTCGGATTCCAGAAGAGGCCTGATTGTACTCATGAAAAATTTTGACCTCTTAATTTTGCGTAGAAAATATTTCCCGAGCACTCCTTGGTCGATTGGAGCATTATTACAAAAATGTCTTTCTGTCTGTCTGTCAGTCTGTATGTCAGTCTGTGTACAAGATTTCTCAAAAACTAATAGAGCTAGAGCCATGAAGTTTTACAGGCATTTTTGGTCTCGGAATGGGACAATCCTGTCAACTTTTGGTGGAAATCTGTAATCAAAATGGCGGTTTTTTTTAAAAAATCGCAATTCCGTTTTTTTGTTTTGTTAATTTGAAACTACACATTTTTCAGTAGTCTTCAATATGACAAGAGTTGGAGACAATAAAATTTCTTACATTTTAGACTTTCACTAAAAGTGCGTATCTCAAGTCATTACCGAAATATACCATTATTTGCAAAAAAATCAGTTTTTTTGCGATTATCTCGAAAAATAACGGGTTTCTAACAGGTCAATGTATGAAATGAAGAGAAAAGCATTCCCGACTATTTTGTCTTTTACCGTTATCCGATATCTTTTACCATTATTGAGATATTATCATTAAAAAATATTTAAAAAACTGATTGTTCCGAATTGCTTGCAAGGTAAAAGTTTTCAAAAAAAAAAATAGTTTTTCGAAAAAGATGTTAAAATTCTCTACATTTTTGCCTTTTACCGTAAATCGATATCTTTTATCGTTATCGAGATATTTCAGATTTTGTGAAATGAAAATTCATATTTTTATGTAAATTAATATTTTGTTTGTCAGGTAACTTGTGCAGAAACGTAGATTTTGTATAAGAAAGTCATGTGCATATAAAATGGCCGGAATAAATTCAAATTTTAATAACTTTTGCTAAGTGAATTAATTCTGCGATAGATAAATAAAATTTGCGCAATAAATTTTGAATGGAATTTGAGGATAAATTCAATAAAAATTGCATTTCTGGTGGGAAAAACGCAGAAATATGACTAGAGGGAAAATAAGAAATTATATTGGAGCAAAATCAATTAAAAAATATGTGCCACAGGCGAAGTTTTTTAAAGCCCCATAATTCCAAGTAAAAAGTAACTCCATTTTACTTGCAATTGCACGTTCCAATAAATAAATTTAAATGAGATTGTGAAAATATCGATGAAGAGAAATCACCGTTGACGAAAACCTTAGGTAAAAATTCATTGAACAAATTAGCCGCAGGTGAAAAAAAATATGATTTACAGAAACTCTCAGCCGAAGTAGTTTTGCATATTTATTGATTGCTTTTTGGTATTTAAAAAATGATAATATTGAATTAGAATAATCGGGAGAAAAATGAAATTTTTCGTGCCACCGACGGGTCAATATAGGTAAGGCCGGGTCCGTCTGGAGTAATCCATGAAGTTGATTTTGACGCGACAGGGACAATGTAAAATTTTTTATGACTCTTTTTCTGAAAAACAGTAACAGTAATCCCCGCATTATTGTTATTTCAATACCGGCTTTTTTTGCACAAGATTCCAAAGCACCGAAATCATATTCGTACCCGCTTTATTGCAACGTTTTTCGTGGCAAAATAGTTGTGCAATTAAGCGGGAACTACTGTATATCGAATATATCCGCAAATTTTTTACGTTCAAAATCGGTCATTGTAACCGTTTTCCACAGGCAATTTATAATACAAAAACACTGTAAAGCATGAATTCAATGAAATACAAAATAGGTCTAAAATCATTAGTATTAATAATTCAGAAATGAATCAAGCCATGTGAAGTATATATTCTCTAGTTATGAGAAAGGTATCCCTTAATTTATAATAATACAATATGGAGTAAAATCGAGAGAATTTTATACTTAGGGCAAAACGTTATAAAATTGTTTATATAGAGTCTTGACAGGTTATTATATGTGGTAAATGATACAATTCATGCCTTCACCTTTCCTATTTCTATAGTCAGAATACAAATACATATGAAATTCATTGCTATTCCTTTTTCATGGTACAAATTGAACACACCGTCGCGTAGTTGGCTCGTAGGTCATCTATAACCACATCTAAATTTGTATACCAATGGTAGCGTAAAAACAGCCAGTCCTACAGTATACATAATGGAAGTCTTCTAGCCCGATATATAGCCTGCCTACAGAAGAGGGTAGTTTTATGTTGCCACCCTGATAAGCGGTTTATCTTCCCTTTTCAGGCATGTCGTCTCCTATGATGTAGTACATCAGTCCTAAGTAGCAGGACGAGTTTCATATTGATTCTGGCATAGCATAAAGTTGTGCTTCTGATCCAGCATCCAAAGACCGTTGCTACTGTAATATATTTATGGTAGTGTGTGTGTGTGTATACTTTTCCGACTTACGTATAGAAAAATATTTTATTCGAAATTTCTATTCAGACCGTGAGGGAAAACTATAAGGGCTGTAACTTTCTATAGCATAGACTTATTTTTTATGATGTTATTTGCTGTCTGAGAATACAGATTTTTTCTATTAAAATATATTTTCATGTTATTATATAACGTATATTTCTTTGGTAAGAAAGGACATTAAATACACGATTTCACCTAGTGGCTAAAATCATAAAATTTTTATCACTGGACCAAGTTTATTGAGTTTCACGGCGACTACCAAACAATTATAATTATTATCATTTTATTTCAATCTTCAATGGTGTGATGAATATATTCTCACATACATTATTAGGCGGGCATAGCGTACCGAGGTAAAACCACTTAATCATATCAGTTTCGTGGTCACGTGCCAACAATAAAAGACTTAATGTCTACATTTGTTTGCACATGAAGCTGTCGACAAAAAAATAAATATCACTATGAAATTGCCTCCTTTCTCCAAATATTTATCTTAAGTGGCAATGGCTACATCAAGTGATCACGTTTCGTTCATGCTATTCTGGTGTTATTTATTTCCATCAGGCTGATTGATCTTTAGTAATATTCGTGACCATCAATGTTATTCACCAATAAAACGGGACATTTTAAATAAAAGAAATTTAACGCCGTCAAAATATTATTTTCAATCATGGATTTTATGAAAAAATTGCTGAAAAATTCTAAATACTCATCGTTCTTCTGAAAAACGGCGTTCTTTTAGATTATTCGATAGTTACTCGATCGGTACTCGTAGTTCACTTAAGAACAATAACGCTTCGTACCGCATTCGATTTTTGCTGTTCTGTTAGGGAGATGTCCCACTGGCGCATCAGCTCCTGCAGCTGACTGATCCCGACATCAGGTCGCGCAGCTGCATGAACTGATTCGATCAGTTGACATGACACACTGAACTGGGATCAGCTGACCTCAAACGTCAAAATGTCGGACTCGGAGGAAGAACTTCTCCTTATTTCTCTGCTAAAAAAACTGAATCTGTGAAATCGTACAAGCATCTACCTTTTCCTACAGCTTGTACGATTCCTGTGTTTAATTTTTCCTATTCGATGGACATCGTATTTATTTTCTCTTGTTCAAAAGTTTATTAGTTAAACAGACTTGTCAAAATTTTATGATGTCCCCAACTAGTAATTATTGTAAAGTCAACATTATATGAAGTAGAGAGCCTATAACCTTGCTACCTTAATAGACTGTGCCACTGATGACAATTATTACCGCCAGACGAAAAAAATATTGAAAATTATCATTTTATTGTATGTAATCTAACAAAAATGACATTAGAAACTACCCGACATGTTCCTGATATCAGCTACATTTAGGTCAGTTCAAAAAAGTCAGCTTTTTGTCCCAGACATGACGCTGAACATTTTTTGCAGTGTGCCATGTGCCATTTGATTACATGTGCAACTGATATCGAGATCAGTAAGCTGCAGCAGCTGATGGCCAGTGGGACATATCGCTTACTCGATCGAGTGGCGTTTATGATTTCAGTAGTCTTGGTATGGTATGGTATGTTTGTATGTTCACTTCTAATTCCTAAACCACATGACCGATTTTATGAAATGAGGTATGTTTGGAACAGTCTCGATAGTGCGGGTGACATAGGTTATATAAAACATAACAAAAGCTATAATTGCCAATCTGGCAATTATTGAAAACCCTTATGGTGATATGGCATTGTTCGAAGTTTAAGTGAACGGCAAACAGTTGTATAGAAATTTCACTTTGAAGTCAAATTTTTCAAAAAGATTTTTTAAAATTTATTCCAATCGGATTTTGATGTATGGAAGTTTTATGTAGAATCATATCCTAAATAACTTTTGTTCTTGCACTTTTTTTGATAAGATGCACCGTTTTTGAGATATATAATGATCCATTTTTGCCAATTAACGAACTTAACCTTGCATTTTACGGAAAACGAATCAGCGTAAAATTTCAACTCTCTAGCTCAATCCGTGCGCCGGCAATCCGAGCCACAGACGGACAGACGGACGGACGGACATGCAAAATTCAATTTTTTTATCATTCTAAACACACTGGTGTAATTCATTTTTGTGTGTGATGACGGGATTTTGGAATTGCAAACGGTAAGGCAAATTTAATATGCCCTTTGGTTTCACCATACGGATATAAAAACAAACAAAATATTGTAAGCATACAATGATTTAATGTTTCAACACAAACAGTATGAATCGCTCGGGCTGACTTTCCTTATATTAAGTTTGAGGCAATTGAAGAATAAGTACTGAAGTTGAGCTCTTACCCCACAAAATCCTGTAAGCCTATGCGGAAGTACCGGATTTCCATGCCAAAAACAGGCTCAGATTTTCTAGCGGACATGCCTAACCTATTAAGAGCAACGTTTCAGATGTTAAAACATCCACAAAAAAAAATATGACGTTTACAAGAAATGTACAAAAAATTCTAATAGACAAGGAACGTGATCGTTTAGCCACGAAATTGACAATGTACATGATATTTTTTTACGAAGTACGAAGTTGACCCATTCGGTATTTTGATGCCATATGGCAACGCAGTTAAAAATTTGAATTGACTTCTTATTTATTTATTTTCAACACTCTATTCTCATTCAGTGCACCTTTAATTGCATTTGTGACCCAATTTTGATTTTTTGAGTAAAAAGCTGGACTACAGTGGACGTATTTGTAAAAAATACAAATTTTTAATTTTTTTTTTGTTTTAAATGAATACTAATAGCTTAAACATCATTAATTTGTATAGAGAGAATCTTTATCCCCATTGAAAAAAACATGTACCGAACGGGTTAACAACGAACGAGATCACCATTTTACAATGAACGCGATCATTTAATCACGAACAGTAGTTATTTAAACAAAAAAACTTGTCTGGTTTTCACAAATGACGATGTATCCTTGGTTAAATTAAACCCGAAACTGACGTAAAATCAACAAGATCTGCAATTGATTTTACCTATGAATTTCTATCCGTGAATCCTTTCTTATGGGGTCGCTTACGTTGGTTGGCGTGCATTAACGTTACGCTACATGAGAGTAGATCAACTTTCTACTTTTTGTGCTGTCGGCAGCGTTGCAATGATTCTTGAAATAAATGAAATTTCCATGTTCATATCCTATCCTATAATATAATACGAGGAATGACTGCACAACGATCTCGAAAACACGCCTAACGATTTTCACGAAACTTGGTGGTTAGGGATTTTCGGAGACAAGGAATCGATCTAGATAGGTCTCACCTCTGAGAAAATTCCCCTCGATACCCCTCGCCTGGTATCTTCGAATTGGGTGGTCCGATCTTAATGAAACTTTACAGTATTACTAAGGGGGCTAAGGGCTTTCGATTTTATCACTAAAAACCTGACTTTTTCCTCCCCTCGATACCCCTCGCCTGGTATCTTCGAATTACGTGAAGGTATTTTAATGGAAATTCGCAATATTGCTAGGGAGTAAGGTTTTTCGATATGCATTCTAAAAATATCACTTTTTAGATATCTATCGGCAGCGATAAATAGTAATTACAAAACAATCAAGTTCCCTCAACCTCATTATACGAATCATGTTGCAATTATAATCGGATTCAACTACTCAGAGACAGAGGCAGAAGGAGGATTTTGAGATCGCCGAGCATGGCTCGGTCTTCCTGGTACTATCTTTTAATTTGACGTTTATTAAAAAATATTTTTCATACAATTTTGGTTATGAAGTTTTGCCGGACCGATTTGAATGATCATTTTTCTTAAATTGAAAACTACCATTATGTAAATTTGCCTAAAAATCTGAAAAGTCGCACAAAAATCTCAAAAAACGCAAAAACGATTACGCTGAATCCAGTGTTTTTGCATTTACGTTTAAACAATATATCTAAACTGTTTTCCGTAAAAATTTAGTAATCGATATTTGTTTACTGAGACAATTGAAAAGTATTGTAAAGTATGTAAATTATCGTAAAAAACGGATCTTTTAAGTCAAAAACAATTTCAGAGTTTTGCTATTGAAATACTGAACAAGTTTAGTTCTATTGAGTCAGTAGATTCAATTCTAGGACAGATTATTTTAGTTGTACAGGTATCCCTTAACATTCGCGGATTTAACATTCGCGAGACTTAACTATTCGCGAACCTGTTAACACATACACAAAAAGTCTTTACATCAACTTTTTTTTTGTTTTCGCACGTTTTTTTAGAAATTTCGAGTAAAACAACAATAAATTAAAAGACCTTTGCTAACAACAAAGACTTTCGCTAACCCTATAATAAACTTCAGTCTGTGTGAATAAATAAAATAATAGTTCAATTCTATCCAAAAAAAATGACAAATTTAATCCTTACTGACCTAAATGTGAAAATTAGATACGATAAATCGTGGGACTCCAAAATCAAATCTTAAAAGAAACGTATATTCTACTCAATCGTATGGTTATTTCATCAATTTGTGAATACATATATATTTTCTTCTCTTAACTTACATTGCTTCAATTAACTGTTTTTATAAATCATTGAAAACTTCCATAATATCGCAGATGTGACTTTATACTTCCCACGATGTCACGTTTTTTTACCTTTCTCTCTCATTGATTTTATTTTTGATTCCATTGCCTGTATTTAAATATATTTCGCAACAAATTGGATTAAAGTTTCCCAAATAAAAACTAAACATAAGAAAACGTGACACAATTATATGCGCGTATATTAAATGCAAAGCTCTTACATTTACACATATACGGTACTATAACAGGTAAAAATTATAAATCACGTTTGGGTTTTTACTATACGTCAATTTTATGTATTTATATCAAATATTTCCCTTAAACCAGTGAAGCAGAACGCCATTTTCTTTCTTACACAATTGTACTTTATATATTGTAAACATTAAAGGAACAAAAATAATGTTTAAACATAACAAAATATCTTTTGTTATGTTTAAACATTGCCAATCTGGCAATTATTGAAAACCCGTGTGGGGATATGACATTGTTCGAAGTTTAAGTGAACGGCGAACAGTTGTATCAAAATTCCACTTTGAAGTCAAACTTTTCAATAAGATTTATTAAAATTTATTCCAATCGGATTTTGATGTATGGGAGTTTTATGTAGAATCATATCCTAAATAACTTTTGTTCTTGCACTTTTTTGATAAGATGCACCGCACCGTTTTTGAGATATTCGTAAAAAAACGATTTCGTTCGTATGGGGGGTACCCCCCTAGTGGTCCATTTTTGCCCATTAACGAACTTGCATTTTACGAAAAACGAAGCCTTGCAGTTTACGAAAAATGGAGCCTTGCATTTTAAGAAAAACGAATCTGCGTAAAATTTCAAGTCTCTAGATCAATCCGTGCGCCCGCAATCCGCGCCACAGACGGACGGACAGACTTTTTCTTGAAGATGCTGCTGCGTAATGCAAAGTGTTTAGAATACGATTTTACAAACTCTTTCACACAAATGTTGTTGGACCAAACCGAATTCCCTTCCAGTAACAAATATACACGAATCCGTATTTAAATCAACTACGATTGTGTTAAAATCAAACGATTTCTGTTATCACTTAAGACAGCGTTTCTCAACCTTTCAGTATTCGCGGCCCAATTTTCAATCACAATTTTCACCGCGCCCCCCTGCATACAATAAAATGTATGTCTATCTAGAGTGTCTATCTAATATTAAGCCTTCCTTCAACAACGAAGTCACTAATAATTATTAAATTTGTTTTTAATTTAGTAAGTTGTTAATAAGTTAATTATTAAATATTATGTCGAAATGTATTTTGTTTTGCATGTGTGTGTGTACTTTCCTTTCAGTCAGTTAATCAACTTTTTTAAATATTTTCTCTTGGATATGCTGGCGCCCCACCTTAAATGTACTCGCGCCCCCTAAGGGGGCGCGCCCCACAGGTTGGGAATCGCTGACTTAAGAAATTAAGTTAATAATGAGGCGTTTGTGGATTTAATTACCTTGCATAGTTAATTTAATCACGTTCGTATTTAATTTGATCACGATCAGTGTGTTGTTGGTTAATCACGAAACATAGTTGAATCAACCAATGGTTTTTCTCCCCGTGTTATGTCCAACTTTCGACATAACCTGACGTAACGTAACGCATAACGCTATAACTGTTATTTAATCTTAAATAAGATACCATATTCAACCTGTTTGTAATATATGTTTGAAATAAATCGTAAAAAACTTAATGGTTTGAAAAAAAGTGTCTCGAAAGATATTCAGTTTTTTTTAAACTTTATCTTCAACAAATTCAGCCCGGTAATGAGCGTAGCTGATCTGAGAGATTAAATAGTTAGGTTGGTAGGCACTGAATATTTTATGAAAGATTATATGCGGATCAAAAGTTTATTTCTAATTTTCAGAAAATTATTATCATATCCTCATCCTCGGCGCTACAGCTCTCGAAGAGCCTGGGCCTCCTCAATTGAGGTTTTATAACAATTTCTTCCCTGCTTCGCACCTACAGTTTTATTGCGAACCATGGATGAATTACAACATTTGTAAGGTTTTTGTACGTTGGAACCCATCAACAGCAGAGGGTGTCTAGACAAATCTAGAGAACAATCTAAACCGATGATGTTGTTATCATCAGGCGGTAACTATCACTACTCATTTCGTAAAGCAAGTTGAGTGGACTTGAATCACAGCGTGGTGGGGAATTGAGCCACCGACCTCCGGAATACGGGCCAAGAACTTTACCACTTGGACTACGCTGGAAAAATTATTATACCTTGAAAATTTCTTTCATATCAGAATTTTTTTCCTGCATGAATTTTAAGAGGTTTCCACAATAATTCTTTATTGTAAAAAGTGGCTGCAATTAAATATTGGTAGTTTTGCGAATTAAAAATTTTATTCCTTAACTAATTTCCAATTGTGTGACAATTTATACGTGTTTCCTGCTATAGCTACAATACCGACAAAACGGGGGTTCACAACACTTTCGGTGGTCACACTCCCATGAAAAATTGTTTTAATGAATTTTAGATTTAGCAGTACATTTATTGTTCGTTAGAAAAATTCATTCGGAGTTAATCCTTTTCCACTCTAACATATTTTTCATTGAAAAATATCATTTGAAATAAATAATTCAACAGGGATAAAAATCCCTTTTTTTTTAAAAAAAAAAAGAAAAAAAATGTCATTTGTGTACGAAAGCAATGCATTGTTAGAAGGAGAAGACAAACTAATCACAGTCAAAAAATAACATCTGCCAATTTTCCACGACTATAAAGGACATATACAATGTATTCAATTCAGAGGAACCCTTTGCCTTCCAATAATTCAAAACATCCCTCCGAATCTACTCATTTCGCAATAAACACCAACAAAGGCCTACTATTTATTGTGATGTATTCAACCAACCCCATTCTGTAACTTTCGTTACCTTCTGCTAAAAACGAACTCACGGATGTCTGGTTCCGTCGTCGTTGTGCTGTCACAGAATTTCCAAACCAAAAAACCGACCGACGTTTGCATAACTTTATGTGAATCGTTATTATCGTCATCATCATCCTCGCCCTTTGGTGTTGTATCCCGAAACCAAACCAAACCAAACTGAATCAAAAATTTAACATCCACCCCTCATCTGTTGGTTGGTCGCCTGTACATTTGCGTGCGTATATTTTTGGTAGTATCGCAGCAGGAATCATGGGCATAAGGAGAGCCCTTGACTTGTCTAACGATTTCATAGTGCTCTGCAAGCTAAACCCTATGTAAAAGGAACATCACATGGTTGGTCCAATAGAAATCCAGCACAAGAGGGTATTGCAATGTAGACGGCTGTGTTAGTGAAATGACTTTCATAAAACTTTCCATGCTGAATCTCTGATATGTTTAAGCCCTTACGTCCGTCACTAAAACACTGTGCTATGCATGTGTTGAAATATTGAAAGCAAAGGAGAAAATATTTAGTTAGCCGTTGAGCCAACCAAAAGATTTGAAAGTTCATCTCCCCCATTATTACTATGTAATATAACAGATTTAGGGTATGATTCGTTTCCTCGTCAGCTATAGGAAAAAATTTGAAGTCTTTACATTTTTGGGTTTCAAATATCCGAAAAATCAACAAATTTTTTGATAAATTCAGATCTTGGTTATAGATTAATAAAAACAATTTCCTGTACATTTTTAAAGATTGTTCTACATCTCTATTATTAAGTTATAATAGTAAAAGTATGTATACGAATTTGCAACAAGACTCTCCGTTACCATATCGTGTATAGTTTAACTGAATTCAAATAAATATGTTATCGATTTTGTTTTATTTTTGTGTAATGAATTAATCCCTATTACGTGTGACCTGCTTACAAAGTTATGTAAATAAACATTGAATTTTGGAGCGACAAGTAAGTAAAATGCGTAAATAGTAACGCCTATGCAGAGCATAAAAGTTGCCTAGGGTATTCATTAAAAGTTAACAGAACTTAGCACTTTGCATGACTGATGATACTATAATGGGATGATTTTGGGCTATATTTGATTAAATTTGAATGGGGGTTTTTAAAAAGACTTTGTGTTAGGAATAACAGCAACATGTGTGGCTGTTTATTTGTTTACATTCGCAACAATAACTTTAATGCTTCATACTTGCGGCATTTTCCTAAAATGTTTAATACAGAATCCTTACAATTGTTGTTGGAAAAATCTAACATTGCCAACAGGCACGGACAAAACGTATTGAGTATTTTGTGTAGTTTTTTCAGAAATTTTTACAGAAATTAACTCCTCTTAAGATGTACATGTGAATTTTAGGTAATTTTGATTTCAGTTGATTACATTGACTTCGAAAAAACCTTTTTTATTTTTGAAAATGTGATATTTTTAAGCATTTTTTAAGTCTTTAAACAAAAAAATCTTGAGCCAAAAGCAAACAAGGGTGCGTATCTGTTATTTAGCATTTTGATAATTTAATTACATTCACACCGAATTTTACATTTGATGCTCTGATCATTAAATATGTGCCTGTGCCACGTTCTGACAACTTTGTTTCGAGTTTCTGAAACCCTAAGGTATCACTCACAACTTTATTGTGGCGATGCCATTCTTCGCCATTTAATCATGAAAATTTTAATTCCATTTTTCATGAAATAGCACAGATAGATGTTTTTACTCTAAAATTCAAGACAAAAATTATTATTTTCGATTATCAAACTCGTCTGAAGCATGAAAACTTAAAAAAAAATGAGAAAATAGAGTAGAAAACATAACAAACAAAAATCTCACCTTCCTTTCATTTTTTTCACAATATTTTTAAGGGGCACTGTTTTTTCTCAAAGCACAACATCAAAATTCACCACAAATTTCGCATTGTGCTAAACACGAAAAATATGACCGAATTTCAATTATTTACGTTCTTATATTTACATTTGCATTATTATTTTGACATAATATTCAAGTTGATCTCCACTTCAAAACACGTTTGCATTCTATATTAGTTATATTTAATAAGTATTTGTAAACGTCAAAACATTTTTGAAAGAAAGCAATCAGTTTATTAGGATTATTTGACTGAATTAGTAATGCCGCGGTCACACGACCCTGTTTTGCCAGCCGCTGGCTGCTGTTGGATAGTAGCGCTGGCTGCTGTTGGTTAGTAGCGCTGGCTAGTAGCAACAGCAACCAGCAGCCAGCGTACAACAGCAACAGCACCCAGCATACTGAGAGGATTCACACGATTTATACTTTAGTAGCGCTGGCTAGTAGCAAAACAGTGGTTTGACATTTGAATCTGAGAGATTTTCATGAAAGAGTCTGTCCAGTTTCGCATGTTTTACATCTCTTTTTAAGTAACACGCTGAAGAAGCATCCCATAAACATTCATATTTTTGATACACTTCGAAAAAAATTTGTACAAAAGACTTTTGACAGCCCAGAAACCATGTGACAGGGTCACGTGATCTCTAGTAGCGCTGACAAAGTAGAACGGTCTCTACTTCACTAGCGCTACTAAAATCATCACGCTGCTGCTGGTAGTAGCAACGCACTAACACCGTGTCTTCATTTGGGATTTTTCATCGCAGAGATTTTTGATTGACAAATCAGAGCTCGAGTTGACGGCGATAAAAAATCCCAGAGATAAATTTCATGAAATCTTGCAATTGCAAAATTTCATGGAATTTCCCGATTCAAAATGGCGGAATCTAAATTCTCCCGACAAGTAGTTGCGAAAATAACTAACTTTTACAAACAATACGATACAAAAAGCTTTGGAAGAGAATATATAACATTAAGAGGTTTTTCTTTTCGCCTGTTCTTCTGTTTCAGTCTTTTCAATTTCACGTATTGCATTAATGGCCAGAGCGGCGACTATGTTTTATTTTCATCGCCATTTTGAGTACTAAAATTTCAAGAGATTTTCGGCCCAGTTGTCAAAAAAGTCTCATTGTGGTGAGATATTCCTTGGGATAAAAAATTGTTAATCAAGACGCGGTGTAAGGTTCACACGGCGCTGCTGAAACGGCTGCTAACAGCCAACAGCCCTAGCGCTGGTAAAACAGCGTCGTCTGACCGTCGCATAAGGCTGCAAACCAAGTAAATGCGACGAACGATGCGATACGATGCACGAAGCTAAGGAAACCATTGAACTAAATGGAAGCGCCCATAGTGGCGACGATGCGATACACGATGCTGAACGATGTAAACGACGCGACAGAATGGCAAGCATTCTATCGTACACATCGTTTAGCATCGCGCCATTAAATTCTGACAGCTAACAATTTCATTTGAGTTTTCCGCATTATTTTCTTAAAAGTAAGTACAATATTTTTATTGAACGTATAATTATCCAAGTAACATCTTTTTCACTAGTGGAAGAACCAATGGACGTGGAAAAATTGATTGAGTTGGTCAGAAATAAAAATGTTCTGTTCGATAAGACATCCACTACACAAAAACAACAAGTACAAAGACAAAGTTTGGGAGCTGATTGCAATTGATTTGGAAAAAGATGGTAATGTTTATCCTAATATGTAATCGAATGTGTTCATGTCCATTCGAAAATAATTGTGGAAGAGGCCTGGATGTTTTCTTAAAACAGGATAAAGATGATGAAACTCACCGCACAACATTCTGCCCTGATTTATTAAGCTGTGGCAGAATTTTCAGCAAGAACAAAATCACTTTCAGAGTTTGTGAAAAAACTTTTGAAGTTCACAGCTGTCAACTGTCGTTTACATCGGACACATCACTGTGTGCACTCGTCGTTTTTATCGCATCGTGTATCGTATCGCATCGTTCGTCGCATTTACTTTGTTTGCAGCCTAAGAGACGATCGGATACGAATTTGGATCTTACTTGAGTCGCATTTTCCAGGTTGCCCAAGAAGTTTTAGAGGCGTGCAAATACTGTGTCTTTTTATTCCCCATTTTAGTGGAATACAAGAATCTCAAATGTATATAATAGGTTCCTGCCGCAGGTAAGTGTCACTCCATAGAGTTATTTCCTATCACATTATAAACATTATAATAATAATGTTATTATAACATTATAAACGGGATGGCTTAAGGTAGAACCAGAAACATACGTCCGAGGGTCTGCCATGCGTCCGTCACGTTGACAGTTCGATGCGGTCAAAGTAAAATCAACGGGCTGCTGTGAGTACTCCCCTAATAATGCGTTTGTCCGATGCGGCAACGCATCGTCACCGCATAGAGTAGGTCGACTTTCTACTTTTACATGCGGCAACGCACGGAAATGTCATTTCGCAAAAAAGTTTGGTTACCATTTAAGCAATTTAAGTATTGAACAAATTGAAAGTAATTGTTTCGACGATGAACTAATAACAGAAGTGCAAAACAATGAATTAACTCCAGATTCGTTGCCGTACCCAACTGTCACCGCATAAAACTGTCTACCGGACGGACGCATGACGGACGTACGATTTAGGTTCTAGCTTTAAGTATATGCAAAATTTCAATTCAAGGAAGTGGATCACAATTGGATCAGAATTGGATCAGAATTGGATTACAAGATTTGACCCTAACCTATATACAAATAAACGAGTGAAACTAAATAAAAGCTTGTAAAAAGGCATTGGTGAATGTGCCTCATTTTCGAATCTGTCACAGTTCACCATGGGGGCCAACTTTTAAATTAATTTATGGGATAGTTTAGATCTGACATTTTATTCGGCGAATTTTATTTAGTGACAGAAATTTAATGGTGCACACAAAATTCTGAAATTTACTTCAAAGATGTCGGAACTGGGATGAAAAATAGGCGGAATAAGTAAACTTATTCTGTGATAGTTTTAGAAATAAGTGTAGCGCAATAAGTTCTGAGACCCAAATACCGGCAGAGTTTGCAAATCTTAACCCTTAACCGGAATATTTCCGAAAAAAATTCACCAAAATATGACTTTCAACTTGCGACAGGCCGTAACCAAGAAAACGTACAGGGCTAACTTTTTTCCAGCATGTAAAGCGATAACTTACAAAGGTCAGTGTAACACGTTCCGGCGATTTCCGGCGATTAAAATTGTTACCCGTTATAAACAAGCGAATTCCCTGAAGCACGCCTTTTGTCGGCCATTCCGGCTAGAGGGTTAACGGTTCTTAAGGCAACGAACTTTTTAACTTATTTACTTGATGTGGATTGACTCTTTTGGTAGATTTTCATGCTTGCTTGTTTCGGGACTGACCTTAAAAAACAATATAAATAAGTTTATGGTAGCTACCACCACATATTATGGGAAGAAACTTTTTGTTATGATTGCTAATTTAATTTGTAGTCGATAAAAAAATTGTTTTTGATATTTTCTGTCATTTGGGAGATCTGTATTTTAGATTTTCGAAAAAGATACACAAACAAACGTTTGTTGGGAATTTTAAATGTGCTATCGGAATGCTCTTAAAATGACAAGAAAATTTGTCATCGATTCGATGAACTCGGCAGAGGACAACATGAATCATTCATGCGTTCATCCAATATGAAAAAATATGAAGAGAAATGCCTTCCTGTCAAATTTGATCAGCTTCCAAAATTCGTAATTGATATAAAAGCTGGCTTGATGAAAATTTTAATATGTTTTAAAAGATAGCAGCGAAAAGGGTTCAGCATAACGATCGCCTGTACGTATTCCGTGATTTCACATCAGGTAAACAAGTCTTAAAAATATGTTTATGCTTTTTTTTTGGCGTTTTAAGATTCTGTCACCTGAATTGAAATCTTCGTCACTTTATCAGTGAATGGGAATTCCATTTGAAAAAGAGGAGTGTGTGAAGTCTAAAATGTCGGTCTGTTGTTTTTTTTCCTTTTCTTTCTCATTATAAAGCATTTGAATCAAATTTTAAGAGCTACCGGAATTTTTCTATTAAAAATCTCTTTTCAAATTGAATCCCATCGCGGCAAAGATCAAAACCCGAACCGTCAAAGACAAAATCAAAATTAAAAAAGAAGAAAAAATAGTTCAAATGTCAAAATGATCGAAATTTAATATTATGTTTTTTTTTCGTATGGACTCGCTTCGAAAAACTTGACCGAAGGACAAACAGATAATACTTAATGTACTTATGTAATTTTTTGTTCGAGGTTATCTTTTTAATATATATTTTTTTTTCTTTTCTCAGACTCATGTGGTAATCTCACAAAAACTAACTGGATATGGATAACTTATGCTTTGTTGCTTGATGCCTACAGAGTGTTGTTGTCTTTCTCTTTCAGAAGTTTTATAAGAATATAAAAATAATATTTTCCACAAGATTTTTTTTACTGCTTTCATTACTCATTATGTCAATGTTGATAATTTTTCGTTCGATTTGACATTAACGTTGTCGATTGCCTGTCATTTTCGTTAATTGAGTTATTACATGTTTGAATGATGCATGTGTTTCAAATCTTTATCTACGTTACTATCGATGTAATGGATTTTTTTCATATCGTTTACTTTTTTTTTTCATTGTTATTAAAATAATATTTTTGATTGACACTTCTTACTCTGCGGGCTGTAGCTGTTATTAGTAGGTACTCGGGCAAAAGTATCGTGGGCTTTTGCCGAAAGTTACTTTCAGGTGTTTAAGGTGCGGCTACGATGACGAATTGCAGAGCAGAGCATAGATACTGAATGGAACTCAAGTAAAAACCCAAAACAAGAATTTTTTTTGCTAACATGTACTCCCATACGTTTCAGATATTTCGCCTTTGATATAATTCATTCATAAATTAAACATCTAAAATAATTATATTGTATATCATTATGCATATATCTATAACTTGCAGGTAAAGGGCACTACTTCCAGTTTTTTGCGAAATCTTGTTTATTTGGCGGTTCGGAAATATTTTCTATGATCTCTTTTAAACTATTCTACTTTATGTTGCATAGTGCCGTTTGTCTATGGGTTACAGATATATTATTAATGTAAAGTCAAGCAGAGCAACAATCAAAATTAAGATATTTTTCTATAAAGTTTATTAAAATTTTAAAAAATTGAAAATAAATTCATAAATAAATTGCTCGGCTTAACTTCAGTGTGAATTCAACCAAAAACTTGCAACTACTCGAAAATAGCCGATTTAAATATTTTTAGTTGCATTCACATAGTGGTAAAATATAGATATTATTGCAATATAGTATAATAATAGTATAATGAAGTTTCTAAAACTGGAATATTTACCCCACATACCTTGGGGGAACCCAACAGCATCTAAACCATGTGGTAACCCAAAAGGCGCTAGCGAAGACATCGGCATCCCAGGCGGTAGTGGTCCATGCGGATGTCCATGGTGAGGATGTGGAGCTCCGTAGCTATGTGGATGTGGCCCTAAATCGGTGGATTTCAGAAAGCCCGCCATTAGGGCTTCAGTGGAATGGAGCGCCACGGCAGTTGCTTTTGTTTAACAGCTGGGACTGGAAGGTAAAAAAAAGAATATTAAAAAATCTATCGAGATATATAAACTCTATAATATAGAACCTGTATATGCCGGACTCGCTCGGGACCAAAAAATTTGTCCGGCTTGCACAGGTTGTACTAAAAACACTTATATTTTACTATATTCAAAAATGTATGGTGACATTTTGTGTTGTAAACGTTTCAATTTGTGAATTACATTTGACCCCGAAAAATGCTTCAGTTCATGAGCAAAGGTTCGGTTTATGAAAAAAAAATCGATTCTTGGATAGGCATATAACAATAAAAAATAGGAAAATTTCGACTGGAATTCAATAAGAGTCGAGTGGTATTAAAAGAAATAGTAAAACGCTTCCAATAAAATTGTTTCTGGTGTTTTTATGGAAGGGACCTTTTTGTCCTCCCTTCTCCTCTTTCTCAAAACCTTCTACTTGGGACTTCTATTTCTATTTATATTTTGGTTAACTATCCCAAGTAACAATTTGATGTTACATTCTGGTTAAGAAACGTATTTGAAACCATAATAACAAAACTCAAAAGTTTCACATTTGGTTTCTGTAACCTTTCAGAAACCTTTCAGAAACCCCCATTAAGCTGGTTTCAAAATAGCCGATTTTGGCGGGTTTATTCGGAAACCATCCTAAAATGTAACCAAAATTGAAGGTTTTTTTGTAACCACGGTTACAAATTGTTTCTTGGGATGTTTTGAATTTATTGATTTTGGGTAAAACAATTTTATGCATTTTAAATAAAGGGCCTTTCAACAAGGACATAACAATTTTGTATTTTAATAAAAACGCACCCTAAAACTTTTTTTATGATCTGGCAATGCTAAAACGTCAGTCAAGGTTTGCATTTTTATCATGGTGAAGTTCACGAACGAGCAACGTTTGGGGATTATTAAAACTTACTACCGAAATTCTGAGTCGGTGGTCGCAATTGTGTAATCTCGAGAAATGGTCCGGTCGAATGGCCACCTCGCTCATGCGATTTAACGCCGTTGGATTTCTTTTTATGGGGTTATGTTAAGTCGTTGGTTTATGCCAACAAGCCAACAACGTTAGAGGAGCTCAGGAACAATATCGAACGCGAAATTGCCAACGTTCCGGCCGATATGTGTGGAAGAGTGGTGGAAAATTGGCTCCAAAGAATCAATCAGTCCAAACGTGCTCGCGGTGGCCATATGAACGACCTCGAATTTCATACTTAAATGTAACATGTCCACTACACATGGAATAAATTTCAGCCCGATATCTCAATTATTCTGTGTTTTATTTAAATACAAAAATGTTATGTCCTTATTGAAAGACCCGATACTTGTATTAATTACTATTCCATAAAAAATTCAATAATCAATTAATTTCCGATTTATATAAATTTTTATACCCGTATGGTTAAACCAAAGGGTATATTAACTTTGCCTTACCGTTTGTAACGCCAAGATCCCGTCATCACACATAAAAATGAATTACACCAGTGTGTTTAGAATGATAAAAATAATTAATTTCTGCATGTCCGTCCGTCTGTCCGTCTGTCTGTCTGTCCGTCTGTCTGTCTGTCTGTCCGTCTGTCTGTCTGTCCGTGTGTCTGTCTGTGGCGCGGATTGCAGGCGCACGGATTGAGCTAGAGCAGATTCGTTTTTCGTAAAATGTGAGGCTAAGTTCGTTAATGGGCAAAAATGGACCATTAGGGGGGGTACCCCCCATACGAACGAAAATGTTTTTTGTGAATATCTCAAAAACTTATCAAAAAAGTCCAATAACAAAAGTTATTTAGGATATGATTCTACATAAAACTCCCATACATCAAAATCCGATTGGAATAAATTTTAAAAAATCTTATTGGAAAGTTTGACTTCAAAGTGGAATTTTGGTACAACTGTTCGAATTTTGATACGAATATCACCATACCAGATATTCAATAATTGAATTATAGATTGGCAATTATAGCTTTTGTTATGTTTTAGTTTTTATATCGCTTTCTGAAATATGTTTTTTTTAATAATAAAGAACTGAATTTACAAGCTTTCTACGCTATATCTTTAGTTTTTTTTAAACAAGGCAGAATAATGTTGTATGATAAATCAATTAGGGGTGGGAATAATTCTTTTTAAATAAGTGTCGAAGTCCTATTGAATTTTGATGTATGAAATGTTGTGTAAAATTTTTAAAGTCTTAACATTTGGGAGATTTTTTCTACCGGGCCAGTAGAGGATCTGTTGTAGAGGAACGTCAAAAAATCCTTTACACAAAATATCGCGAAACACTGAGACTTGTTTTATGGATAGCCCCAAAAAATAAATTGAGCCCTAAGAAGTTGATTGCCCGAAATTTCAAGGAAATTAACCTTTTTTTAAAGAAAGTAAATTATATACACATTACATATTTTATCAGGTGTGTATAATAAATTTACTACAAAAAATAGTTGGTGAGTCGTCTTTTTAAAATCAAAAACAAGTCGAAATTCCGATTAAGTTCATAAACCGTGGCTGTACTGCATTTTTAATTGTGCAAAACAAAAATAAAAGTGTGTAAATATCAGATCATAACAATTTGAAGGCGTCGACTTACATTGGTATCGATCACTTCAAACTTGTTAGACCGACGGTGTTGTGATATTAATGTTAAACATCGATTAAGAGCACTCAATCGAAATCAGTTGTGGGCATATTCATCGCAAATACTTGTATGTAACACAGACGTAATGTGAAGAATTCGAGTACCATTGGGTGGTCTTTTTAGTTGCTCTTCAGGCATCAAAGCATCAGATCGAAATTTTTCGATCGTGTATGTTGGTGTTATCTACACAACTCTTGTCAGTCAAGAGGAAGCGAGCCTCAGCCCGATTTGATAGAATTTAGCCCTTGAAGAGGCATCATATAAATGTTTGACAGATGTGAAATTAATTTAGTCTTTTGTTCGGGTCATAAAAGGAGGCTACACTTTTCCCATTATATTTAGTATACTTCTGCATCAGTTACAATCGATGATTGAATTGGTATAGTGTACAAAGCCGCAAAAAAACGTACCAAGAAAACTCATTGAATCGTGAAATAATGTTTTGGTTCAGCCCGAAAAATTGCGGTAATGTAGTTTTCACATATAAGGTATATTTTCTAGATCAATGTTATGGAGCACATCAATTCACTTAACAGTGCATGGTGACAAATTTATCCCGATCCTGTATTGTGTTTGTGTCACCATTTTAAATAGGAATGCTTGTGTCCTGCTTGGATGAAGCTAGAAAAGTCGGCACTTCTTTGAAAAGATTATTTTTTTTCCGCTTCAGTTTTGGGCCATTGTTTGCCATTGAAATAAACTAAGCAAGTCCTGAGCTAAGGGAAATGGCTCAGGCTAATTTCTTTCTCATTTTACCATTTTCACCTTTTATTTTCTACTTTTTCGATTATATCGAACATGAAACTGAACTCTAATACATGCTTGTATATGAAAGAAATTGCAGGCTGGATAGCAGGTCGACGGATTAGGTCCGGAGAAACAAATCTTTGTCTCTTTTTTAATCTTACGCAGATAATCCGGTTCTTGGGAAAATTGAATTCTTTCGTTTAAATACTATTTTTTTAGGACGAATTCTTTTTAAACTAAATTTCAGTTAATGTGTAATTGCGAAATTAACCAATTCTAGAAAATGTCTGTTGCTTCCATACAAACATGTCTCTTTCAAGATTTTTTTAGTCCTTGTTTTCCGTATATTATGGTGATACTATATATTGTGTTAAATAAATTAAACTTCCCTCAACGTTGAAAAATAATAAAACTAACGTGTTTAGAAAAATGAATACTAAAGCATAGTCACATGAGAAGTGCCAGAAAATTTCTTATATTTCATAAAATAACTCTGGTTACAGATAGTGTAACTACAACTATGAATACAATCTGTGTTTAATTATAATATAACCAGATTTTACTGGGAGCCCAGTAAAAAGGCAGCCATTGTATTCCCATTGTATTTTGGATTGTATTCCCAGTAAAATTGTCTTGCTGGAAAACTGGAAATAACTTGAATAACAGTAATTTTTACTGGGAATCCTAGTAAAATTTACTGGGATCACAGTAAAATCTCAAAAACCTATCAGATGCTTTTTGGAATTTTTTTCCCTACTTTTTAGGTTAGGGTAAAAACATCAATATATGGTTAAAAGATTTTTCTTAACAATTAATATATTTTTATTTAAACTTTATTGAATTTGATTTGTCATACAAAAAACCCTAAAAACCCGCACAGAAAACAGGATTTTTAAAGCGACCGTCTATTAATTTTTAAAATCTTAATAGTATTTATCTTTTAGATACATAATTGTTACCAAAATAGTTTCACAACAATATTCTTAATCGGGCAAGAAATTTTTGAACCTAAAGGCACCGCTCCACATGAGAGTAAATACGCGAGTAACTCTCAAAAAAGAGAGTTATTCGCAGGTGGTTGTCCATTTGAGAGTTAATTTCTCAATTTTTCTCTTTTCAAGACCAATATCTTGATTTTTTTTACATCTTGCTTTGGCGAGTTCTCGAGAGCTACAAGCGAAATTCAAACGCCGTTCGTATCTGACGAGCAACTCCCCGAGAGTTCAGTGGGTGCGTGTCGACTAGAGAGTACAATCACTTCTGACAGCTCGCAGAAACTAGCTCGCGAGTTTTTGCGAGTTTCTGCGAGCGACTCTCAGAGACGTGTCCATTTGCGAGTAGCTGCTATCGAGAGGTTCTCGCCGGCATTTACTCTCATGTGGAGCGGCATCTTAAGAGCATTGTGAACCGAGAACGGATTATTTTATTTCTTTTTCCTTACCTCTGGAGCCCAATGAACGCAACGCGAACGCAACTAAAACGCAGAAACTGTCACGCAGCGCAACATTTCAGCGGCAGAGCCCAATGCCATTTTGTGAAGTAGTAAAAGTGACATAATATAAAGTGGTATAAAGCTGGCAAAATTACAAAAACGGATAATTTTGAACCGATAATTTGCTTTGTTGGTCTTTATCTTTGTCATTTGTCTGTTATTGCACTAAGGCTATCAATTTTTCCTCGAACGACATTTCCCCAACCTCAGTTATGAACTGTCAACGCAGAATTCTGCGGCAAAGTTAGAAGTTTGCAAACTTTTGCGTTGTAGTTGCGTTCACTGCGTTCACTGTGCTCACTTCAAATGATTTCTATGGAACAAACTTATAAGTGACAGTTTCTGCGTTCGCGTTGCGTTCATTGGGCTCCAGGCATTAGTAATATAATATGCCCGCTTCAGACATGTAGAAGTATGAGAAGTAAACTTTTTATTCCTGATTTAGAAACAATCAAATTCTGAAATTGACGAAAAATGTTTCATTGTTAAATATACAGGGTGTTCCAATAACTTGGACCGATGTTAACAGAAAATAAAACAATGTTATTTGTTGAAACTTTTGGATTTCTTTATTGAATTATATTATTTGGCACATGGCAATTATGTGTGAAAGATAATATCGCTCAAATGTTCGCCAAGACTTCGGCAGCACACCTCCACTCGATGGTCAAAATTTTTGATGTTATCTCTGCATAATTCTGTGGTCACAAGGAAAAACTGCTTAAGTCGAAAAAGCATGTTTTGAGTAATTTGGGTTTAAAGTTTTGATTACTTTCTGGAAAAAATTGGTTATTCTTTTAAATGAAAAATGTTTTCCAGTTTGAAGTAAACACATTAAAAACTACTTTAAACTCAAAAAAATCTTAAAATCCAATTTGGTTAAAGTGTTATCATAAAAAAGGCGTTTCTTCCATATCTCGCCGGCATTTACTCTCATGTGGAGCGGCATCTTAAGAGCATTGTGAACCGAGAACGGATGGCACATCGATCCCACGAATATGCCTTATTATCTCATCCTACAGCGTTTGTTGTTGTTAGTTTGTTGGCATAGACTTTACTCTTGAGATAACCCCAAAGGAGAAAGTCCAAAGATGTCAAATCGCACGATATTTGTGGCTAATTAACTTCGCTGTTTCCAGAGATGATACGACCTGGCAACTTCGCATCCAATAAAGCCATTGTTACATTGGCTGTGCGGCATGTGGCACCGTCCTGTTGAAACCACAAATTATCACCGTAATTGAATTCCGTAACAGAATTTCCGGCATCATTTTCAAAGACAAACGGTCCTTCTGCGATGTTTTCGGCTGAACGGCGTACATGAGCATGCGATGGTGTTTTCACATCTGCCACCGACTCAGTTTATTTGATTTTTTCAACAATTTTTCCAATTGCACTGTCGGTTAGTCGATTATGCTGACCAAAAAAATCACGAAATGCGCGAAATGCATTTTTGTTTGAACGCCCAATAGGCTTCAATAAATTTAAGGTGTTGTTCAATTGTTAATCTTTCCATGGTTAAAATTGCCAAAAACTGAACTTGTCAATATCAAACACATTGGTCCAAGCAACTGGAACACCCGACTTTTGATGAGAAACAAATTTTTCTCTAAATAAGAGCAAAAAAAATTTTTCAATGTTGAAATTTGTTGTTGAGGGTCCCTTGTTTTTATTCACAATACTTTAGAAAAAAGAACCACATCCATCGCTAAGGTCCAGTCAGAGGTATGATTGAACATTTCAGTTGCCGTGTGCCTGACGATTCGCTTTGCGCGACTAATAAATACGAATTTTGTGTACTTGACATTCGTTTCATGAACTTGTATATTTGCGCGCCTCAAACCATCCAACAATCCGCTAACTAACATAGTTAGATAATTATACATAGATATATGCATTTTTTAACATACTTTTTTGCAACAATTATATTCGTGAAAAAATATTCATCATATAAAAAGGAAAAAAATAAATAAGATATTTTTTTATCTCTTTCTTCCGCAATTTTTCCAAAAATCAACAATTAGAAAAAGTACGTAAATGCAGTCAATACACCAAACTTAAATAAAAATTTGCATCAAAACAAATCGAGGGGCAAAGCTGGAATGTCTTTTTTTTAAGAGTTTGCAATGAAAACATAAATTATGCTACTGTGGAATGCATAGTTAAATTATACAATCATTTATCTAATTGTTGTAATATGTAAAAGTTTTATGAATTAATTTTTCATTAATATGAGAAATCAGATATAAAATATATGATTTCCTCCATAAAAATTATAAAGGAGAGAAATTAATCTTGCCGCGTATTTTGAGGTAAAAGCGGAAAATATGCGCACACGGTTTAACGCTCATCTAAATGACGACTGACGCACGACATGACATCTTAACATTATAAAATGGGGAAAAAATCTCTGAATGAGAAGTGAAATAAATACAAAAATCTACTGAGTATGAAATTTAAGAAAGATGAAGAGGAAAACAACCATGCAAGAAGTTAACATCCAAATCACTGTCTTCGGCTTCGAAATTTAGCTTTGGCTGCGCTTCTTTGGCCGCCTGTTATTTTCCTTATTTTAGGGGTTATTGATCGTTCAACATGAAGAAGTAGGTAATTCCTACCTTGATGCGGTGGCTGATAGTGTGGTGTGGCACAGAATACTCATATTTATACCTTTTGCCCGGGCATCTGTTTTTCTTGATTGATTACCAGCATTGGCATAAGGGGAGGATTAATACGCTCGATTAGCTTCTGTTTCAAAAATGATATATAATTGTTAAAAGTTTGTTTAAACGGCATTTTTAAATCAATTAAGAAAGTTGCATAATAATACACGAACACACACATATATGAGTGAAGATTTTGCTATAGTGAATCGTTGAGATCTTCGTTGAAAACAAATTGAAACATTACGGGTGGTCTAATATGCGTATAGTGAGAAAACACCGTCAAATTTTTCAATTTTATTACAGCATATATTTCATTAAAATTAGGTTATAATATACGACGAGTATAGCATTGCATGGGCTTTTATTAAAAATCTACTTTGTTATCGACTATTCCTTCACTCATAAAAATTAGCATCAAAATAAAGTGAAATGAAACACGAAAATTTTATTCAATCAATCATTTTTGAACTGTGATATCATATAAAATATTCTATGCTAGCTACCTTGAAATTTATTATGGTCTAAAAATATATACGTACAATATACCAGAATCATATGTGAGGTATCTAACTTTTCACTATGTATATCGCAAGTCATGGTAAATTAACGTAGGCTTCAATAGAGAATAACACAAAATTGAAATAAGATCGAACGTGAGTTAAACAAAAAATAAAAATATCATCCGAAAAATTCAAATAATTCAATTTGGGATAAAGAAGCCAGAAGTTATTCATTGTTTGAAACACGATTCAATACGTGAATTTTTCTTGTGTAGTTCACGTACTCTAGCAAAAAGCCATTTGTCACACTTAAAAAGGCCAAATTCTTGATTTTTTTCTTCAAATGTTAAATACGCATACTCGTAATCGTTCATAGAACATTAATTTTTTTGCATCAAGCGAATAAAAAAAATTTTTTTGTTGTAATTGAAAGAATTTAAAACGAATTCAATGTTGGTTGTTTTTATATTTTTTTTTTGAATAAAAGTTATTTTAAGGTATTTCAATCAGTATAAGAAAATATCTGATGTGAACAGCATATGACTTTCTTATACAAAATCTACGTTCTTGCGCAATTTACTATTACACTATAACCCAACGAAAAAAAATTTAATTTATATAAAAATACTAGAGGCCCCGCGGAGTGGTTCCGCGTTTCATCCCCGCATTATGCGTCGGCCTCTTCCGCGGCCTCCGATGAAAAATTTCTTTCAGGGCTGACCTCCTCTAACGGTAAAAAGCGAATCGAAATTTTTCTTGAATTGCAGGAGATTGCCGAAGAGGGGTTTTGAGAGTGGGGAGCGAGAAGATTTCAGTTAGCGACATTTTTCCTTGAGGGAGGACATCTTTAATGAAGAAACCTGTATAGAAATCCATTCAGTCGTTTAGAAAATAATATGGGAGGGGCTTTACAGTAAAAACGTGGATTTGGATTTAGTTGGGAACATTTTTTCCTGATGAAAGACCTGCCCAATAGTGAAAACTGCATCAAAACCATCCAGTAATTTAAAAGATATCAGAAGAGGGGGTCAGAGGGGAGAAGAATATTTGTCAACCGTAAAGCTAATCAATAATTTCGGAGTATATAGTATCCCTGTGTAAATGTTCAGGTAATTCGATCTCGATAACGGTAAAATTTAGCGGATAACAGTACAAAAATGTGCCAAATATTATTCATTTCAATTCATTTCATACAAGGGATCACCGAAAACCCGTTAATTTTCAGAAGAAACGCAAAAAACTGATTTTTTTAATTAACGGTATATTTCGATATAGGTTTGGGATATCGAGTTCTAGTGAAAGAAAAAAGTGTAGGAAAATTTATTGTCTTGAACTCTCGTCATACATAAGACTACTGAAAAATGCGTAGTTTGTGAGTAAATAACCAAAAACGATTTTTAATAAGCCACCATTTTGGTTACTTTAGGTTAACGGATTTCCACCTGCTGAACCGATGGAGCTGCTGAACCGACAGGATCGTCCTATTTCAGGGTCAGACACGCTTGTAAAATTTCAGGGCTCTACCTATATTAGTTTTTGAGAAATCTTGTATACAGACTGACAGACTAACGGACTAACGGACTAACAGACTAACAGACTAACAGACTAATAGAGTAATAGACTAACAGACTAGCGGACTAGCAGACTAACAGCCTAACAGACTAACAGACTAACAGACTAACAGACTAGCAGACTAGCAGACTAACAGCCTAACAGACTAACAGACTAACAGACTAACAGATTAACAGACTAACAGACTAACAGACTAATAGAGTAATAGACTAACAGACTAACAGACTAGCAGACTAGCAGACTAACAGCCTAACAGACTAACAGACTAACAGACTAACAGACTAACAGACTAACAGACTAACAGACTAACAGACTAACAGACTAACAGACTAACAGACTAATAGACTAACCGATTAATAGATTAATAGACTAACAGACTAAGAGCCTGTTCGTATTGGTTGAAATAGGCCGCCTAACTAGGACGGATGAAATATTGCTCGTGTTCACATTGAGACTATTTACGCCAGTAACTGTGAACTGTCAGATTGGCATGAAACGTTTGGGAAACGAAACATTTCTAAAGAATCACAAGTAATATTATGCTCCCAATTCATGTTGCATCGAAGACGACCGAAACAATAATAATGGAACACACTCAGTGTGGCAGCCAATCAATCAGAGCACGAGAGGCGGAACTCTGAAAAAGGAGATTTTATTTTTGAGGAGGATTTTCCTATCAGCAGTCCCAATTCCTCACCTTGCCTTAATCTTGACAGTTTCTGTCCTAATTAGGCGGATCAATTCAACCAATGTGAACAGGCTCTAACAGACTGACAGGCAGAAAGACACTTTTGTGATAATGCTCCAATCAACTCAGGAGTGCTTGGAAAATGATTTTTAGGCAAAATCAAGAGATCGAAATTTTTCATAAACACAATACTTTATTATAAATACTACGTATAAGAAAGTAAAAATACATCACGAATCAGATAAACACTTACATTTTTAGAATGTGTTTAAAAGTAAGTCGGTAATTTGTGAGAATCTTTTAGGCCCGTTTGCTGAAACAAGTCATAACAATTTAAGTTGTGCTTAGCCTACTTAAGCCGTAGAAATTCTGGGTCTTAAATAATTTAAGTTGAACATAAGACGCTATGACTTGTTTCAGCAAACGGGCCTTAATGAATTAAAGTACATTTTTAAAATTTTCACAGCACCGTACAAATTAATATATAATTGGTAATTATATATTTAGAGTAAAAAAAAGTCTAAATTATTGCAATTCTGGAAATGCTTTATGACTTTGTACTTGCACCAAAACATCATCTTATTTATAAAAACGTTTAACACCATCTCATAATATAATATTTAAAGTGTCAAAATCCAAATTTAGTTGTGTATTTAGCGAATTAGTCGAAAATTGCTAATTAAGTTTTTTTTACTCGATTATTCAAATGCTGGTGATTTCTACGTTTTGCCATTTAAAATATTAATGTCGGCAGGGCTTCCCATTAAAATGACCTCTCATATAGCTACTAGCCATGTTTGCTGGAAATCAATCTATTTATGGGTTTTTACCTTACTATCAACCAGAATGTCCAATAGAGAAAAAAATTAATTACTATTTCGGATATTTAATGTAACGTAACGATATCGTCGTATCTTTGTGAATATAAAATAGTCACTCGTATACATTAAACCGGTCTTGTTTTTATGTCGAAAAATTCAAATTTTTGAAAAAGTTTTGGTCGTTTCATTTCTATTGAGTCTTTCCTTCACGCCTGTTGCTAATTTTTATTTTCACATATGGGTATAAAGAGAGGTCAATTCGATCTTTTTGTGGTTAAATTTTGGAGATCAAATTAGTTCGATATACCCAAAATGGAATAGATAAATAATAAGCAAAAACCGCCGATATTGTGATTTTTGTTTTTAAATTTCAAAAAAAAATTTATTTTCTATATATACACACTCATATGGCTAGATATGCGTCGCTTATTTATGATCTTGTGTGGTTTCGGATAGGGGCAAGGTTGAAATGGACTACTGATGTGATGAAATAATTTTATTAGAGGTAGATATATATATTTGTAAAAGCAGACATAGATAGAAATTGATAAAACATAAGACGCCTTATGTGGCGCCTAGATGGGAAATGCATTAATTAGCGAATTTGATATGCAACCAAAGATGAATGAACAAATTACATAATAGTTCAAACGAAAGCTTTAACCTAAACTGAGTTTATACATATAGGAAAATATGTTTTTCCTTAAAAGGGTAATTTATTCCGAAAAGTGAATGGATCGGAAGCAATAAATAATATGCATGTGAATATATTTGACAAATCCATTAAAATGCTATTGATAAGAATAATCAAATATATTTTTCAAGAGTTTATAAATCAACAGAAATCCACCGATCCGAAAAAAAAAAAATTAAATTATTGATCTAAATTATTACTATTTTATGGAAAACTAAGTAAAAATGCTTTTATTGTCTTTTTTTAAGTTCTCTTTGAAATGGCAATCACTACTATGATACAATTTTTGCTTTATCATTTTTGAGAACCTTGTCTGCGCCAAACATTTTTTCCAATAATTTTAGTTCACTGTGTTCAAAAATGAATTTAGAGTATTCATGTTCGACACGCAGAGAGGTTCTAAATTGGTCTACCAAATAACGTACCAAAATTTCTACAAAAGAGGAGGGGCTCAAAAGCAAAAGATGGGGTGAATTTCAGTCAACAACAACTTTTCCTGGAAGACAACCTCCCCAATTTCGAAAACCGTGCCCAAATTGCTACAACGGTTCAGCAGATAGTGGGAGAAGGGTTGACTGGAAGGAAGGGGTGCGATCAATTTCCGTTGGGGTACGACCTATATAAAAGTGGAAACAAGTTCAGGAGATAATAGGGGAAGGAAAAATATGTGACGAGGATCATTTAGTAGACGGATAGCCTAAAACACTTCTCGTTGCCACTACTAAGAACACCTATTTCAAAATTGCTTGTCGTCATTACAGTTTATCTGTCATGTTTTTTTTTTGAAATTTTACAAAGAAGTAACACATGGAGGAGTAAGAGCGCTAAGAATTTTATACTTAAAATAAAAGATTTTAGAAAACAGTAAGAGAACAGCTCGTATTTTGAAGTGATTGTACCTTGATCCGACAGCCAATTAAGGACAAACCGTAACAGTTTTACAAAACATCCTTCCATGACTTTTAGAGAATTTCTATGCAAGTTTGGTCCGCATTTGTATCCCCACACCAACGAAAACGATTTTTTTTATCTAGTAAGATAGCGTTATCGGAATAGTAACTGTTTGAGAAATAGGTAAGGCAATTTATCAGTTTTATTGGTTTTAATTCATTTTTGCGTCGATTTATTTTTTTTATTTTTTAATTAGTTCTAGCCAGAGCTTGGGGGAAGACCCTTTAATGCCGAAGCACAACTCAGGATGGTCGGAAGAACGAAAGGAGATGTGTTATTGCCATAGTGAATCTTTGGGTATTGTTTTTGTTAATTTTAAGGTTTTCGAACATGAAATGTTTTATGCATTTATTGGTATATAGTGTCCAATAGTGTTTATAATACTAGCGGCGCAAATTTAGAGGGACATTTAAATCGAGCGAATTTACAAATTCTAGTAAAAGAAGATTAATATACATTGTTCAGAAAAAAAAAATTCACAACCTCGGAGGAATTTTTAAAGGAAGAGTACAAAAATAATGTTTTAAGTCGGGATTGTACCTTGCACCGCGGAATGTTGAGTTGCATAATCTGATTTTCTAATTTGCCTAAATAACCCTAAGGACTATCAGCACAAAGGTTTTTTTGTATGTACAAGTTGTCAGAGATTGATGGTATATATTTTTTTAAATTATGCATAGATTTTTTGATGCCGATCGAAGAGTAAATTCCGGATCAAGGTATGAGCTTTTTCCCTACTAAAGGGTCTTTCAATAAAGACGCTCGAAGTTTGTTAGGTTATAGCGGCCATGTTGTTAAAGCAACATCTGTCAAATTTGTTGTGAATTGTTCAGTAGTGTATGGTAAATCACAATGGAAGGTTATAGCGTTGAACAACGTGTGCAAATCATCAAATTTTATTTTTAAAATCAGTGCTCCGTTCGAGAAACGTTCCACGCAATTCGTTATCCTCGCCACAACCGTCCTGCCGAGCCGACTATTTGACGTATGGTGGCCAAATTCGAGTCAACCGGTTCGAAAAATAATCAGCCAAACCCCTACGTCACCGAAACGCAAGGTCTGTTAAAAACATCGCTGCTGTGCATGAAAGTGTACGGGAATACCCGAGGCAAGCAATTTCTCGTCGTTCACAAGAACTTGGCTTTTCTGAGACTTCAACTTGGCGAATTTTGCGACGGGACTTGGGTCTGCATCCGGATAAAATTCGACTGACCCAGGAACTGAAAGTAAACGACCATATACAACGCCATGTGTTCGTTGAACGCCATAATCGTCAACGATGAGCGCTACACTCAGAAAAATGGAGGCTAACTCGACGACCTACATACGGCGTAATTGGCCTCGGGCAGGCGCGCGTTCGCCTGCATGTGGGCAAGTAAAACTGAGTTGACCTGTGGTCGGAGAAATTCTGAAATTAAGCCACCAGCAGGTGAAGTAGGGCATTGGGAGCTGCACGAGTTGACCTTAGATAGGTTAACTCTGACCGCTGGCTGGCTTACAGAAACCTCTGTAAGGTCAGAGTTAACCTGACAAAAAGTTGACCTGGACATTTTTCTGAGTGTATAGATCGATGATAAGTAACTGATTGTGGCCTAAACTGGATGATATGGATATCGACAACATGTGGTTCCAACAGGACGGCGCTATATGCCAAACAGCGCATGCTACGATGGACGGTTGATTTGGGCGCATGGTTAACTCGCGCGGCGGAGACGTGTACTGGCCACCGAGATCGTGCGATTTGACGCCTTTAGACTTCTTCCTTTGGGGCTATCTTAGATCGCAGGTCTATGCGAATAAACCGCAAACAATTGATGCCCTCAAAGCCAACATAACAAACGACATCCAGCAAATTCAACCAGATTTATGCGACACAGTCATCGAAAATTGGACCTCCCGAATACGGGCCACCAAGCAAAGCTGCGGCGGACATTTGAACGACGTTATATTCCATACTTAATGCCATAAATTATTCTTTGAAACAAAAAAAATTGAGTGGATATCTCCACACACAACTTGACATTTTAAAATCGAGCGTCCTTATTGAACGACCCTTTATATGTTAGGTCACATAAACGTAAACTTTTGCTTTTTTTACGAAGTTTTTATTAAATGCAATTTTGTTTCATGAAAACAACGAATATTTCGTCGTTACAACAGTTCTACCACGCATAATCTCGATAGTTACTTGCAGAGCAAACAAGTTGACACGTAATTTCGGTACATGTTTCTTCAAACTAAATAAACTTTCCCAAAAAAAATTTCGTCTGGGGGTTTTTGGGCTCACAGAATCCGATTCTGACGTTAAGAAGTCTGTTAGGACAACGGAAGCTCCTGTAAGGATAGCGTGGTTATCTTTTTCTTTAAACTTTCCGGAAGAAATTTTTCCTGTGGGTTTTGGGGTCGGTTCGTAACGATATCTCGAAAGTAACGGATATACATTCGAAGACTAAAAAGTTTGAATTAAAAAAATAAGTTTTCTAATGTGACTTTCAAAATACACTAAAAAGTACAAAACAAGTTTTCCTACTCATGTTTTAGGGTTTCAAGAGAAATGTTCTCTAAAATTGTTCATTTTGATAAAAATATAAATGTGTGGCGTTGGAACAGTGTGGTTTACGGCTATTACAGTAGCTGAGTGATTATAGAAGGATGTGTGATGAGTTGAAAGAGTAAATGCAATGCCACATACTTTATATACAATTTTAAAGAACATTTCATATGAAATCCCACAACATTAGTAGAAAAACTTATTTTGTACTTTTTAGTGCATTTTGAAAGCGTATAACATTAGAAAATTTGTTTGCTGACTTGTTTCTTTTTTTCGATGAACTCTGTGGTGTTATTTTTTGGCTATAAAGTGCAACTTCGATTAGTCGAAGTTGACGGTGCTAGAGAAAACTTTGAGTTGTCGGGGATTTCGAGATATCGATGGTTATTTTGTATAAAAATACAACTCAAGGGGATTATCGATCTCGCACTGAATACAAGTTTTGATCTCTTTTCAAATATTTGCAAAATGTAAATTTCCTCGATTATTGCTTACCATTTTATTCACGAAGGCCTCAAAGACGGCATAAACTTTAAAAGCTTAGAAAATATCAAATTTTTTTAGGGCTACGTTAGACGATTTATGTTGAAAAAGCGAAAATAAATAGGACCATGAAAAAAAATCAACAATTCTATAGGTATCGATCATACTAATCCATTTAAATTCAATCAATTATCTCTAAATTCCAATATGTTTAAAGATTAACTACCATCTCCTTTTATATTATAAATCCACTTCATACCCCACATCAACGAATCACACCCGCTATGTAGGATCGGAGGCATTTAAAAGATAAATTTGCATCGGAAATTCTTTGCCCTTGTGGTCATCATTTAAGAAATCTGCGAAACTTGTGTTAAAACCTCCACACTCATGTTCTGTCATGTTATTTTAAACGACAACAAAATATCTTAACTGAAAATGAGAATAAATAAAATACAGGTACAGAAAGCAAAATAAATAAAATATAAAATATGTTCAACACCGAATAACAGAGCAACCACCAACCACCAAACACCAGAATTATTGATACCGCCGGCATAGTTAAATAATATCTCAGAAGCATCTTGTCCAGCAGTTTTAATAATAATAAAAATAGCAACAACACTAACAACAACAACAACGATTTACAATCTAACAAAACATAAAAATACCAACTGACCAGATGGAACCTGCTGTTAAACACCTTTATAGCTCTTTCTCCTCCCTATTAAACGGTAGCATACGATCGTAATATATATTATACCTTTTTTCAACTAAGGAAAATTTATGATATAAAATTTGAAATTTGTATTAATTCCCGTCTGATGCCGTGTCGGCCGGCCGTATCGAATATGACCAAGCTTCTCAATATATTTATTATACCTATGAGAAGAAACATTGCTGTTCGTATCGAGGAAGATGTTAAACAAAAAGTTTTCCTTAAGAGAACAGATACGAAACTAGGAAAAAAAAGACCAAAGAAAAAGATCCAAAGAGTGACTGTGGCTGTCGCTGGCATGTTGGACAATCAAGGTAGCAGCCGAGTTAAAGATTCCAACTCTACGTTATTCTCTACGGTATAAGAAGACCAAAAGATATACCAAATAATAACAACAAAATATCGGCAACGACAACAGTAACAGAAATTAATGATTAGTGTGACTATCTGGGCAATGTCCACAAGCTCCAAAAAGTTTAAAACCAGTTCTAAACCTCTTTTGATAACAAAAAGAATCCAACACAATAAGAAAAATATACAACATTATAAGTAAGGTCTTGTACCCGGCATCTCACTTTAGAGTGGTTTTTTCTCAACAATGTCTCTTCGTCACCAAATAAATATACCAATAACCAAAAATATACCCTCAGTTAGTCGGCTATAGAGACAAAAAATTGAGCTTGTCATAAGATAAATGTCTAGATTCTTGTTTTCTTTAGCAGCCGACATTTTTTTCCAGGGTATCTATACTTATTTTTTTATTTATTTTAATCTAACGTTCCTCCGTTTGGGTGATAGATTTATCCAAATCCGGAAATAAAAAGAAGATCCCATCAGGTGCAATCTAATTTTATGTCTAGTCCATCTTAAAATTGACAGTTCAAAAATGAGAATAATTTTATTTGCAGAGTACAATTTCATCTATCTTAGTTATGCCCGTATCACACTGATGATTACGATTGCGATTGAGTTTCGCGACCAATGAGATCAAAGCTTTCAACGATTGCGATTACGATTGCGAGTTTAGGCTCACTTCTATTTTCAATCGGCCGATTGGCAATTGTGACTGCAATCATCACCCGGTCGGTCGATTTATGTGTTCTGAAGTGATGTTCGTTAAGGTTTTTATTAAATAGCTTCAGTTAAATGTTTGTTGGAAATGCCAACACAAAAAAATGTCACCGACAATTAAATCTTGGACTGAGGATATGGAGTACAAGCAATTGCATTCGGGAATCGAATCGTTGTCAATGCGATAGGAAAATGTGAACGTCCGATTATCAATCGCAACCGTGATCGCAATCGTCAGTGTGATAAGGGCATAAAGTCCAATTTAGACTAACGATTGTGGTTACGATTGAAGCTTTTCGACCACTGAGACTAAAGCTTTCATTTTCCTATCGTTGGTAACTTTGATATCATTGGTCGAGAAGCTTCAATCGTAATCGTAATCGCAATCGTAATCGCAATCTTTAGTGAGAATTGGGCTTTAGGCTGCAAACAAAGTGAATGCCACAGCGATATACGTTGCGTTTTTCGATGCAATATAAATGACGAGTGCACATAAAGCGGTGTCCAATTAAACGACCGTTGACAGCAGAGAACTTAATGAGGTTTCATTTTGGATAACTAGAAAACTGCGTTTAATTCATTTCCAATAGAAAATATCTGGGAAATGAATGGAAAACGTTTGGTGTTCCCAAATTCCACAATTCATTCCATTCGTTAACATTCGTTAACACTTTAGAAACAAATTTTATAAGATTTTCGGTATTTGATAACATTTCACAAAAACACAAAAACTTCGCTTTATTTTCAAAAACACTTCACTCTACCTGGCTCTGCCACCGGATCCGATGGCAGAGTTTTATTCACTCTTTTTTGACTACTTTACAGTGACGATGCGTCAGAGTAGACTATCTGATAGACAGCATAGACAGGACATGGTCAAAAACTATTGTTTAAATCCCAAAAAAAAAGTACAAATTTATTGCGTAGTAACAATAAATGTTTATAATAGGGCAATTCACTCTTGATCGTAGATTGTACTGTACATCTACGATGGAAAAGTAAAACGAAGCGTGAGCAGCGCTTTACTAGAGGTTGTGGGTTTTGTCGTAAATTTTTGACTCTTTTATTTATTTTCTTTATCTAAATTGTTTAAAGCATTTTTTAACTCTTAATTTATACTAAATCATATAAATACTTGAATTTACATGGTTTTTACATGCTTTGTCCAATGTCCATTTTAGAGTTGGCACCAAGTTGACATGTCACAAAACATGCCTTAACCTTACTTTATTAGAAGTACGACAAAACTACGATTTTACCATACCTTCGGGTGTGGTAGATTGTAGTTTTCGTCGTAAAAAAATTTGTATGGAGAACTAAGTTTTATCTATGCTGTCTACCATGTTTTTGCGGCACTGCTAATTTAGCACTAATCGCCACGCTCTGAGCGTGGTGGAGGAAAATTTCTATTCTTTTTTATAGGAAAGTGCTCCAACAATTAAAGACCATCAAGAGAGTCGGAGAGCTACTTCCAAGGATATTTTATCTTCTAATTTTTTGTGTGTTTCAGTTATTCTTTATATTTCCCAAGCAGGTGTTGATTTTCTAAAAACTCACAAAAACAGAAAATTTAGATAACAATTATTTTCCCGAAAATATTAGTATTATTGGGTTGAAAAATATTTCGGACCTCCCTTCGTGACACTTTTCGAGATTTTTTTGTATATAGTTTAATACACCCACGCTGTCACACCACCGCGGACTCTTTTCGAAAAGTGTGAAGTCTTTTATAGACAACCCCTAAGATATAAAATGGAAATCTGTTAAAATCTGACAAAATTATTTTATGTAATAAATGCATGCAAAAATGGATTTGTTATTCTACAAAAATAATTTCAAAAAGAAAATCATTTCTTCTCCATTAAAAAAAATCTAATGAATTTAAGTGAAATTCTAACGTTCTGATCACTGCTCGTTTCTGATCACTGCTGTGTAAGAAACCCTTTCATCTCACGATTATAATACGAATTAATTTATCGAATTTGTGATGCCCACTTGATTATTTATAAATTTTTTCTCTTCTTAGTTTTTCCAGTCACAAAGTCCACAGTTTGATATCTGCACCTCAAATACGCCGGCCACTTAAAGTTTTCCCTAATTTAAATTGTGTGTGTGTGTGTGCGTTTTTTTTTGCTAGTTTCCATGAATATTAATTGATTTTAAAGTAAAAATTGCTTAATATGATTTATGGCATTGACATTGATTAAGTTCTACTTTTAGTCATGGAAAATTTATGATTTTTTTTTGATTCAATGAAATTTCTTCAGAAAGTTAATAAATAGCACAAAATAGTTGATATTTCAGACACCAGATGTAGTTCACTATCACAAATTTATTCTTGTAGTATTGTTATTTCAATTTTGTATCATTTTGGAAAAAATGGCATATTTTTTTATTATTTTACAAATTTCGCATATTGCCTGATCGATTAAGTGCCGTTTGCACCAACAAAACTTAGCAACTTATGTACAACTTAAAAAATTTAAGTCGAAGAATTTCTACGGTTTAAGAAGGCTAACCACAACTGATTTTTTTTAAGAATAATACGCGCAAACGGGCCTAAGTGTGGCAATGATTTTGAAAAAGAACCGTCTTTTGATTGCAATTAATTAAAGTACCTACTTTTACACTGCCAACCGAGTTTTAATGCAATGACTGAAGTGACGAGGTGTTGCCACATTTGTCGATAGTCGAAAATGATGTAAAGAACTTAAGCCTGGATTTTTAAACAATTTTAAAACTATTAGACAAAATGTGCGTCATAACAAATGGAAAAACAAAATTGGGGAAATATTATTACTATCAAAACATTTTTTTTAAATTTTGGACGAAATTGCAATTATAACATATGTTTTCGTTTTGTGAATAATTCAGTCACGATTCTGATTAATAAATTTTCATTTAAATGAAACTTGCACAAAAACAATTAAATCAAATTTTAAATTGTCTTGATTATTAATGACCTCATCTTATTATATCTGCAAATTTCTGCGGAAATGAAGAAAGTGCTCTTACCTGACTCAACACCAGGTACGATTTAACCTAACCCTGAGTTAATGTGTTTCTTCATTATTCCAAGTGACTTTTAACACATATCTATATGTTTGAAATATCACCTTTCAAGTAAATATAATAAAAAAAAAATCCAGTTATTGATTAATATTGTCTGATTATTGATAACTAAAAAAGGGACGGAAATTGCATTAAACTGGATTAGTAAATCAACAGGTTCGGTAAATTCGAATAAAATATAGAATATTAATTTCAAGTGATCGCATTTCCTAAAAAACTGTAAAAAATATTGAATGAAATCAAAGTAGGATATAACAGGTACACTCTATACACTCTAAACCAGGCGCTCTTTTCCCAGTGAATTTCCCAGCCAAATTTTACTGTGATTTTAATTGGGAAACCAGTCAATATTATCTTTTTACTGTTTTCCAAATAAAATGGAAGTTCACTGAAACAGAGGAAATTTTACTGAAAACACAGCAAATTTTTGCTGGGGAATTACGAAATTAGTATTTTATATTATTCCCGTTTTCCAAAAATTCTAACCTGATTTGACACTTTTCTAGATTTTTCAACACATTAGTTTTTTTAAAGCATGTGAAATAAAATATTGATAATAAATATTTAATAACAAATATTTATTAACAAGAAAAAAACTTAATAAGGTTTGCAAATTATATAAAAATGTTACCAAAACCATTCAAATGCTTCAAAAATTTCAAAAACAACATCTAAGAGGTTTTTAAGATTCTACTGTGATTCCAGTATAATTTTACTCGGATTCCCAGTAAAAATTACTGTTGTTATAGTTCTTTACAATTTTCCAGTATGCCAATTTTACTGGGAACACAATCCAATATTTGCTGGGAAGAACTGCAAATTTAATTGAGTGGGAGAGAACAGTAAAATTTCGTCTAACTGGTCGTTAAGAACGAATTAAGCAAAAGATTTGAAATTTGGCACAACACTTTTTTTTCGTCAAAAGTCAAGTCGAGTTCTTTAACCGACAAAATCCGTACACTCTTTCCCCCTCCTCCTTGACCGAAATGGTTTTTAGGGAGGTTTCACTGTAATTTTCTCTCAATATTGCTTGTAAATAACTTACGATTTGTCGCAAACCGTAAGTTATTTACAAGCGATATTGAGACGAATTACAGTGAAATCTCCATAAAACAAAACCTTTATATAACGAAGTTTTTTTCATAACTTTGTTAGAGAAACTATCTGCATATAACGAAACTATCTTCATATAACGAAGTTCTTTTTAGGCCGAAATTTTTTCGTCTCCGCTGTGAAAAAGGTTCCGCTGTACACACACCCACTCTACAAAATTCTCTCACTAAAAAAACAAATTTATAATAACTGAAAATGCTGTGGTTAAGATAGAAACCACCAAATTAGAAACGTAACAAGATGGCATACAAGTGGAACAAAATTCATTGAATGCATAATTCAAACACTAAAGGGTTTAATGTTCCAAATTTGAAGTGTACAAGGGTAAAAAATCATTATCTGAATTGATATTTTGAATAAATACTATTTCCGAGTATGTCAAGGAAAACTTTTCGTCTGGAGTTGGTAATATCGCTAAATAGAAATTTCTTATTTACAAAAACCTTTTTTTTACCAGAAGTTTAGTTGGTTCGTATAATTATTGTTGCTTTCATGATATCTAAAGACCCGATTTTTAGCTTTAAAGACAATAATTAAGTACCCCTGTTCGAACGATATCAGTTATTATTTTTTTTATTGACCCGCAAATTTTCACAAACATGTTTTTTTATTCACAACATATCACTTGTTACACAAAATTGTGAGAAATATCTGACGAAAACAGCAACAATTCAAGTGTTAACTTTACTACTTCAAGAGGGTGTCGAGTATATTTCCGAAATAACAAATTCCGTGACCCCAAACAAATCACCAATCAATAACGAAAACAAGACTTGAATAGCTGGAATGAGTATTCAGTAGAGTTACAGTAAATAGAAGTTTATTTAACAGTATTTAAAGAGCATCTATTACAAGCCCTATAAAAATCATTTGTTTTGATGTTTTTAGAGTTGCCAGGTCACTTGAAATTTTGATGTTTTTAGAATTTCCAAGTCGTTTAGATTACATTTTTTAATTTCTGACATGCATTTATATTTGAAATCTGTCAAACTTCAAATTACAAACGTAAGTTTCTATATTTTGGTGAGATTTATTATAAAAATCTATTAGAATGATATTTGATGTGAACAGCACCTGGCTTACTGGTACAAATTTATGTTCCTGCGCAATTTACACTATAACCCGTCAATTAAAATATTAGCTTATATAAAAATATGATTTTTTTCACAAAATCTGAAATATCTCGATAACGGTAAAATATATCGATTTATAGTAAAAGGTAAATTTATAGAGAATTTTAATAAATTTAATTTTTCCTCAAGCTGTTTTTACCAGGAATAGTTAGTTTGCAAGCAATTCTCAAAAATCTAATTTCGTATCTTTTAATAAAAATATCTCAATAACGGTAAGAGATAGCAGGGCCTTTATTCAGGAACTCGAATTGAGTAAAATTTCTTTCGAGTTTGACAAAATGCGATTCACGAACTTGAATTCCAGCGATTTCTTTCGAGTCTTTATTCGATAGGTATCGGGCTTTGGAGTGAGGTTAGGAAATGGCATTTGCTTCATTCAACAGGGTAACTATGGAAATATTTATATGTATGCTCTTAGAATTATAAGATTATTATTTTTCCTATGAGTTTTATAATAATTAAACTAAATTTTACGAGAAACTCACTCGAGTTCTAGAATACCGCAACTAATTTCGTTCAAGCATTACTATCGAGTTAAGTAGCTTCGCGATTCAAGTTTCTGAGTATTGGTAGAAGGCAAAATTGTGGGAATCGTTACTCTCTTTAATTCGCCTCATTCATTGAACTATCGAAAAACCGTTAGTTTTAGAGATATTCACAAAAAATTATTTTTTTCTATATGAGCCGTTGATTTTGAAAGTGGCATAAGTCATTTTTTCAAAAAATCAAGTTAATGATAACATTAATTACAATTTAACGGTATCTCTTCATTTAAAAAAAAATTGCAACCAATCACCTCTATTCTTGAATACGGCGTTAGGAGCAAAAACCTAACGCGCTCGATTCGATTCGCTACGCTATTGGTATTCTGGAATACGCCGGGAGCTTCGCGTTTGGTACATAAAGTATCGCAATGCATCGCGCTGTCAAACATCAGCTGATTCGATTGTTTGTTCTTAATTTTGAATAAAAATGAAGTGTTTGAAGTGATTTGCTTCAGTAGTCATGGATTCTACACTGATGTATCATTTATTGAGGCAAGAGGAGCTGAATTCGTTACGCCTGCAAAGAAATTTTCTAAGACACTCTTCAGATTTGATGAGCTTAACATGGGCATACATGGGATGAGCATACAAATACTGGGAATCTCATAGATTTTTATTTGCAATTTTGTAGATTCAAAAAAGATTTCCGGTTCCGGTCGAATATATTGAATTTCCTCCCACAATAAATTCATCTCTATCAGTGACTTCCTCGTATATCCCTTGGTAATGTTCTGATTGTTTTTCATTTTTGAAACTAAAAATGCGAACTGGTCGTTGTTTCTAGTGTGTTTTCCTTTGCACTCCTATTTTAAGAAATCACTGTTAAAATCTTTCATTTAAACATACAATATATTTACCTTACATTTTTGTAATAACCGAATTCAAACGTCAATGAAACGCGAAAAATTTGAAGTGAGTGATTTAACCTCAAAAAAGTGCTCCCGGAGTATTCAAGAATAACAATAATCGAATGCGTTGCAATGCGTTATTCCAAATCGAACGTTGATAGATACTACGTATTCAAGAATACCGATTGCTCACGATCGAACACAAATCGAGTAATTGAACGTAACGCCGTTTTCAAGAATAGAGGTGAATATGTTGAGAACTATTGAGATTTTGTTCGAGAGAAGTTTTACTAATTAACGGTATAATAAACCCAAACGCAAACCCTTAAATATCTCGATTTAAAAACAAAGTGACTTATGCTACTTTCAAAATAAACGGCTCATATAACGGTATATCTCTGTAATGGCTTGAGACACGCAGGTCTGATACAATACAAAAATGTAACAAACTTAATTGTCTCCCAGTTTTGCCATATATAAAACAACAATACTGCGGTTTTTCAAAAAGTCCCCATTTTGGTTATTACCGGTTAACGGATTTTCATCAAAAGGCAATAGGATCGTACATTCCAGGACCAAATGTACGTGTTAAATTTCTTGTCTCTAGCTCTATTAGACTTTGAGAAATCTTGTACACAGATAAGCAGACTCGCATACTGACAGACCGACAGACTGACAAACTGACAGTTTGACCAACTGACAGACTGACGACAAACTGATAGTCTGACCAACTGACAGACTGACAAACACAAAGACGTTTTTATAGTAATGCCCCAATGGGTCAGGAATGCCCGGGAAATGTTTTTAGTCAAAAATAGGAGGTCGTAATTTTTCTTGAATACAATTCTTAATTATATTTCATATAAGAAAGTAAAAACACGAATCCCTTAATACAATATATCAAATGTTGACAAATATACATATTAGATTCATGAAAAAATGTCGCCTAAACGTTCAATAAAATTCAAAAACTCAACCTACGATAATAATGAGATTCTTCGAGGCTACGGCACAATGTCACAATTTTGACAGTATTTTAGTTGATATAAACTAAAACTTGAAAAATTAAAATTTAATTTTTTTTTAAATTCGTTATTAGGACAGCAAAATAAAAAAAATCGCAAATAAAAAAAAACTTTAATGGACACATCACACTAGTTTAGTATTTACGTCTGCCTTATGATGATATAATAGAAAATGGTTACAGTCATTTTGTATGCATATCATAGAAAAAAGGTGAAACGTTTAAAAGCTCCAATAAATTATAATAGTGTTGATATGCGGTCTCATAAATTTCAAAAGACTTTAGATGAACTCTCCAATTCCAATCACTTTGCGATGGAATTTTATATGGCGATGGACACGATGATAACATTCATTGATCGAATCAAATAAATAAAAAAAATTTGTAGTAAATGAATATATCGGAAATTTTTATTTGATATTAAAAACAGTTTTTTTCGGTTTTCTGATTTAATGCTAAATGCTTTGATTGGTTTGACTCAATTCTTTCATGATGCACAATAGATAATGTTTGTGGGTGCGAATAGTATTCGATATTTAAAGCTATTGTCAATATTCGATAAGATTTTTATTTAATTTTATAACACGATTTATAGTTATGGCTTTTAAATGGCAACACAGTTATAAAGTTTGAAAAAGTATTTCACTGACTTTCCCATTCCCCATTGTGAGGAACTAAGGCGCCAAATTCATTATGGTTCCATAAAATACATATATTACGTATAAATTACCATTTAGTCCATTCATTCGTCACGAGACACAATTTTTCTTATTGCGGAAAAAAATTAACATACTTTTTACTAAAAATATCACAAACACTATAATAGTTGCAGACACTATTACAGACACTATAATACACAACTACTTGAAATACCGACATAAGTATGTGTTTTAAGACAATCTTTTCAAATTTGTAAATATCACAAAATCTTTAGAATAAAACGGTTTTTTCCGCTGACTTAGACTAAAGATGTAATATGTCTCACGATCCAGTAAACGCAGAAATACGGACAAAATTTTGTCCAGCAACACTAGAATGCTTAGAACAAAAGTTATTACGTTTTCTGGAATTCCGCAGATATCATATGATTTTTCATGACTTCCCAATCATAGCGATACGAATCTAACCTCATTGAGTTTTATTTCAATTCCAGGAGTGGGTAGCTACGAGTATAGAATTAAGAAATACATTGATGACGTCGTATGCGTAACAAATGTAACGAATGAAGCAATCATGTCGTTAATGTATAAAACAGTGTTGCATATGTAATTGATTGGGTGACAGCAACACACAATTTTCTACACATAAAGAAGTGTCATTGCCAGAGTGTTGTTTATTCACCAATGAGTTTCTATCAGTTTGAATAATATGAAAAACAGCCTGTCACTGTCGAGGTTGGCAACTCTATCGAATGGGCGCGAGATTCTCCAGTGCATGTTGATCTATAAATTACAACAAAACGAAGTTGATCCTCCTAATTTGTCGCCAGAATTAGACAATAACACTAAGCTGAGGCACACAAGAAACTTTAATTTTTTTATACTAAACTTGCAAGGACATCCTATAGGAAAAATACGCCATTGTCATCAATGTGCGTCATTGGGTGTTCCAAATGCTTGGACCGATGTTAAATGTGATTGAGGCTTAAACGTCTAATGTTTTTTGACATCTGTTTTCAGGTTTGACAAGTTCAGTCTTTGGCAATTTCCACCATTGAAAAATTAATAATCGAGTTATTGAAGCCTATTACGAAAATGATCGTTCAAACAAAAATATATTTTGCGCACTTCGTGATTTTTTTGGTCAGCATAATCGACTAACGGAGCGCACAATCTTGAATATCATGAATTAATTCGAGAAAAACGGATCGGTGGTAGATGTGATAACACCTGAGTGTCTTCGTACAGCTCGTTCCATTGCAAACATTGCAGCTTTGCGTGACACTGTGACCGAGTCTCCGGCGACCTCGATTCGTCATCGCTTTCAGGGATTGAATATCTCACGGAGCTCTCGCGTCATGATAACGGTTTTTTTGCGGCCGAAATTGAATGCCATGGATGTGGACAACATGTGGTTTCAACAAGACAGCGGCACATGCGAGACAGCCAATGCAACAATGGCTTTATTGAACGAGAAGTTGCCAGGTCGCATCCTCTCTCGATACCGCGAAGTCAATTTGCCACCAACATCGTGCGATTTGACACCTTTGGATTTCTTCCTTTGGGGAAGTAAGGTCTTTGGGGAAGTAAGGTCTTTGGGGAAGTAAGGTCTTTGGGGAAACAAGAGTAAGGTATATGCCAACAAACCAACAACAACAAACGCTAAAGGATGAGATAATAAGACATATTTGTGGGATCGAGGAGAAACTATGCAGAGATTTCATCAAAAATTTTAACCATCGAGTGTAGGTGTGCCACCGAAACCTTGGCGAATATTTGAGCAATATTATCTTTCACACATAATTGTCATGTGTCAATTAACATGATTCACTAAAGAAATCAAAAAATTTTAACAAATAACTTTGTCTTATTTTCTGTTAACATCCATCCAAGTTATTGGAACACCCTGTATAATTCAATTGATTTCAATTGCCCGTCAGGTATGTTCTTTTTGCCTTTCTTACATATAAAATAACTTTAAAACTGAACCGGATGTGTGTGTGTGTTCGTGAGTATAACACCTTAACATACATATTTTAACGCGGGTTTTTTATTCGAAAGCTGTTAGTATTCCATGAACCGTTTTCGAGAAAAAATGAACCGTTTTCGAGAAAATTCTAAAAATCTTGTATAGAAGAGGAGGGAAGGATTTGTTTGATTCTTCTTCTTTTTAGAAGATGAAAAAAAGGAGTATAGAGATGTCATCAAAAATTTTGACCATCGAGTGGATGTACAAGTATGTCGCCGAAACCTTGGCGAGCGATATTATCTTTACGGGCGTATACCGTCCTCCATACGATTTTATTTTATTATTCGCGAAATGGTCCGATTTCGCTCGTTCAAGAACTTAGCATTGTTATTTAGGAGAAACGCAACTATACAAAGTTCTCTAGCTCAATCTTTTCGAAAGTTATGGTGTTCATGGAAAGACAGACAGGTAGACAGACAGACAGACGGACAAACATATAGACAGACAGACAGACAGACAGACATACGAACGGACATGCGGAAATCAAAATCTTATGTCATTATAAACATCCTGAGGCCCTATCACCGAACACGATACGATTGGTTCGAATCGTAGATTCAGTGTTGTTGTTAGTGTTTTATACCAACAACGACATTGAATTTACAATTCGAATCAATCGCAACGTGTTTGGTGATAGGGCGTCTGGTGTAGTTCAAAAAATCTACGCAACCGATTTCCCTTCAAATTGTGCACCTTTGAAAAGTCAGGACGGAGGCCGAAAACCGAGTAAGTATCGGGGTCGTGAGCCGGAGTTGGACCGCGAAGGGCTCGGTACCGCGAAGAATCACGGAACTTCATTTCACAGATTTAGTTATGATATACAAATTTGTAAAAATATTTTTTTATAAGCTACCAGTAATATAAACGTGCCTATTATACAAGTCCGTGTGGAAAGCATTGACTTTTAACGACATTTCGCGAATAAATCAGTAAAACGTTCGAACCCTATAGCTATTTGAAGAATTTGCCGTTGAACAGGTGTACCTATTTTCGAGAATGATTTCATTTAATTAGAAAAATACCATAAATTCCTCTATAATATATCAATACAATAACCGATAGGTTCTGGCCCCCTGCCAGCAACAACTAATGAGTGGTAACGAAAATTGTCAAGTTGACAAATAACCAAAAATGTAGCAAACCAGAAGTGCCACATAAAAAATGATTACAAAAAAAAAGGCAATAGAATTTGATTTACCAAATATGTGAGATTCAAAACTAGGAGAATGTGGACATATCGTTTAAGAAAAGATCGAACACTGTTTTTTTTCGAAAGAAATGAAAATGGTATTTACCTTCCAAATGGGCAAAGTAGTCGACGTTGAGAATATACGAGACAACGAAAACAAAATAAAACGACATGCTTCACACACAATTCCCAAAAACAGAGCTTCAAAACCGATTACCACCAATTTTATCTAAAATTAGTTTTTTATGCTAATTTGGCAAATTGATTTCTCGTTTCGATTAATGAGTGTCGTCGTCTTTGTCGTTTTCCTGATTAGTGTTACCAGTATATCCGTTTCTCTCAAAATCACAGTGTTGTCAGGAATTAACCCGTGATTACGTCCATTGAATACATGTTTTTTAATGTTTTTTTTTTAAATTTCGGGGTTAATCAGAATACCCTCATCATGAGTTTTATATGTAGCTATAATGTTTATTGAAAAGTATTTCTGCCCTAGTTGTTCAAAAATATCTGCGGTAAGTTCACACTTATCTTAACATAAATACCGTTGACCGCAAGAAATACAGCTAAATCGTATTATTGTAGTCAATAAAGTATTATTAAAAAAAAACTTTAGGAAAAATACTTAAGCATTTTCCCACAAGCCTTACGGTCGTTTTTATACCCGTATGGTGAAAACAAAGGGTATATTAAATTTGCCTTACCGTTTAAGACGTCAAGATCCCGTGATCACACACAAAAATGAATAACACCAGTGTGTTTAGAATGATAAAAAAAAATTGAATTTTGCATGTCCGTCCGTCCGTCTGTCTGTCCGTCTGTCCGTCTGTCTGTCCGTCTGTCTGTCCGTCTGTCTGTCCCTCTGTCTGTCCGTCTGTCTGTCCGTCTGTCTGTCCGTCTGTCTGTCCGTCTGTCTGTCCGTCTGTCTGTCCGTCTGTCTGTCCGTCTGTCTGTCCGTCTGTCTGTCCGTCTGTCTGTCCGTCTGTCTGTCCGTCTGTCTGTCCGTCTGTCTGTCCGTCTGTCTGTCCGTCTGTCTGTCCGTCTGTCTGTCCGTCTGTCTGTCCGTCTGTCTGTCCGTCTGTCTGTCCGTCTGTCTGTCCGTCTGTCTGTCCGTCTGTCTGTCCGTCTGTCTGTCCGTCTGTCTGTCCGTCTGTCTGTCCGTCTGTCTGTCCGTCTGTCTGTCCGTCTGTCTGTCCGTCTGTCTGTCCGTCTGTCTGTCCGTCTGTCTGTCCGTCTGTCTGTCCGTCTGTCTGTCCGTCTGTCTGTCCGTCTGTCTGTCCGTCTGTCTGTCCGTCTGTCTGTCCGTCTGTCTGTCCGTCTGTCTGTCCGTCTGTCTGTCCGTCTGTCCGTCTGTCCGTCCGTCTGTCCATCCGTCCGTCCGTTCGTCTGTGGCGCGGATTGTGGGCGCACGGATTGAGCTAGAGACTTAAGCTTGTCCCACAATTACGCGCAAAGCGGCGCGGCGCGGTGACAGATGGTAGTAGAAACTATCTTCGCGGCACTGCGAAGAGTAGGTCTATTTTCTACTTTCAGACGGGGTTGGAAGCGGTGACAGTTGTTTATGTTTTCTGAGTGTTGTTGCAAATATTTTTATCAAGTAAAAAGATCGAAAAGAACTTTGAAAACGCATTCGAACCGGAAAATGAAACGGAAAAATTAATAATCTTCAAATTTTCTGCGATTTTTAGGTTATGAGAACACAAATAGAGCTGCAACCGCGCCGCGTAATTTCGGTTTAAAAATGACTGCGGCTGTCGCCCTGCCGCTCTGAGCTAACCGCGCCGCGCCGCGCCGCTGCCGCACCGCGCCAATTGTGGGACAAGCTTTGAAATTTTATGCGGATCCGTTTTTCGTAAAATGCGAGGCTAGGTTCGTTAATGGGCGAAAATGGACCATTAGGGGTAACCCCCCCCATACGAATGAAAACGATTTTTGCGAATATCTCAAAAACGGTGCATCTTATCCAAAAGTGCAAGAACAAAAGTGATTTAGGATATGATTCTACATAAAACTACCATACATCAAAATCCGATTGGAATAAATTTTAAAAAATCTTATTGGAAAGTTTGACTTAAAAGTGGAAATTTGATACAACTGTTCGCCGTTCACTTAAATCACCATACGAGTTTTCAATAATTGCCATATTGGCAATTGTAGATTTTGTTATGTTTTATATATGTACCTAAAATATATTTTAAGCCTTTGAGATAACTCAAGAAAAATAAGTCAATTTATTTTAAGCAATCACAACAAAATAAGAATGCTATATTTCGGAAGTCACTGCGTGTTGGTGTTGATAATAAAAATTAAAAAAAAAACCCCCACGTTAGAAAACAATGCTTTTAAACAAACTGACGTAATCGATTTTACTTGCAACGGTTGTAGTGTGGTAAATTTAATATAATTTCATCATATAGGGTATAAAAATTAATAGCCACATTTCGTTCCGTTTTAATATTTGTATGACTACGAAAAAAAACTTATACTAGAAATTAGGCATTCTTTTGGTTAACTTTCAATTTAAAAAATTGTGCTTTTTTTGGAATCACCGGAATTTCTCCTTTTCATCGGGCTTTTTCTTTGAATTTCATTTTGTCGCCGAGCTCGTATTGATTGTGGCTACGGACTATCACTTAAAATGTCAAAAATATATTGTTCGTCTATCAAACTGACCCCATAGCATAAGTTTTTTTTATTTATTTTTATTTAAACAAAGGTCCAATAACGATATTTTCATGTTTTTGGCTTTTGTTCGCGCATAATATTCGTATGGGATACATTTACATTCGATTTGTCTGCCTAGTTTTTGCCTCTTTTTTTTTGGTACTCGTATTTCTAGATATTGAGATGGAAATAGAAATTCACAAAAGAAGTGACTCTAATTTTTATCTTTTATGCTCTTTGGATCGCTTTAAATAATAGATTCGGTGACAATTTGCATAAATAGCGGTCTATGTCATAGTTTGATTGATCGATTAATTTATTATTTTGACAATTTATGAATGTATGCAATTCACCATGAATAATTTGAAATATCGATTTCCCACTTATTTTATTTTCTTAAAAATATTTTCATAAAATTTTGAAATGAAATGATTTTTAAATCGTGCAATTAATTAAAAGTAGAAATCCAGACATTTTCTTTATTGTTTATTATTTATTCACGGCTATACATATGTAAGAAGTCAAGTTACCATCATAAATCAAAAACGTAGATTTATTAAGGTGTATTTTGATTCAGATTTTGTGAAATTATTGACCATCATAACACTCATTTACTAAATAGTTTAGTTTTTTTTTTTAAATTTTACCGGATTCTTAAATTCATAAGACGAACGATCTGTGACATAATTTGAACCCGGTGTAAACCAATATTACGTTCAAATCGCTATTCAAATGAAAATAAATTGTAGATAGTGTGAGTTTTTTGGCAAATTTTCTTAAAAACATTTTTAAGAAATTACTACGGATCAAATTGGATGATTTGCTGTTTACTTTTTTATTCTATACTTCGTATTGTATTCATGATAAATTTCATCAGTCTGTCAGTCTGTCATACTTTCCAGATTCACTCACATATGATACACTTCCATGTTCCAAGCCCTAAAACTTCCATTGCTGCTGGTACCCATTCTAAAGCATATATACAGGATGTTTTTTTAAAGGCGCCGGGTTTCCGATAGGGATAACTGTTAAATTAGCTGTAATTTTTTTAACTGCATTTTTTTGTTTCAGTAAAGTCCAACAGTTTATCATAGGTAAATTTAGTCCGCAACAACGTCACCAGATCGTGGATTATTATTTCCGAAATTAGTGTTCAGTTACACAAACTTATCGAGCACTTCGTCAATTTTATGGACCGAAAAATCGCCCATCTGTGCGTGCTATTCGTCGTGTTGTGGCACCAATTTAACGCTACATGATTTTTAGATATTGGTCAAAGTGTAGGGGTAGGAAATCACAACCTTGATTCAACTACCTAGGGTCCAAAATAGCAGCCGACAACAACTTAATTGAAGAAATCTGCGCACCGCTGCTTAAAGGCAACAAAACCTACTAAAGCTTATCAAAACTTTTCAGGTCTAAAAACCTAACTAAAATAACCAAACTGCACCTGTACCGGACCCTGATTCTGCCAGTCCTCATGTATTCCTCCCTCTGAGACTCGGGTACTAAGCAAATATAATTGCGACCTCTTGCCTGTGTTGGAGAGGAAGATACTCAGAAGGATCTTTGGCTTCATGCCTGAGGGGGGACGATTCCGGAAACTCTACAATGACGAGGTCTATGAGAGATATCAGGACGTGCCCGTAGTCAAGCTCCTAAGACTCAACAGACTCGGGTGGGTTGGTCATGTCACTCAAATGAGTGAAAGTGACCCGGCTCGGAAAGTCTTCTGTGGAAGGTTATTAACGACGAGGAAGACCCAACCTCAGATGGGAAGACGGCGTTGACCAGGACGCGAAGAGAATTGGGACGCAAAACTGGAGGACATCGGCACGCGATCGGAACCTCTGCCGATAGTCATTGCGGCAGGCCAACACCGGAAACCGGTTCTAGCGCCGAGTGAGAGAGATATATATTGGGCCAACAACAAGAAAGATACCAGTGCGTTCCGAAGAAAATATAGCTGCAGTTGAAGCCAGTGTTAATAAAGACACAAATTTGTCAGTTCGCAGGCATGCACTCTGGAGCTTGGGATTTCTTCGTCCATAACTTGGAAGTTTTTGCGGAAGGATATTGGCCTAATCTCTTACAAGATTTGATTGGTGCACGAATTGAAGCCATTGGATCACCGTATCCGTCGTGCTTTCGCTGAATAGGGTCAAAACCAATTGCAAGATGATCCCAGAATATAATGGCGTAATTGTGTTCAGCGATGAGGCCCACTTTTGAGTTAATAGATACGTCAATAAGCAAAATGGTCGTATTCGGAGAGAAAACAATCCGCAAGAGACTCTTCAGACACCATTACATCCCGAAAAATGTTCCATATCGTGTGGTTTGTACACAAACAACTTTATTATGGGAAATCGGGACTATCACTAAAATAGTTAATTTCAACTATAAAATAGTTAACTTCAATTAAAAAAATATCCAATTTAACCACAAAATAGTAAATTTTATTATTAAGTAGTTAAATTTATTACAAAAATTGTCTATTTTGACTATTTTTATACCCGTATGGTGAAACCAAAGGGTATATTAACTTTGCCTTACCGTTTGTAACGCCAAGATCCCGTCATCACACAAAAAAATGAATTACACCAGTGTGTTTAGAATGATAAATAAAATTGAATTTTGCATGTCCGTCCGTCTGTCTGTCCGTCTGTCCGTTTGTCCGTCTGTCTGTCTGTGGCGCGGATTGCGGGCGCACGGATTGAGCTAGAGACTTGAAATTTTTCGCAGATCCCTTTTTCGTAAAATGCGAGGCTAAGTTCGTTAATGGGCAAAAATGGACCATTAGATACGAACGAAAACGGTTTTTGTGAATATCTCAAAAACGGTGCATCTTATCAAAAAAGTGCAAGAACAAAAATTATTTAGGAAATGATTCTACATAAAACTCCCATACATCAAAATCCGATTGGAATAAATTTTAAAAATTCTTATTGGAAAGTTTGACTTCAAAGTGGAATTTTGGTACAACTGTTCGAATTTTGATACGAATATCACCATACGGGTCTCCAATGATTGCCAGATTTACAATTATAGCTTTTGTTATGTTAGTATTTGGAATTAACTATTTTTAGCAATAGTTACGATTTCCCGTTATAAAGTAGTTTAATTTAGTATCTTTTCTCTCCGTGTACGCTAGTGGCATTATTGGGCCTTATTTCTTTTAAAATGTGGCATGAGTTCGGGTTGCAATCAATGGTGACCGATACAGAAAGATGATCGACGAATATTGGTTTCCAAATTTTACGTGACATCGATATTCTATGGACTTGTGACTTGTGACTTAAGTATCACAACGCCAGAATACGGCTGTAAAAGTAATGAAATTATTTTCATAGATCTGATGAACGAAATCTTTTTGAGTGTGGGGTAAATATGTGTTTATCTTTAGGGTAAAAATGTGTTTATCCACCCCACACCAGCGTTCCGAACGATAGTCTGGCTTCAGTTTCAAAAATGTTAAAATTTAAAGAGCCGTCGCCATTTAAATGCGGTTGAATTATATTAAAACTGAAACTTAGTTGTTCCTGATTTGCATTTGATCAATAATTTGTGTTAATTTGGGGTAAAAATTTAATAAATTGGCGCAAAGTGAAACAACGCAAAAAGAGTCCAGGAAATGATATGCTGATTTTAGACCTAGACTCTTTACTCGAGAATGTGTTGAGTACTGAGTTTCATTTTTAGCAAAAAAAAAAAAAAAAAAATAAGCTCTATAAAAGCGTCATATTGAAAATATTGAAATAATTCAAAATAATCGAATAGAAAATAATAATATGTTTGACCCTAGACCCGTGTACTATAAAACTTCCATATATTGTGTACTTGGGCACTCAGATGTAATTCTAATAGAAAATGTATGGCTTGTTTGTTTAAAAATCATAAAAATGTGGTTTATTCGTTAAACAAGTAAGAAATACAATGCGAAAATATAACCCCAAAAAATCGTTCTGGGCACTCAGTGCCCAGTACACGTGTCTAGGGTAAACGCAGTAAATAGTGCATAAAAAATTCAGGATTTATAACAAATTTCTTAAAAAAAATCACCTAAAAATTCTCAAATTCGCAATTTTTTAACAAAGAGTTTCTGTTTTCTTCAATATTTAAATTTCAGATAGTTTCTATAGTTTCAGTTTTTCCAATTTACAAAAAAAAAGGGTTTCAGGTAATAAAAAGGACATTCAATAAAAACGCCATTAGGTCAAATGAATCAGGTATAAAATTACCATCAAGTCACATAATTCGTTAGACATACAGGTAGTATTTATTAGAAAAAGACCTAAATGTTATTTCATAAACCTCTCAAACTTATTATATTTAAGTTTTTGACAAATCAATAAGAAATTTCGCATCGTAAAAATAAAACAATAAAAATCTTAAAATTTGGGAAATCCGTTGGTAAAATAATAAACCATTATCAGCCACATTTTTGCCTCGAGTTAGCCGGTTTCTAAGCTATACTCGGTGTAGTTCTTCCAAATGAATTCATCACAGGTTATTTATAAAGGATTTTACCCACAAAGTTAATTACATACAATAAAATAACGTTATTGGCACACTCCTTTTGGTACTCAATTTTATAGATTTGATTTAGAAACGCTTAACACAGAATTTGTGGTATGTTTTCAGCACTTTCATAGCGTATTCATGGAACCAGATAAAATTACCAATTTGGTATCTGCGTATTTTTACACGGTGTGTTTCATGAACGCTCCCCTCACGTAACTTGTGTAAATCCATTCGGTTGTCGACGTTTACCAGCCACAAAATTAGAAGTTACTAAAATTAACTAAAATGTGGGAACAAATGGCACCAAAGAAATTCTTATTATTGCAGCTGAATTTCTCAATTGATTAAAATCTTTTTATTTGACGTTTGCGTAATTTTACGAGGGCGGTTACACATCAAAATCGTCGTCGCGTAAACTTACACTCAGAAAAATGGAGGCTAACTCGACGACCTACATACGGCGTAATTGGCCCCGGGCAGGCGCGCGTTTGCCTGCATGTGGGCAAGTAAAACTGAGTTGACCTGTGGTCGGAGAAATTCTGAAATTAAGCCACCAGCAGGTGAAATAGGGCATTGGGAGCTGCACGAGTTGACCTTAGATAGGTTAACTCTGAACGCTAGCTGGCTTACAGACACCTCTGTAAGGTCAGAGTTAACCTGACAAAAAGTTGACCTGGACATTTTTCTGAGTGTACGAGGGTCGCGCAAAAGATTTTTTTTGATAAATTTTGACAGCTAATTACGAGGTGATAAAATTACTCAGTTAATGTGGTATTTATACGATTCCATGAATTGCCATTATAAAAAAACTTTTCTTGAATCATTTTTGTTCTGTTATTTACAAAAGGAGATTTCAAAATTACGGGAATGAAAAAAATTAGACCTTCGACTAGAATTACCTGCAAGCTAATTCGTAATTTATTTTAAACTTCTTGAATTCGTACTTGTAGTTTTGAAATTTTTATACATAGGTTTAGAATAGCATAATTTTGAATCAATTTTATTAGACACCAGACTGTTCAGTAAATTCGAGTAGACAGATTGCTTTTTCGCCAAAATCTATTTGTTAAAACCTCTAGTTTTCTAAGGCCCCTGTTACACGGGGCAACTTTAAGTGGCGACTTTTCTTAAGTATAGGCGCGAGAACTTGTGGCTAATGTCGCCAGTTCCGAAAGTAGAAACAAGGCGACAAAATACGCACACAAGCACAAAATCACAAAGAACGGGTTCGTGAAAGTTTTTTGCGATTTGACAGTTCGTCCAACTTCACACACACATGAAACACTCACTGTGTAATATACAGAAGTTTCCGGCAATTTGTCTCCGCGTGTAGTACAAACGAGCAACTTTTGTATCGTGTATCGGTTTAAAGTTGCCGTGTGTAACATAGGCCTAAAGAATCTTTTGGTAAAATTCATCATCCTCGGTGCTACACCCAAGGAGCACAAAAGGTCGTAAAGTGGTCGTCGCGACTTTAGTTTCGTGACTGTATGGTTGCGACGACCACTTTACGACCTTTTTTGCTACTTGCGCAGCTCTTGATGAGACTGGGCCTCATCAGTTGAGGTTTCATAACAATTTCTTCCCTGCTTCGCACCTACAGTTTTTATATGGATTGCGAACCATGGATGAATTACAACATTTGTAAGGTTTTTACGTTGCAATCCATCAACAGCAGAGGCCGTGATAGCAATCTAGACCGATAATGTCGTTAACACCAAGCGACAACTTGGTAAAATTGCTATTTCGTAATCTATCACGGATTATTTGTAAAGTATTCTTCAAGCAAAACTACTGTCATTATTAATGTGAAATGGTACTTGTTACAGTATATTACTCGTATTTCTAGCAAAACAAATTAAGAGTAGGGTAGAGCGAGACGTATTTGACAAAAAACGATTTGTCATTTTTGAATCTCTCACACCTCGTAACAAAGAACGTCTTCAACTATGATAAATTAAATCAACATATTTAATTAACAATTGCTGACATCAACATTTTAGTTCTCGAACTGCTGAGGTTGATATCAAACGTGTCTTTTTGTTTTAGCAAGTTCTGATTTTGTTTGTGATAGAAACTTTGTTTGGGGTAGAAAATCTCACTTTTTCGCAAGCAATTTTTTTAAATGGTGGTTTCTGTTTTTAAAACTTTAGTAAATGTTATATTAAATTGATTGTGTCTCTCTATTCAAAAATCATACATTATTTGGTAAGAGTCAGGGTAAAAAATCTTGTAAGGGAAGGAAGATTTGACTCTAGGAAAATAACAGGAGGCGTTCTACAACCTCATCTAGACTGGACATACATTGGAATTCTTTTCATCGCCTGCCATGAAAATGCCACTTGAAAATATATTTTTCCAAGCATTTTTGCCCAAGATATCAAAAAAATTCTGACAAATGCTGTCTCTACGGGACATTTCAATTGCAAGTCATGAAAAAATTTCAATGTATGTCTAATGGAGACGAGGTTTACTGCAAAAAGATTTTGTTTTTTACTAAACATAGCGAAAAAATAGTAAATCTAGCTATTTTATGACGGGGAATCGGGACTATATCTGATAGTTGATTTTCTTTACAAAAATAATGAAAATCGGATATACCTAGTCTAGTTATAATCTAGTCTTAAATACCTAGTCTAGTCATATATATTGATACAAGAAAAAAATTGATGCCAAATGAGATCGCATTTTTTTCTATTTATTGGACCACAAAATCGCCACAAATCATGGAACACAATATTCGAAAAGGCCGCCATTTGATTTAACACCAGCCCTCTAACAATGGAGTCAACAGGGCTGCAACATACGCGCTCGATCTATTGGAAAGTTGTCCAATGTTTTGGATGAAATCCTTCTTCAAGGACTCAATATTATGGTGTCTTTTTGGCAAATCATGCTTTCTAGAGACCAATAGGTCTATAGTTCAACGACTTAAGGTCTGGACTTCCAGGGGAGGGGGATTTTTGTAGAAATGGGGCGCATACATAAGCCAAAGCTGGTCAAAAAACTGTATATGTATAGTGAAGCATTTAAACGAAAACTTATTCAAAAATTGGGAGTGGAATTTTCAAAATGATTCACCTCTGACACAAAGCCTAGTCGAAATCGAATAAATTTTTATAATAAATTTAACTATTTTTGTACTTGCAATATACCGGAAATCACAAATTAAGGTATATCGAGGGTGACCATATTTTTTTTGATAAATCCAGGACAAGATGGTGGGGGGGGGTGGGTTTGGATGGTTGTAACAGAATACCACCGAAACAACAAAAAATTTTGGAAAATAAATCTTTATTTGCACGAAAGCCAAAGAAAAAACATTAAAAAACCTGCGCCGCAAGCGAAATTTTTTAAACATAGTGCGACGGAAAGATTTAGATCAAGATCTGTACAGTCCCGAGCTAAGATTAACTCAATTTTCCGCCCTCTTTACATTTCATAATGGCAACGGAAATTGCAATTAAGATAAAAGCGCCGCAGGCGAAATTTTTTTTAAATACATGCGCCATTTTGGAAAATCGTTGAAAAATACGTCGCAGGCGAAAGAAAATATATTTTACAGCAATGTAGACTCTTTTTGTCATATTTGGTAATCGTTTTTTCTAGAATTTGATGAATTTTAAAACTAATTTCAAAAATTTCGAGACAGAAGTTTAGTTTCCGGGATAATGGGACAACATGCCTAAATCTGGGACTTTCCCGGAAAATATGGTCATCCCTTTGAGAAAAATATTTGTGTATCGGAGGTGTAGACGATTGGAGTTGACTGTTCAACCACTTTTCTGTTTTAGAAATATCGTGTTAAAAAGTATGTGAAGTTTGCTGCCTATAATTAATCGCCAAAGAAGAAAAAAATCCCCAACATTTCAGAAATTGGAGAAAATTTATCAGAATAACTTCAAATTCAAACAGGAATTTAGAACTTCTAATTTAAAATTTCGGATTTTTGTCGTATTTACGAAAATGTAGTAAAATAATTATCATAGGTACCTAAAGATTTTATTTTTCGAAATAGCGTATTTCGAAATTGTGATAAAATAATTGTGATAAAGAAAGGAGTAATTGTAAGTCCTTTTTTTTAGTTCTTGTTTTGACGTCCGACAGTGTAACAATTAACAAATAAGTAACGAGTCGTTTTTCGCCTACTCTTGTCATATACAGTAGAACCTCTTAATTGGGACACTCTAAAATCGGAACATCTCTAAATCGGGATACCCTCTAAGCTCTCCCAAGCATTTTCCATAGACAACAGCCTCTGTAATCGGGACACCTCTGAATTGGGACACCTCGAAATCGGGACAGTAAATTGCCCTCCTTACTTTGTACTTGGAACCTCTTCAATCGGGACATTATAAAAATAACTAGTCTATTATCATTAGATTGGCCACCTTTTAAATTACGCCAGGCGCCCAGGCATCAAGTTCAGATATCCACCATTACAAAGTGCTTCAGAAGACCTGATTTTTTAGAGGAAATCGCCGAAATTGTAGATGATGATAGATATTCTCGACTATGCAGAGATTGATGAACAACTTGCTACTTGCGTGTCTTTGTCCGAAAATTGGCAAACAGACTTTTTTCAAAGTCTTCAAAATGGAGAAACTTTTGAATCTGACGACGCAAATCTGGATAATGCTGAGGAGGAAGAAGCAAGTGAGCCAGAAAAACAGATGTCCTCTGCAACAGCTTTAAAGCACATTATTGATATTTCTAAAGAGCCATGCAGTATACCTGAAATATTAGTACCTACATTTAAACTCTTGTGAAATCGCTCTTAAGGCGAAGATTTCAAAAGAAACAAAGCATCAAACCAAACTTATTGACTTTTTTAAATAGTACCTATGTTTGTAAGGTATTGTACTATTTTGAAAATTTAGTTTTAATTAGACTTGAATTCGATTTTTGTCCAGGACATTAGAAAAACGCCACTTCCAGAACAAATTTTAATGGCGGGAAGTGAATCTTATGTTTGGTGGAGACTAAGTTTTAAGGATATGTGCATTCTCAAGATTGCTATACTTTATTAAGTATTTCAATTATAATACAGCAAGGCAAAACATCCGAAATGCTTCTAAGATTCGTTATTGCGAATTTTATAAAAACATCATTTTTATTATTTTGTGAAATACATACCGTTTAAAAAGTTTATAGATTTCTTTATATGTGAATTTCCTGATTTAAATGTTGATTAATAGATGTAAAAGCTGCTTAGTTTCTCCTTTAATAATTTCCAAACTGCAGAATCTTTAGATATTTCTTTGTTTTTATCACCAAATTAATAAAGATGTCGGTATGTTAAAAACAACTATCACATATGCTTGGCAAATCCTCAAAAATGAATTTGAATCCGTCAAATTGTAACGCACACTAGTCCATTTCTCCAGCGATTGTAGATTTGAATCCTTTTTTTATAAATTTTCATCACTTTCAAAGCGAAATATGATAAACTTTCAATTATTTGTAATGTGAAAATTGTTAAAACTACTAATTCTTATGTTATTTCTCCGTTTAGGGTGTGAATCCTTGTGAGTGTGACAAATTCACTGCCTTTCTTAAAAAAAAAATTGTCAACAAACACTTGGTTGATTGAACCACCTTTGTTTTAACATTTAATTTACTTCACTTTTTTTTTTGATTATCGATCTCAGATTATTTTTTAATTACAAGATATTTTAAATGTAAACTTATTTTTTCATTATTAATTAATTTTAGATATTGCATCCATACGTTGAATACAACACACGTTTTTAAGCTTATAGAAAAACATGTCACCAGAACCAAATATTTAAAAAAAAAACAATAATAATAATAAATTGAATCAAACAAAACAATCCCAAAAAGCCAGACAGATGTGAGTATGTATAATTACATATATATATAAATATTTCGTATAGATGGTAATATAAGCCAGGTATTTTATCTATATATCGTGTCACTTTCTGTTTTTTTGACTTAAGAACTATAATGTATTCGACGCGGATGCCAGTTTATAACTGAATTCAAAACAACATATCTACCTCAACCAAAAAATTTTTCGTTTTCGAGCTGAAAAAAAAACAATAACAACAACACCAATAACAAAACACCACCACGATAAAAGTATAAAAACTGGTTTTTACCCTACAAAAATTCCGCATCCAAACGCATACACGTGTAGGCATGATACACACTAGCATCATATATAGTGGACTCTGTCCGATATATTGATTTTTCATAATTTTCCAAGGGGATTCTCACCCACGCCAGCAATCCTACCTGCCCGAATTCGACGTCATTACGGGATCATTATGTTATATTTCCACCCTTCTGACCAATACTGTGAACTCCATACTGTTTCGCTCTAGCGCTCACGTGTAATTAAATCTCATGCCGATAGGTATGCGCCTATATTTCTGATAATTCTACACATTAAACTGGTTTTCTATGCCGTCTGATGGTGTCTCTTTTTGCCAGCGTTGCCATACGCAGAGCGGCATGCGCAAATCAGGAGGTTGGTTGTCGCCATGTAGATAAATTCAGACGAAAGGTTCCACGGTAAGCCACACCCACTTGATATTTTTTATTTGAAAAACGTCTACTTGAGTTTTCTGATTGCGATCCAACCGCCTTGCCCCTATAGTATTCCAGAGCCGCTAGTATACCAACATAAATCTATCCGTACTCGCGCAGAAACTATGGTGGATACATAGCATTTTGGTACATCGAATTATTTATAATGTTTCCCGTCTTATTTTATGTTGGGGCAAATACTGTGGGATTCGTGCTGAGGAAATTTCCCTCACTTCTTTATCATTTTTTTTTTCATATAACCAGCAACTTTGCTTGTTATATGGCTGGTTGAAATTTTTGCCTTATTTTCTTAATTTTCTTTTTTTTTTTTTGCTTCTGTTTAGTATTGTGTACCTCTTTTTCCTTCAAGCAAACAATTCTACCCTATATAGAGATCCTTCTACATGTACAAATCTACTTCTAATTTTATAACGTTAGAAACGAAATTTGACAGAACATAAAAAAGTCAAATAAAACAAATACTGAAAACATGAAAACGAAAAGAAATAAAAAGTTCTTAATGCAAAAAAAAAGTTTTGTTAAAAAAAAAATAAGTTCCAGAGATTTTTCAACATTAAAGTGAACCTAATACATTCCTAAAGTATTTTCGTGCTTTTTGTTGTGTGCCAATTTTCAATATCGAATTTTGTACTTATATGTTGTAGCGTTTATATTGAAATAAAATTCTAAAAAATTCAGTATGTATTATAATTCACATTACATTATGGAAATAAATTTGGCACTATTTTGTATTACTAATCGATTTTGGAGGATTTAAAACATATTCAACTACTGTCGTGATTGTTATTTAAATTTGTCAAAGCTACCTTTGTGGACACCTTCCATCCAACCTCGGCGCTACAGCTTTCGAAGAGCCCTCACTCAATTGACATTTCATAACAATTTCTTCCCTGCTTCGCACCTACAGTTTTACATGGATTGTGAACAATGGATGAATAACAACATTTGTAAGGTTTTTACTGTGCAACCCATCAACAGCAGAAGCCGTGATAGCAGTCTAGACCGATGATGTCGTTAGCACCAAGCGGTAACTATCATTACTCATTTCGTAAAGCAAGTTGAGTGGACTTGAATCACAACGTGCGACAGTCGGGAATTGAACCACCGACCTCCGGAATGCGGACCAAGTACTTTACGTAGGCGGAAAATTCCTTTGAACGAACACATTTCTTATGACCAAATTCGTGGTTCCAATATAAAAAGTATTTTAGATACCTGAACAGAAATATTGTGGTTTGAGAGGATTCGCGTATGGGAGCTTTCATTGTACTGAAAAAACCCAAATATATCGTTCTTGGAGACGTTCAAGACGAAATTTGGAATTTAAAATATTTGACTTGATCAGCGAACTCAAAAATTCCCTAGCACGGATTTTCTAGAGAAAAAATAAGAAAGAAGATATTTGCAGAATAACTGAAAAACTTAAAAAAAAATTTCTTTTTATGCCTTCAGGACCTCCCGTTTCGCATTTTGAAATTCTTACATCACATGACCAACGACTCCGAAACTCCCTAAAGCCCGTTTTTCCGAGAAAAAAATGGAAAAATGATATTAGCATTATCCTTACAGGACCTTCCGTTTCGATTTTTGTAAGACTGATTCTTAGCAAGCAGCAGTAAGACTGTTTTTTAGCGAGCACCTATGATGTAAGACCAATCTGTGTGCAAAATTTCATGGCAATCAGCTCAGTGGTCCGGGAGATACTATGACGAGTGAGTGAGTGCTTTTTGGCTTTTATGTGCGATCCTTGTAATCGCAACTATAGTACAGAGACCCTTTTGCAATAACCGAGTCAGTTGCGATAACTGAGCCACACCATTTATTGTCAAAAAAGGAACTAAAGTATTTCGTTAATGATATTTTATAACAGAACTAGAGGCTCCCCGACCGCTTCGCTGTCCGACCCGCGGGCTCCAAATATTTCACAGCCGAACCTTAAAGCTAGCTTTGTAGCGATAAAAATATCAATTATAGTACTACTGAGGACTCAAGAGATTAAACGGAAAGGATTAAACGGAAAAGGGTGGTTTAATTTGGAACTTGTACGAAAGAATTGCTACCAAGGATCCGAAGTACCCTTATCAATCCAGATAACCTTTAATCGTTGGAAGAGTCAAGAGCTAAAAGCTGAGGTATCTCAGAAAAATTGAGAAACGTCAGGTCCTGCCACATTAACGTGGTTATCATTTTCCTGAAATTTTCCGGGAGAAATCTCATCTGGGAGTTTAAGGGGACGCTGAATTCAAATCTGGCATTAAGAAGTCTTTAAGGATATTTCAAAGGCAAGGCCATATTCTCGAAGACTAAAAGCCATATAAGTGTGGCGAAAGACAAACGCCATTCGGAATATTAAGTAATACTAATCAAACACCAAATGACTAAAAAAGATTAAATGAAAAAAAATTAAAAAAAGCTTTTATTTTGAAAAAATGCACTAAAAAGGAAAAAAAAATATTTTTTTGGATGATGTATATCAGAAATAAAGCAGAAAACATAAAAAAATTATTTGTCTCGCTATTATTTCTGATAAACAGCATCCAAAAATTTTTTTTTCCTTTTTAGTGCATTTCTTCAAAAAAGAAAGTTTTTTTTTAATTTGTTTTTTTATGATTTGTAAAATCATAGTTTGAATGAATAAATCAGTATTTTAAAAGTTTTCATTTTAAATCGCAGTTATCGGGCATTGGAGCACTCAGGCAGGGTTAAAAACAAAACAAATTTCATTTTCTTTGGCTACTTGACTAAAAACTCAGTTCTAGGGTCTTTTTTATTTAGAATTCGTGCTAAACTTACTTCAAGAGTCGTTGAAAACAAGCTGTTTTAAAATTCGTATTTATAGTCGAGCTAGGTAGACTATTTATTTCTAAATGTAAAATCAAAATTCTTTTATGTTTATTTCTATTTTTATGTATCGGATGTTCCAATTGCTTGGACCGATGTTAAATGTGATTGAAGCTTAAACGTCTAATGATTTTTGACATATATTTTCATTGTTGTCTTTGGCAATTTCAAGCATCGAAAGATTAACAGTCGAACAATGTGGTACAGTTATTGAAGCCTATTACGAAAATGGGCGTTCAAGCAAAAATGCATATCGCGAACTTCGTGATTTTTTTGGTCAGCATATCCGATCAACGGAGTACACAATCTTGAATATCGTGAATTAATTCGAGCAAAACGGATCGGTGGCAGATGTGATAACACCGGAGTGTCTTCGTATAGCTCGTTCCGTCGCAAACATTGCAGCCTTACGTGATAATGTGACCGAGTCTCCGTCGACCTCGATTCGTCATCGCTCTCAGTAATCGAACATCTCATGGGGCTTGCGCGTCATGATAACGGATTTTTTGCGGTCGAAATTGAATGCCATGGATGTGGACTACATTTGCTTTCAACAGGACGGCAACACATGCCACACAGCCAATCCAACACTGGCTTTATTGGATCAGAAGTTGCCAGGTCGCAACCTCTCTCGAAACAGCGGAGTCAATTTGCCACAAAGATCGAGCGCTTTGACGCCTTTGGACTTATTACTTTGGGGTTATGTCAAAAGTAAGGTCAATGCCAATAAGCCAACAACAATTCAACAGTTGAAGGATGAGATAATAAGGCATATTCGTGGTTTCGAGGAGCAATTATGCAGAGATTTCATCAAAAAAAATTGACAATCGTGTGGAGGTGTGCCGCCGAAACCTTGGCGAAAATTTGATCGATATTATCTTTCACACATAATTGCCATGTGTCAAAAAACATGATTCAATAAAGAAATCAAAAATTTTTAACAAATAATATTGTCTTATTTTCTGTTAACATTGGTCCAAGCCATTGGAACACCCTGTTTTATCGCTAAATATGTCGTAAGAAGAATTCATCTATATATAAATATAAGAATGTATGAAGTAACTTGTATATTTCTTATACAAAAAGACAACTTGCCTTTCATTTGAAATAAATTGAATTTGTTACAAACAAAAGCTATAATTGTCAATCTGGCAATTATTGAAAACCCGTATGGTGATATTCATATCAAAATTCGAACAGTTGTATCAAAATTCCACTTTGAAGTCAAACTTTTCAGTAAGTTTTTTTCAATTTTTTTCCAATCGGATTTTGATGTATGGGAGTTTTATGTAGAATCATATCCTGAATAACTTTTGTTCTTGCACTTTTTTGATAAGATTCACCGTTTTTGAGATATTCGCAAAAAAACATTTTCTAATTGTCCATTTTTGCCCATGAACGAATTTAGCCTTGCATTTTACAAAAAACGAATCTGCGTAAAATTTTAAGTCTGTAGCTCAATCCGTGCACCTCAATCCGCGCCACAGATGGACAGACGAACGGACATGCAAAATTCAATTTTTTTTATCATTCTAAACACACTGGTGTAATTATTTTTGGGTGTTATGACGGGATCTTGGCGTTACAAACGGTAAGGCAAATCTAATATACCCTTTGGTTTCACCATACGGGTATAAACAGGATTAAAGTTATTAAAATTTTGTTTATTGTAAATCGATATATTTTAGTGTTATCGAGATAATCCAGATTTTGTAAAATAAATATTCATATTTTTATGTAAATTAATATTTTAGTTGTCGGGTTATAGTGTAAATTGAGCAGAAACACAGATGTATCGGGTCTTTCAAGAAGGACATAACAATTTTGTATTTAAATAAAATACAGAATAATTGAGATATCGGGCTGAAATTTATTCCAGCTGTAGTGGACATGTTACATTTAAGTATGAAATTCGATGTCGTTCATATGGCCACCGCGAGCACGTTTGCAAATTGATTCTTTGCAGCCAATTTTCCACCACTCTTCCACACATATCGGCCAGAACGTTGGCAATTTCGCGTTCGATATTGTTCCTGAGCTCCTCTAACGTTGTTGGCTTGTTGGCATAAACCAACGACTTAACATAACCCCATAAAAAGAAATCCAACGGCGTTAAATCGCATGAGCGAAGTGCCCATTCGACCGGACTATTTCTCGAAATTACACGATTGCGATCACCGACCCAGAATTTCGGTAGTAAGTTTTAATAATCCTTTTGCCCGGGAAAAATCGGCATTAGGGGGTTTCCGAGGTCGCTGATCATGGTTCTGGTGTTGGAATTTCAAATTCGAAACCGAAGGTTCTGTAAGGATAACATTTTTTTCCAAAAGTTTTTAAGCCATTTATGGTTTTTTGGCATTCTAAAATTTATACAAAAAACTTTAAGCTGGCAACGAAGGATCTGCTAGTAAATTGTAAAATCTTTAGCAATACAAAAAAGTAGTTTTTTGTCAGGTCACACAACAAAGAAGTTTTTTGTCAGTCAATTACAACGTTTATAGGACATTACAACGTTTTATAGGAATCATTACTTTTATTTCAGGATTGAGTACTTTACAGAAAGGGATGTTAGTTAGTTATTAATTTATTACTTTCTGTTTAAATCGGTCTCATTACAATTCAGATAACATTTCAATAAATAATACTGACAATAACGTTGCCGAATTTTTTGTCTTAACTTAATATAAAACGTTGGACTCTGTGCCATAATTTGAGAATGAGTGCAAAAATAAAGGATACGACAATTTTTTTGTTGAAATGTGTCCTGAAAAATTTGGGAACTGAAACCATTTTATTATGGGAATGACTCACATATTTCGCCACTATATATGAGACTGGAGCCTCAGATTTTGTGGGAACGGTCCCCATATGTTTTTTTCCGCGCATGTAAAAAAATTAGCTCCAAGTCAGTTTCGAAATATGTCCTTCAATTATAACTTTTGTTTGTTCAAAAACAATCATACATTTAGAAAAAAATTGAACTAAATGTCCTTCAAGGTTGTTATCGGCAACGCATCAAAAACAAAATGTATTTTCAACAAAACGTTGAAGATATTATTTCTTTTCATTAAAAGAAGAATAGCCAAAAGGGACGTCAAATAATATGTGTGTTTCACGAATTTTAATATCTCAAATGGTGACAGATCAGTAAGCATTTCTTCACATCAAAACATCAACATGCTGAAGTTAAAATTAAAGAAAAAGATTTGATTTGTCCTTTATTTCCTCCAAATAACTATGGTCACCGTAAAAAAATAAATATGATCACTATGGTGTTACTTACATGATTTTGAAAGCATCACAAAGTCTTTAGACTTGTTTTTCAATTTGAAGTGGAAAAGCATGTTTAAATTGAATTCAAAATATTACATCTTTCGTCGGGCCATGATACAAATGAATAAAAAATGGTTTCGATAGAAGCAAAAATTATTCAAAATTACTGAACAATAAACTCTTATTTGGAGTGTTTTTATTTGTGCCACAAAATTGCAAAAATTTGAAAATTCCGTAATAAATTTCGAATTTTATCAGCTTTTTATGCGATTAGTCGAAAAAGAAGATCGGTTGTCGCAATTTCTGAAACTGTTTTAAGAAAATTTAAATACTAAAATCGTGTTTTTTGTTAAAAGCCTTTTTGTTTTTTTTTTGTTTGTCAGGGTCAAATTTTGTAATCTAATTCTGACCCAATTCCATTCATCCGATTGACTCAAAATTTTGCAAACATACGTAACTCTGACGACAATCCAATATTTTTACTATTTCGTTCATGCAAGGATAGCAAAAGTTCTTGTAGGGATAACGTGAATATTCGTTTCCTCAAATATTTAGGAAAAACATCTCCCGATTTTGATATTAATAAGTCCGTAAGGATAGCGGAAGATCTTGCAAGATAACATGATTATCCTGTCCCTTAAATTTTCCGCAAAAAAACCTCACCTGAGGACGCTAAATCCGACTCGGGCGTAAAGAAGTCTGTAAGGATATCTTTAAGTCCATTTGGTATAATTTTCCAGAAGAGCAATGAAAACCTTGTTAAATCGTTTTAATTCTCTTTCAATAACACTGAGTTTTCTTTAGATGAAAAAAATTGGGCTCAGTTTTCTTTAAATGAGACTCTGTTTTCTTTAAATGAGAAATAAAATGATTTAACAAGGTTTTTTATTGCTCTTCTGTCAAATTTGGACTTAGCACAATTTCACTTTTAGCCGACGATATATAAGACAAAAAAAAATAAAACATTGAACAAAAAAAAATTTGAAAAAATGTGCTAAAAGAAAAAACTATTTTTCAGACGTTGTGTATCAGAAATAAAAGCGAGATCAAACCATAAACAATAAAATAAATATTTATTTCGCTTTTATTTGACCCAAGAAATTATTTCTTTGATTTTAGCCACGAATTTAAAAAAGACCTAAAAAAATTTCTTTGTATTTTGAATAATAATGTTTTAATCAAGTCAAAAAACCCAAAACAAAATGTTTCTCCCTTCTAGAAAAAATCAGGTCTGAAGGGGTTAACAACCACTTATAAAGGTTACTAGCAGACCCTTCGTTGCCAGCTTAAAGTTTTTTTGTATAAACAGAATGCCAAAAACCATAAATAACTTAAAAACTTTTGGGAAAAAACGTTATCCTTACAGGACCTTCCGTTTAGAATTTCAAAATCTAACACCGGATTCGCGATCAGTGACCCCGGAAAACCCCTTATGCAGATTTTTCGTGGGAAAGATGGGAAAAAGGATATTTGCGTTATTCTTACAGGACCTTCTGTTTCGAATTTTGAATTTCCAACACCAGATTCGTAATCAGCGACCCCAAAAACCCCATAATGCCAATTTTTCCAGGGAAAAATGGAAAAAAGGACCTTCCGTTTCGAATTTTGAAAATCTAATACCGGATTCGTGATCAGCGACCCCAAAAACCCCCTAATGCCAATATTCCCCGGGAAAAACGGGAAAAAGGATATTAGCGCTATCCTTACAGGACCTTCCGTTTCGAATTTTGAAATTCCAACACCGGAGCGTCTATTTCATACGCAGGGAAAATTGCCGGGCATTTCATATTCCAGCATGGCACAGAATAATTTGATTTTATAGCCCAATATAACTATTATCAAGGCCCTGTTATACCAATCACTGAAAAATTAAAAAAAAAGTCTAAAGCTTACTTACTATGACGATCTTCAATATTTAAAAGGAAAATATCATTTAAAAAATAACTAGCAACATATGAAATGCAGGGCAAATAAATAAAAGCTATGTCGTAATTCAAAAACTATTAATTTTAAAAACAGCAGGGCAACGAGTTTCTTATTTTCTCATCAAAACCCACTGTTTTTGATCGACCTGCAAGCAGCATGGCAAAACTAGCCCTGCGTATGAAATAGACGTAACACCGGATTCGTGATCGGTGACCTGTCGTCGTCAATTTAAACATTTAGTGAAATGTCTGACTTGTTTTTCTGTCTAAAGATAATAAATTTGGATTTGCTTTGATTGATGGTTAATCTATTTGACAGTGCTCACATTCCAAATTTCTTTAAATCGCAATTAATCTGACCTTTCAGGACCTTCTGTTTCGCATTTTGATATTCCAACACCGGATTCGTGATCGGTGACTTCGGAAACCCCCTAATGCCGATTTTCCCGGGAAAAACGGGAAAAAGGATATTTTCGTTATCCTTACAGGACCTTCTGTTTCGAATTTTGAAAATCTAACCTAGCTAAAAACCTGCTCCTGGCAACGCAGATCATTTTGCAAAAAATTGCGTAAAAATCGGTCCAGTAGTTTTTGAGTTTGGTAATATCAGACAGACCAACAAACAAACATCCTTTTTAAAAGCTTTTATTTAGCTCGCTATCTTGTTTGTCTGTTTGTCTGTCGGGGTCAAATCTTGCAATCAAATTTTGACCCACTTCCACTCATCCGATTCACTTGAAATTTTGTACACTTATATAAGTCCGATGACAATACAATATTTTCTCTACTTCGTCCTTGTAAGGATAACGGAAGGTCCTGTAAGGATAACGTGATTATCCTTTTCTCCAAATTTTCCGGAAAAAAATCTATTCTGGGGGTTTTTGGGGTCGCTGATTCCGAATCTGTCATTAAAAAGTCTGTAAGGATAACGGAAGGTCCTGTAAGGATAACGAATATCCTTTTCCTCAAATTTTCTTATATTCAAAGACTAAAAAGAACAAAATAAAAAAAATTAAAAAATATTTTTTTAAAAAAGAGCTTTTATTAAAAAAATGCACTAAAAAGAAAAAAATAATTTTCTGGACGCTGTGTATCACAAATATAAAAGCTTTTAAAAAGCGAGATAAAGCATAAAACAATAAAATAATTATTTTTTTCTTTTTAGTGCATTTTTTTTAATAAAAGCTTTTTTTTAAAATTTTTTTTTTGATTTTTTATATATGTACATATATAGATGATCCCGGCGCTGCAAAAGCTATTTATTTCTGTGCTCATTGTGCATTAGATCCAAATATCAATTAAATACGCTATCGGTCTAAATTAGAGATATTTCTTTAAATTTTGTACACATACTGAGAGACAAACTGATATAAAGAAACACATTTTTTAAACGGCTGATTTCCCCGATAAAAAATTAGAAAAATGTGCATAAAATTACTAAAACTTAAACATAAAATTATTTGTTATACTAGTATTTTTTCAAGTAAAACTAGGAATAATCTTGAAAATATGCAAAATCCTGAAAATCATATTATTAATACATTCCAATAGAAAAAAATTAAAATAAAATATCCTCCATTCACATATGAGATGGAAATTTTAAATAAAAATAAAATAGTTGTATAAATTTACATGTAACATGTTTTTAGGGAGTAACCACAGTAATTTATAAGTGTTTGCGAATAAAGAAAACACCTTTGGTAAATTATGTCGTGCTAACAATACACTGCTATGTTTTATCTCCCCAAACAGTAAACCGAGTCGCATTAGATAAGGATCCTGTTTGGTCTGCAAGAAAATAAAGAGAATTTTGTTATTGTGCACAGTATTTTCTGTACTTTGTCTATATCGCACAGATTTATCATTCTCTTTCGCCACCTGTGCGATGGGATATCCTGTTCCTTTACCGTACCGAATAACGTAATAAATTATCCGACTGTAGAAATATAACAAAAGGTTATTTTTCTGCATGCCATTCAATGAAATCGATCTAAGGCAATGGATTGCTGTGAAAATTTCCGATTCTAATAAATAATTTTTATATGTCATTGATTTGAAGCGTAGAATAAAACTACATACACACACATATCTCTACTCATGTGTATTTGATATTTTCCCACTCACAATCGGTATAGCGTTTTTTTCTTTCTTTGCTATTCATGTGTGGAATTTTTTGTTGTTATTGTAGACACCTATCTGGAAAAAAATGATATCGGCCACCGATCCTAATTTTCACTTTTCTTCTGCAAACAGTAATTGGATTTGATATCAGCACAAAAACTGAAAATGCATGATTTATTGCTAATGACGACGAAGCTGAATTTTGCTATAAATTCCGCTCTATAATAAACAAAGAGATTTCTTTTGGGAACATAAATTGTAATTCAAATTCAGTGGACATGCGTATATGTTCACCAATGATAAATCTGTGTAATTGAGTATCTATGCATAAATACTCCCATTGTTTCATTGCAAAGAGATTACGTATCATTTTTACTTTCTTATACGAATTGTACACGGAGCGAAATAATAGGACATTTTCCTGATCAACATAAAACTTTCCTCTGCAATATTTAGTTTCGGAAAAATTACACGGAAAAAACATAACGTATGTCCACAAAGTAGCTGCACAAACTTTAACTCTGAAAATCTCGAACAAACAGGCTGTTTTAGATTTGAATGTTTCTTTTGTTTGAAACATTCGTCTCCTGATAATAAGTTTTTAATCACTTTTTGTTTGCATCTGACATGAAAGTTATAGAGCAATGCAATTTACGGAAGCGTGTCTATGATATGCTTGGACGTAGTGATAAAAAGTCTTGTTTGGACCATTTTCTTAAAGAAGGTTTTAATCGAAGAACCTTGTATAGCATATTTTCTCGTTATAACCAAGGTCGCGCTCCGGAAAACTTAAAAAAACGGGTAGACCAAAAAAGTTAAGTTCAAAAAAATTGAAAAAATTGAAAAAAGTATCAGAAAATCGAGTTGGTGTTAGTGTCCGAAAGCTTGCGCGAAAATTCGCAGTGTCCAAGTCCTGTATTTCGGTAAATTTGAAAAAGTTAAATTTAAAACATTACAAAAGAGAGAAAATTCCGAGATATACCGAAAAACAATTGTTAGAAATACCAAAAAGGGCCCGTTTGATGCGTACCAAATTCTTGAACAATCAAAAACTGATCATTATGGATGACGAGAAATATTTTACGTTTTCTAATGGTTCTGATAACACGACCAATAGTTTTTATACGGAAAATAAAAAGACAACACCAAATGAAGTAAAATATGTCAAAAAATTAAAGTTTGAACCCAAGGTGTTGGTATGGTGCGCTATTTCAGTGAAAGGGATTTCGCAATTGTTCATAAAAACGTCACGAAGTGTAGCAGTGAATTCGGACGTCTACATTAAATATTGTTTGACAAAATTGCATCGGTTTATTGAACAAAAGCATAAAGGAGACAAAATTATATTTTGGCCAGATTTAGCGCCATGCCATTACGCCAGAAACACCACGGATTGGCTGAAGTCAAAGAAAATTGATTTTATACCAAAGGAAGCTAATCCTTCAAACATACCAGCGGCGCGGCCTATAGAAGGTTTTTGGGCTATTTTGTCCAGAATCGTTTACAAGGATGGTTGGGAAGCAACAAACGCTGAGGAGCTGAAAAAAAGAATCAGGGCTTCTGTTAAAAAAGTCGACCTTAAAGTGGTCCAGCACATGATGCAAGGAGTCAAATCTAAACTTCGGGTAATTGCAGATAACGGTCCAATATCAATAAACCACTAATATAATTTTTATTTAAATGTATGATGATAAAAGAATAAAATTTCATTTAGTGGCTGGTGCTTTTTAATTTTGTATATTTGTACTTTGAATTTTGTGCAGCTACTTTGTGGACATACGTTATGGGAACCGTTCCACCAAAATCGCATGCTCCAGTCCCCTATTTATGGGAAAAATCGGCAAAGTGGTCAAATATGGGAGTTATTCCTATAAAAAAATTGGAACTGTTCCCAAATTTTTTAGGTCATAATCCAACAAAAAATTGTCGTATTCTTTTTTTTGTGTAATGATTCCCAAAACTATGGTAGGAATTTCTGCATACGTTAGAGATGTCACAACAAAAAAATTGGGAACGTTCCCTTTTGTAAGTACTCAATCCTAAAAAAGAGAATGAATCCGATAAAACGTTGTAAAATCTCCATTAATTATCTCTCTCCTATAAATATGCGCGACATTCTCATTTGAAATAGGATTCGTTCCTATAATTATAGTAGGAAGTTCTATCCGAATAGGATTGACTATTTTTTTATTGGATTCTGACCAATCTAAAGGGGACAGACAAAAATTCAGATTATCGAATATACGAACGAGATAGGTAAGTTCGAGGAGTTTGAAAATATCAAACAGCTCGAGTATAAAAATGCCCTGTAATTAAAAAATTCTTCCGACACAAGTGTTAAGAGCCAAATACAATGATACCCACACAAGATTTACGGCGACATTTCAGGTTTTAAACTCATAGGACTCTATGCTTCTATATAAAGGGTGGTTAAATTTTAAGGGCCGATGTTGAATGTGAACCACACCTAAACGTCAAGTTTTTTTCTGCATTTCATTTGACATTTCTCAATTTCAGACTAACTCTATTTGAACCATGGAAAGATACACAATCGAATGGCCGCCGCGACCTCGGCGGCACACCTCCATCCGATGGTCCAAATTTTCGATGACGCTGAGGCATAATTGAGGTTCTATGCCGTTAATGTGCCGAATTATCTCATCCTTTAGCTCTTGAATTGTTGCTGGCTTATCGACGTACACCTTTTCTTTCAAATAACCCCAAAGAAAGAAGTCCAACGGTGTCAAATCACATGATCTTGGCGGCCAATTGACATCGCCACCACATGAGATAACACGGCCATTAAATTTGTCGCGCAAAAGAGCGATTGTTTCGGTAACTGTGTGGCAAGTGGCACCGTCCTGTTGAAACCACATATCGTCCACATCTATATCTTCCAATTCGGGCCATAACAAGTTCGTTATCATCTCACGATAGCGAACACCATTCACAGTAACTGCCTGACCGGCCTCATTTTGGAAAAAATACGGCCCGATGATGCCGCCAGCCCATAAACCGCACCAAACAGTCACTCTTTGTGGGTGCATTGGTTTTTCGACAATCACTCTTGGATTATCATTCGCCCAAATGCGGCTGTTCTGCTTATTGACGAATCCACTGAGGTGAAAATGTGCCTCATCACTGAAGATGATTTTCTTCGAAAATTGATCATCCACTGTTGCCATTTCTTGCCACCATTCTGACCATTGACGACGCGTTGCTCGATTGTGTATCTTTCCATGGTTCAAATTGAGTTAGTCTGAAATTGAGAAATGTCAAATGAAATGCAGAAAAAAACTTGACATTTAGGTGTGGTTCACATTCAACATCGGCCCTTAAAATTTAACCACCCTTTACAATGAATCCGACCAACTTTGCAGCCGTAAAAAGTTTAATCGAATTTAATTTTTGTAGGCCAGCTCGCATACAAAATTTAACGGAGTCCTACATAATATTGGAGTCACTTCCAAAAACAGTGGGAATGATTCCATTCCATAAAGTTGGCCCTCCATTACCATGACTTTTCCCAACTGCAAAAAAATAGAGACACATTTATGTAAAGATACCTTGGCCAGAAAGGGAGATAAGAATCAACTGCAAAAATTTGTCGGCAACTGCAAAAATAATTTTCCCTCTTTTTTTATGGCGATTTTATGGTTGCAGTTGACGGACTTGAACTTTTTTATAGCGATTTCTACTACAATCACACATTGTCCCTGTAAGTGAATAGTGAGCACAGACACATACAAAGTGCTATTATAGCGTAGCTGTCATTTTTCATGGAGGGGTTGAAAATTATACAGCTCTATAGCTTCATTTATATGCCAATTTGAACCTTATATTCATAGCATAAGGTTTAATATGATTGATATAAAGTTGTTAAACTGGAAGGGAAAGCGTTTATACTTGTATTCAGTCATTCCTATTTAGATCTATATATAAGTCTATCTTGCTCTAGTTTTCTGCATTTTTTTGCAGTTACAGAAGTCATGATAATAGAGATCCTCCTTAATATAGCTTTGTTTCCCCCTCAGTATAGAAATGTCTCCAGTAAAAATTAAGAACGGGTGCTACTTTTGGTGGAATATCTCCATTCTTCTCTGAGCCCTATATATATCGTAATGATTCCACGGAAACTAGGACTAGTTCCAATATTCATAGAAGAATTTGCTACAAAATGGTGTAACGAACGTTTGGTATGCGGATTTTTTCCCGTGTATGTGAAAAATGATATTTTTTTTCAGAAAACCCCGATAATCGTTAAAGACACGTATAACCGAGGTACATGTTATTTCTCATCTCATATGGCTGCCATATGAAATAATGTAACGGTACTTTTTGATAGCAAACTACGATTTTCGTGAAACTTATTTACAAAAAATTTCAAATCGCTAGCTTAACACGTTCTCGAGCTATTTAACATACGTAAAAACAGACACACCAACAGACTGATAAACAGATGCACGGAAATCTTCATAATTTTGCGGGAAATGGATTTCGTAATGATCAGAGTGTTTCTATCTGCCCCCGTTCTCAAGTCGGTCTCCATCATGAATACAATACTTTCCCTCAATAGAAGAGGAAAGTAATAGGAATATATGAGATAGTGAAATTTTTTGATAACGACTCCCAAACAAAAGGGGTGTTCATGCCAAAAAATAGGAAATTTTCCCAAAATTCCAAGAATAATTCCCTATTTTTAGCTTTGCACTAGGAGTGTGGCAGAGACCGAAACGGTGAAAAGTCAGGACTATACGGTGGATGCATCAAAACTTCCTAACTCAACTGGTTCAATTTTTGCCAAGCCATCTAGCGTTGTAGTGGTGGACTACAACACCTCAATCAATCGATTGGTCAACACCTCAATCAATCGCTTGGTCAACACCTCAATCAATCGCTTATGATGTACGAGTCCCGTCCTGTCCCTGCGCAGCTTCACCCCGCTTCCACCACGATCTTTTTCGCATTATGTTGCCATACATGATCTATTTTTCATCGCCTTTACCAACCGCTTCAAAAATGGCTAGATTTCATTCATTTTCACGATCTGATTCATTTTTGCGATTGAATAACTTTTGCTATACTGCACATATTTCAATGAAATTTTATTCCAATAGTAGCTTAGTTCTACTGTTATTGTGTATCAGAGTCATTTGCTGAGAAAAAGGCCTAATATTTTTTCCGCAACCCAAAATATGCATTTGAACTTTTTGACTAAATTAGTTGCCACCTGTCAAAAATCCCTAGACACTGCGTCCGCAGAACTATATAATCCTTTCGTTTGAGAATGACGTACCCCTACATAAAGTCTAATAAAAGAAGAAGATTTAAAATTTCATAACCTATGATTTTAACTATCTTTTAACAACATAAGGTACCACTCAATAGATTGCCAAGCGGCTTGTGCCGAAATTTACCCCAGGATACACACTAAAATATTAAAATCCCTGCTGATTTCTTCAAAAAAAGTAACGAAGAATCTTGGAAATTCCCAAAAGTAAGTAATTGGAAGCAATTTTGTATGGTTTTATTTTCTCTGCCATTTACCCATAAGTGTGACCACAATTTCAAGCAACATGAGAATGTATAACTTTTGGTTTTGAATCTTACAAAAGCTATACTCTTATATGGATTGTTTAAATGTCGTAAAAGTATGATTGGTTTTTACCTGCTCGAGTTAATTAGCAGTGCACGAGTAGTATTCTGACATTTCCTAATAATAACCATTTTATAGTATAGCTCGTTTTGAAATCCTCATGAATAATCCTTCCGTTTATTATTAGAAAAATAAATTTGCACCTACTTAAGATGAAAAGTATTTTTTATGAAAAATAACCGTTCCAAGTAGCGGTAAATGACTATTTTGGTAGCATCTGGAATTATAGCAAATCATTGAAAAATAATTTTTCCATAACAATAGCGCTAATTGTAAGTACTTTGCACTAGGGGTGTGGAGTCGGTAGCTAAGCCTTCGACTCCGACTCCTGAAAGTCTAGAAGGGCTAAGTCCAACTCCAACTCCAACTCCGACTTTTTCGGCTAAAAAAATCATTAAATCACAGCAAACCCCAAATCAAACATTGTTTTTGGTTGCAAAACATTGAGGTTCGACCTGAACTAGCGGCCAATGAAGGTCAAATAACCGGTTCGGAACCGGTCGACAAATTTTCTCCGACGCCGACTCTTGTGGCATTTTCGACTGGCAGATTCAGAGCAGGGTCTGCCGCAGTGAGCAAGGTATTTTTAAGCAGATCTCGAGCAGATTTCGAGCACCTCCACTTTGTAAACTAATATTATTCACACTTATTGATTTTTCCCTTAAGTTGACACTGCCCTAATATATTTGTGACCAAATGGAATTCTTCTTCACTACACTGTAGAAAATGGATTTGAATTTAAACCGAAAAATGGGGTAAAAACGGGGTAAATTTGCAAAAACGTCGTAAAATTTCGAAAAAAAAATCAGAATTTAGCTCGCACACCATTTAAGTTGTAAACTCACCCAAAAAAACATTAATCTTACACTACAAATAGGGTAATTTTGCGTAAAATTTCGACCAATATTCATATTTTTACCCTCATTTTGGTGTAAAAACACGCTCGCAGGGTATTTTTGCATTATTGTACGGACAATTTCATTATTTCACAACGCAATTGACGGCATTAGCGTGTTTGATGAGTCATTTGATCGCCATTCCAGAAATGGTTCAATGGTTAAACACTAACAGCATTATTAATAAAAAATCCCTAACACGGAGATAACTCATGTGCTAACTAACTCCGAGATAGCAAACTTATACATTAGTTAACTATTCTTATTAATAAAAATTTTTCCTCCATATAATAGCTAACTCGTATTTTATTTAAAAATTTAGCTTGAATACGGCAACCCTTGTGCCAAATTGTACCATAAAATACGAAAATCTTTTACATTTGACTCATATTTGGGTTTTTTAAATTCGTTTCCTTGGAGACGGTATTAAAATAGGAGTGAAATTAGTGTTTTTATTTTAATTGTGATTGACTGCAAAGTAATTAAAAATGGAAAATTTAAAAATTGAACGAAAGCGATCAGAAAATTGGTGTTCAAGTGATAAGGTACACAGTTAAAAATATTTACAACATTAAGTGTTGGCAAAAAAGGTGCCAACATTCAATGTTGTAAATTTACACATCACTTGTAAATTTACATACCTGTTGGAAAATTACAATCGAGAATGTAAAATTATTGTACACTTTTTGTATGTACAATTACAAACTAATTTTGTAAAAATTACATAATTAGTTTGTGAAATTCAATTTCAAATCTTAAAAAATTACTTACCTTAAATGTGAATTTACATGCCAAAAATGTAAAATTACATCCTTAAAGAGTAAAATTAAATATTTAGAATGTGAAATTACCAATTTTTCACAAAACTGTTATAAAGTTTTACAATACTTAAATTGTAAATTCATTTTAGTATTGTCGTTTGAACTTATTTCGTTTCAAGTATCTGATGTAAAAAGTAGATGAGTCGTACCCAAATTTAGTGCTAAAATTACAATGGACAAGAGAAAAAAATATTTCACACAAAAAATATGTTTATTTTGTTGTTTTATAATACATATGTTATATCATATAACTCAGTTCATTTTAATTTTTTTACAGATTAAAAATTCAGGTAATTTCGTTTTGTACATATAAATTCAGTTCATTTTCTTTCTTACATAAATAAATTCAGTTCAACTTTTTTTTAGTATTTCATTATTTTCAGCTAGAAATTTACTCATTTCTGCTAAAAAAAATTGAATAACCTTATTCGGTAAATTGAATTTTGTCCGTAATTTCAACAATAATGATGAAATATGTTTCGGATTGTAGGAATTATCAACACTAGTATCGGATACGAAGTCCTGTTCTTCACTGCAACCTACAACATATTCATGATATTCTTTTGCCTCATGTTCAGATTTTTTAAATTTTGGTTGAATCTGGATTCAGAAATTCGGTGATTTCTACGAGCATGAGATTTGTAATTTTCATATTTCGAGAAAGTTTAGCCGCAATTCGCTACAACGCACTTAAAAGTGAGGTTATGGTCCAATCTATGTGTTGATTGATGTTTAATCAAGGGTCGATACCCTTAGAAACTTCTTTTCACAATTCAAACAAACATACATTTTACTTAAATTTGCAAAAAATATACCTTATTTATTAAGTTACATTAGTTTTTTACGCAAGAATAGCCGGCCACGTTTACTAGACGAATGACAATGACAAAAGACAGATTCCGCTTTTCTGTGTGAATCTTCGTGTTGCCAAAGTTGCGAAATTACAACAGAGAATTGAATTTCACACAAATAAAATGTAATTTTACATACTGAATTTAATTTTAGTCTTTTTGTATGTAAAAAGTAAGAACCTTTTCCTTTTTGGAAGTCGGTTAAAAATACAAATTGTGGTTTGTAAGATTTACATTCTTTTTTAAATTACAGTACACTCGCGGTATAGTGAACGCGTCATATAGTGAACTCGCGATATAGTGTTCATGATTTTTTTTTTACATTGATCGCTCTAAATAGTGAACAACTCATTTTTTTGCTGCTCGAAATAGTGAACAAAATTTACAAAGTACCGCAAAGAAACCAAATAAAGAGAATATTCTAACAGAACTTTCATAAATTCGAGTCTAGGCCACAGCTTTTGTTGTTCTAGTCTATGGAAAAGTATTTTTATCCTTAGTCACATGCAGTTCTTTATTGGAAATGGCTAAAAGAAAACATCTCTCCCTTAGAAATAAGTGCGATTTAATCGATGATTATAAGGCCGGTAGAAGTGTAACTACATTGGCTTTGAAATGTGGTGTTGCAAAATCCACAGTTTGTGCTAGAAAAACACAATCCACAGTTTGTGCTATAATTGCCAATCTGGCAATCGAGACCCGTATGGTGATATTCGTATCAAAATTCGAACAGTTGTACCAAAATTCCACTTTGAAGTCAAACTTTCCAATAAGATTTTTTTAAATTTATTCCAATCGGATTTTGATGTATGGGAGTTTTATGTAGAATCATATCCTAAATAACTTTTGTTCTTGCACTTTTTTGATAAGATGCACCGTTTTTGAGATATTTACAAAACCGTTTTCGTTCGTATGGGGGGTACCCCCCCTAATGGTCCATTTTTGCCCATTAACGAACTTAGCCTCGCATTTTACGAAAAACGGATCCACGCAAAATTTCAAGTCTCTAGCTCAATCCGTGCGCCCGTAATCCGCGCCACAGACAGACGGACAGACAGACGCACAGACAGACAGACAGACAGACAGACAGACAGACAGACGGACATGCAGAAATTAATTATTTTTATCATTCTAAACACACTGGTGTAATTCATTTTTGTGTGTGATGACGGGATCTTGGCGTTACAAACGGTAAGGCAAAGTTAATATACCCTTTGGTTTCACCATACGGGTATAAAAAAGCAAATGAAAGTCACAGATTTTTTTCCAAATAAATAATTACATGTCCAAAAAATAAAAAATTCTTTTAACATAAATAAAATATGTATATTTGTTCTTCAAATTAAAAAATACTGAAATATGTAGGTAGTTTTTGTCAGCTTAGTATAGTGAACCATTTGATTTAGTGAATAGGCTTGGTTTTTTTGAGTTCACTATATCGCGACTGTACTGTACACGCAAATTCTTAAAATTTTACAAAATTTTGTAATTTTACAGAAAGTTTTTGTAAAAAATCACTATGTTGAAAATAGGAAATTTCACAAAAATTTTTACTGTGTAATATAATATAACAACATAAATTGCATGGATCATTGGATCATTGCTTCTTCCAGTCTTTTTTGCAAGAGTTATGCGCCGTCAAGAGTTATCAACTCCTTAACTCGAGGAAATCGGTATGTTAGCTAACACAGAGTTAACTAACGTCAGTTAACTCTTAAAATTTTTTATTAATAAGAATTTCGAGTTATCCACTGCGTAAACCATTGATAAAAATTAACTAACGTTTATTAATAAGGCTGTAAATAGTTTATTCGCTCTGGCTTGATGGAGCTATGTTGCCTTAACCTTATAATTCGCATAAGGTTTGTGGCATCGGAGTATAAATACTCGAATCGAGTTTTACTCCACCAAAATCCTGTAAGCCTGCGTGAAAACTGGTAAAGCAGGCTCTGATGACGGTGAGCCAGCTTCCATACCAGAAACAGGCTCCTGATAGGTTTTCAGGGCAGACATGTCCGACCTGTTAAGGGGAAAATTTGGATGTGAAAACATCCGCAAAAATAATATAATAATTTTGTTGTATTATTTTTGTTTTTGCAGACCCTATAAGCCGAGAAATTCTAATACAATTTTCGGTGTAATTTTAAACAAAAAATGTCGTAAAATTACACATTAAGACGTGGTTTTGCTACCAAATAGGAGGAAAATTACAACAAAAATGTGGTAATTTTAAACACCCATGGTAGTTATTACACTATTTTCGGTTTAATTTTAAACAAAAAATGTCGTAAAATTACACCAGTATTGTACTTTTACTTCTTATTTAGTTTAAAGTTTCCCCGTAAAAGTGGCTTTTGTACGCCACAAAATGAGTAAAAATGCATAGCTTTTAAGCCATTATGACTCGGTTTAATTTTAGTACTATTATAGTAGGAAAATGGTTTCCTACTATTTTAGTGGTAAAATTACAATAAAATTTTCTAGAATGTATGACAAAAGTTCAAAACAGTAAAATTTTCTACACTTTTGCTTTTTACTAGAACTGGATATCTCAAATCTGTATTGGGATATACCGTTATTTATAAAAAATCAGTTTTTTGCAATTCTCTCGAAAACTTGGATTTTAATAATATATGGAAGAGATTTTGTAAAATAAAAATTCATATTTTTATATTAACTAATACACCCATGCCTCGATATACGGCCCCTCGTTTAACGGCCTTCCGCTTTTTGAATTGCGTCTCAGTTTTGAAATACGTTGCACGTTGAATCGATAAACGGTCAAAAATCGGACAATATCACATTGAAATGCACTGCGATCAATAAATGTAATACTTTCCTAAAAGAATGTTCCGGTGTTTCGATATACGGCCTAAATTTTTGGAACCAATCTCGGCCGTATATCGAGGTATGGGTGTATTTTATTCATCAGGTTATAGTATAAAACGCACTTTTTGTATAAGAAAGTCATGTGATGTTCACATCAGCTATTTCTGAATTTTGTTGATTTTGTATTTGTCAATAAATGTGGTTAAAATTGCTTTACATATGTTAATTTTTTTTCCATTCTGTTTAACACAATATTTATATATTATTTAACTTTCTATTGTTTAAAATCAAGTGTAACTCAAAAGATGAAGAAATAACTTATCATATTGCAGGAGGTTTATTACAAAATTTACTAATTCCATTATTTATGATAGCTAATGTCTGTTTTCTACTACAATAAGTTTGGCTCAATTACCAGAAATTCATTAACGCCTACTAGCATCTGTCATCAAATGCTGTAAATGAACTTTTATAATATGTTCACTTTTTTGCATATTTGGCATTCAAAACTCACGCATGCCTATACTTAACAGATATTAGATATTAGGCACAGCATAAATCTTTCATCGACAAATTAAATCACGGATTGGTTCAGCTATCTGAGCACAAAATGTTTCGATCAAATTAAATTGCTTTCTTGATTTACGATTAACCAAAACTAAAAGTGGAATTTTTATATAAAATTTCGGTCGGCCTGGACCTCTTCAAAATAGTAATTTATTAACTTTCGTAGAATATTAACATTATAACGTGTGTAGAAGTTTTGAATGCTTTGGTGATACAATAATTACTATGATTCTCCGGTAGCATATTTTAAAAACCGAATTTTTAATGCATGGATTATAATCAATAGATTCGTGTATTTAGTATGGTCGTAAAACAACTATGGATGGTGGCTTCTGCTTTTTTAGTGTCTTAAAATGACTTTACCAGTTCGCCATTGAACAAGGTAAATGCTCGCATGCGGTCCAATCTTAAACAACAAATTTCTAATCCTGATTTAATGGTAAATCTTATCAAGCTTCTGGAATTTACCAAAAAACTGTATCTGATATTTGATAAAGCAATAGATACTGATCGTATATAACAACTACGAACTATACAATACATGTACCCGTATTTTAATGTGTTTACCATAAAAACTTTTTATTGTGTGATATTGCATGTACGAAAGGGAGGAATGGGTAAAGTGGCACATAATGAAAAAGTCTGGAAAAATCTTGTAGTAGGATAGTGCATTATTGTTACGTGTGAAATTTTTACTAAACGGACACAATTAGGTTTTAATCGCTCATGGGAATTATCTGTCAATGTAATGTAGGGTTAAATTTTAAATTTGGGGTTAGAACATAAATTCGAATTTTCTTGTGCGTATATAAACATTTTCTAGAAATTAATGAAAATTTATTTCGGAATACTTTGTTCCTCTTAATTATACTCTACATGATATGTCATATAGGAGTATATTAGATTTAGTATACCGTCTGTAACGCATCCAGCCAATCATCGGACACAAAACCTACACCAGACAAAAGATTTTGATTTCCGCATGTCCGTCCGTCTGTCCGTCCGTCTGTTCGTCCGTCTGTCCGTCCGTCTGTCCGTCCGTCTGTCCGTCCATCTGTACGTAAACACCATAACTTTCGAAAGGATTGATCTAGAGACTTGCAATTTTATATAGTTACGTTTCTTGTAAATGGCTAGCTAGACTAACTTCTTAAACGGCCAAAATTCAACCATTCCTTCCTTCCTCCTTTCCCATACAAACGAAACAGTTTTTTGTAATTTTCTCGAAAACGGTGAGTCATAAAAGTTATAAACGGAATTTATTTATAATAGGATTTTACATAACTCATTATGTGAGTTCCACTGCTTCCCCCTCTCCCATACAAAGGAATACTTTTTTTCTGTTTTCTCGAACGTGTCGAAAAATTTATAATCGTATCGGAAAATTTATAAAGATGAAATGTATTTAGAATGTGATTTTACATAACTTATTTACGCATCAAAATCCAGTTGAACCACCCCTCCCCCTCCTTCAAACAAATTGAATACTTTTTTTCTATTTACTCGAAAACGGTGAGTCGTATTGAAAAATTTATAAAGGTAAAATCTTCCATACATCAAAAAGTAATCGGACCACTCCTTTCCTCCTCTCCTAAATAAACATTTTTAAATAAACATTTTTAAATAAACATTTTTAAATAAACATTTTTAAATAAACATTTTTAAATAAACATTTTTAAATAAACATTTTTAAATAAACATTTTTAAATAAACATTTTTAAATAAACATATTGGGCCTTACCAATGAGCTGTAACTAATTTACTAACAACTTTTGGCATGTGCGAAATGGACTAATTGCTTGCTAATTTCGGTTCAAATTTTAGTTTTTATTGGAGAGTTTCCAATTCGCTGTGATAAATGAATGAAAGCGTACTAAAATTAGCACGCAATTAGACCGTTTCGCACACGTCTTATGTTGTTACTAAGTTAGTAATAGCTCATTGGTAAGGGCCATTGTCTGTAATCATATTTGACGATTAGAAATGAATAACTCATGAAGCCTGTTTGAATTTCGTGAAACATTATCTGTGTACTTTTTTTTAATTTAGTCCTGTTATTTACTAGAAAAAGGACTGCAAAAAATTTCAAGTCTCTAGCTCAATCCTTCTGAAATTGATTGCGTTCATGGACGGACGGATGAAAAAAAAGACGGACAGACGGACATGCGGAAATCAAAATCTTTTGTCATCCCTAAAGCAGGGTTTAGACGAAGCAAGTAACTCGCTGCAAGTAGACGTAAATACACGCGATTTGAGCTAGTGTGCGACGCTCGCATATGTGTGAGAATACTCGCTTCTCTCTCAAAAATAATAGAAAGCCATTCTATTTTTCTAGCAAGTAAAAACCAATACAACAACATGGAACCGTGTACAAATGAGGTGGTTTTATGTGTGTGTGTTTTAATTCATTTCGTTTGCTGTTTTCGCCGGGGAAAGTTGTCATTTTTTGTGAGGTTAGTCAAACAAACTTTTCCGAATTCATTCTCAGATGATTTTTATAAGCTGCAGCGTCTTCTTTCCTGAGTTCCGATATAAGAGTCGCTGAAGCGCCTAGGGTTTCCCGTATGGCGATCCACTTACGTACCCAAATACGTTTTTTCTTTTCCACACTTTTTAGTTTAATAGCGTTCAACAGCAGAATATATGCACTTAGAATTTTCTTTATTTTCCTGTTTTTAGCTGAACGCATTTTTAATTGTCTTTAAAATCGCGTTGTATATTTTTTTTTGTCTATATTAACGAAACACCTAATACACTTCTTCACAGTAAACCAAACAAAGATATCTTTGCTCAGAAAATTTTAGGTTATGTTTTGTTCAGCTGTCATTCTACTTGCAACGAGTTACTTGCATCGTGTAAACGAAGCAAACTACTTGCCTCTCTTTACTTGCTTAAAGCAGGGTTTATACACAGCGAGTAACTCGCTGCAAGTAAAGAGAGGCAAGTAGTTTGCTTCGTTTACACGTTGCAAGTAAATCGTTGCAAGTAGAATGACAGCCGAAGGAAAACATAACCTAAAATTTTCTGAGAAAAAATATCACGACTCTTTTTTGTGGAAAAATTTGCGGATTTCGACCTAAAACTGTTTGTTGCCGACGAGTTTTTTATGACCGTGTCGTTTTTTCCTTAAAATCTTACGACGTTTTCTGGCAAAGCAGCAAATATAAAATGAACCGAAACACACACACATAAAACCACCTCATTTGTACGCGGTTCCATGTTCTTGTATTGGTTTTACTCGCTTCAAAAATAGAATGGCTTTCTATTATTTTCGAGAGAGCAGCAAGTATTCTTACACATCTGCGAGCGTCGCACACTAGCTCAAATCGCGTGTATTTACGTCTACTTGCAGCGAGTTACTTGCTTCGTCTAAACCCTGCTTAACACCCTGGTGTAGTTCATTCTTGTATCTGAGGATTGGCTCGATATTACAGATACAAATTTAATATACATTTTTTATGATTTTCATATAGTCTGTACAAATGAGTCTCTTCTCCTCTATTAGTAGAAGTCATGAGTATAGCAACTTCTAGGTGTTAGTGAAATTCAAAAGAAGAAAAAAAAAACATTAACACAAACGACTTTGGGTTCGATGAAAAGCGCGTTAAATTTTTGCATAATTTTGTGATAAATTATAAAAATTAAATTACAATAACTGAGAAAGACAAAAAAAATCAGAACTATAACTATAAAAAAAATTAATAACTTTACTGCTGCCCCCCGTTCTAATGTCTGCCATACTACGTTAAACATTTCAACTTTTGACCTTGTAATCATAATCATATTCATATTCCATGTCTTTATCGAAAAATTAGTTTATGTACCGGTATCGAAAAAATTGCCAATTTCTTATAGCCAAACAGTTTAATGCTTAAAAAAATTCGATATGAAGGCGCCATTTTTATTGAACATAAGAAAATCTACAACTAACCAAAGGCAATCGTAAAATACCCTACATGATGTGGATTAAATACAACTTACTCGATTTAATTAATCAATTCGGGGTTTTTGACAGTTTTTGTGGATATCTCTAAAAAGTTCTGTGGAAGCCGAAGATGAAAACCGATCTGATTTTGTCAATATTTCCAAATTCTAGTTTCCGTCCGCTGGTTAGTTTTACAAACGGTTTGGTAGACTTTGAATACAAAATATAATTTCTTAGATAATCAAAAAGTTGACTGAAAATCATGTAGGGTATAAAAATATTGAAATTTCCGGAAAACCGCAATTCCTACTACGTGCTGTCATTTTTTTAAATTGTCAATGTTTTTTTTTATGTTTTAGTAAAATCTAATAATTCATCATGGAAAGATTTACACCGCAACAAAGTTACCAAATCGTGGAATATTGTCTCCGAAATTAGTGTTCAGTTACACAAACTTATCGAGCACTGCGTCAATTTTATGGACCGAAAAATCCCCCATCAGAGTGTGCTATTCGTCGTATTATGGATAGATTTCGTACTAATTTAACGCTACATAAGGAAACGTTGCTATAAAATATGGAAAGCGATTATAGGATTTGTTACACCATTTTGTAGCAAAGGCTTCCATAAATATTGGAACAAGTCCTAGTTTTCGTGGAATCATTACTATATGTATTATATAGGGCTGAGAGAAGAATATTCCAAGAAAAGTAGCACCCGTTCTTAGTTTTTAATAGGGACATTCCTATACTGATGGGGAAACAATGCTGTATTATGGAATGGAATCGTTCCCATTATTTTTAGAAGTGACTCCAATATTATGTAAGACTCAGTCTTACAAAAACATTGGAACGAATCCTAAATGTGAGCGAACTCTTTCCTATGCAAATAGCGAATATCAAGCCAGTTTTGTTTCTTCGATTATAATTCACATGTGGTTTGCATTATCGTCGTAAAAAGCTATTTTTTCGAATTTAACTTTTGCCGATCAGCTCGCCGACAAAACTTCATGATTGAATCAAAATTATATGTAGCTCACCGTTTCATTGTCAAAATCAAATGAAAAGCAAATGACATTTAGAACAACAAAGTGTGTGGAATTTTATATGGTGGACAACTTTATGGCCGTAATCAGTCGCCGTAAATGTCGTGTTGGGATAACTGTATTCCAGCCTTTACACTTGTGTCGGATAAATTTTTTAATTACAGCACATTTTATTACACGAACTGTTTGATATCTTGAATATTTTTAAACCCCTTGAACTTCCTTTTCTCGTATATTCGATAACTCGAACTTTTGTCAGTCCTTTTTAAATTTTACAGAATCCAATAGAAAAAGTATTCAATCCTATTCGGATAGGACTTGGTATTATAATTATAGCAACGAATCCTATTTCAAATGAGAATGTCTCGTATATATGTATAGGAGAGAGTCCAATAATCAATGAAGACGTTACAACGTTTTTTAGGGTTCATTACTTTCATTTTAGGATTGAGTTCCTTACAAAAGGGAATGTTCCCCAATTTTTTGTCGTAACATGTCTAACATATATAGTAATCCCACCCAGAATATTGAGAATGATTACACAAAAAAAGAATACGCCATTTTTTTTGTTGGAACGTGTCCTAAAAAAATTGGGAACTGTTATAATTTTTTTATAGGAATGACTCCCATATTTGGTCACTATGCAGTTTTTTCCCATAAATATGGGACTGGAGCATGCAATTTTGGTGGAACGGTTCCGATATGCTTTGTGCCGTGTGTGCAATAAAATCTTTGGTCCTTTTTTTATGTTTTTATATTGTAAAGGGTGTTTTTTTTAGACGTGTGGGTTTCAAGAAGAAATAAAACGCATATAATTTAATGTTATGGCCAAGAGTTTAGCTTTATTATAAAGATAAGGGTTTGCCATTATGTATTAAAAATGATTTCGGGCAAGTGGCCGCCGCGGCTGGCTCGAATAAATTCCAGCCGAGAGGCCCAATTTTCGACCACTTTTTGCAGCAATTGGGGCCATATGTCAGCAATAACGCGCCGAATATTCTCTTCCAAGGCGTCAATCGTCTCGAGCTTATCTGCGTAGACAAGCGACTTCACATAACCCCACAAAAAATAGTCCAGCGGTGTTAAATCGCACGATCTTGGAGGCCGCGCCACAGGCTCACTACGCGAGATAATGCGCTCACCAAAAGTTTCCTTCAATAAATTGATTGTTTCGTTGGCTGTATGGCATGTAGCGCCGTCTTGTTGGAACCGTCGTCCACATCAACATCCTCCAATTCAGGCACGAAAAAGTCATTAATCATGGCTCTATAGCGTTCCCCATTGACTGTAACATTATGGCCGGCTTCATTTTTGAAGAAATATGGACCAATGATTCCCTCTGCCTATAGAGCACACCAAACAGTGACTTTTTGAGGATGTAACGGCGTCTGAAGAATGGCTTGTGGATTACCATCACTCCAAATGCGACAATTTTGCTTATTGACGTACCCATTCAACCAAAAGTGAGCTTCATCGCTGAACAAAATTTTCTTGTGAAAATCGGGATCGGTGGCCATCTCGTTTTGGGCCCATTCACCGAACGTGCGACGCGCTTGATGGTCGTTTGACGAAATGGCAAACCAAACTGAGCATAAATCAAGTGACAACTGTCAAAAAGACCAACTCCGAAAAAAGTAGTGCCAGATTGAAAACCACACGTCTGAAAAAACACCCTTTACTATGTGGTTTTATAAATTACATCAATTATCTGAATTAAATAAAACATAAGTTGCTGTTGTTTATATATATAATTTGAAAAAAAAACTGTTTCGGAACCTTACCCTCCTTTTTGTATCGGGTCTTTCAACAAGGACATAACAATTTTGTATTTAAATAAAACACAGAATAATTGAGATATCAGGCTGGAATTTATTCCAGTTGTAGTGGACATGTTACATTTAAGTATGAAATTCGATGTCGTTCATATGGCCACCGCGAGCACGTTTGCACTGATTGATTCTTTGGAGCCAATTTTTCACCACTCTTCCACACATATCGGCCGGAACGTTGGCAATTTCGCGTTCGATATTGTTCCTGAGCTCCTCTAACGTTGTTGGCTTGTTGGCATAAACCAACGGCTTAACATAACCCCATAAAAAGAAATCCAACGGCGTTAAATCGCATGAGCGAGGAGGCCATTTGACCGGACCATTTCTCGAGATTACACGATTGCGACCACCGACTCAGAATTTCGGTAGTAAGTTTTAATAATTTCCAACCGTTGCTCGTTCGTGAACTTCACCGTGATAAAAATGTAAACCTTGACTGACGTTTTAGCATTGCCAGATCATAAAAAAAGTTTTAGGGTGCGTTTTTATTAAAATACAAAATTGTTATGTCCTTGTTGAAAGACCCTTTACCTGATGTAAGTCTCATACAACGCGATTTGTGTAACACCGTAGTTATATGAAGGCTTGATCTACAATACTTATTTATAAGTAGATGTATTGTGTTTGTTATAATTATGCACAGACACTTGCCTGAGTGTGGATACGCATCAAATTGCGAGTATCACTAAGAACGGTTCCACCTATTTCAAATTATCTACAGCAGTAAAATTTTCATATTATAAATTCCATAACTGGAAAGAATGTCGCTATATCAAACTCGTATGTTTATAACTATATTTAAAAAAAAATAGTTTACTGAGAAATCGCGGTTTCATCTTTGTAGCCGTATTTGGGCTATTTATCAACCACTGATAATAAAAAATAAAAAAGCGCTCAATGACAATAAGTTACTTCCATAAATAATATTTTCTTCCATTCGAAATTCGTTTGCTTCTGAAGATTCTTTTCATCCGTTAAAAGATTTTTCAATAACAACACACGGATGGCGAGGCCGATGGCAGAGTCGTTCTTATTGTGTAACCGACAAAGAGTTATCCACGAAAATGTAGCCTCATCAATTAGAAAAGAGGGCTGCCTGGCTGGCTGACTACATCCAACTGGGAATACCTTTTTGGTGACGGTTCACCGTAATTAGGCGTTATGAGCATGCCCGGTAGCCTAATCCTGAGAGAAGGTTAATCACATTGTATGAATTTATGATTTTATGTTACGGTCATCCTTCTATTTGGAAATTTTTATGTGTTTCGTGAGTGTGACCTGGACCTGGGGAGATGGTCTGCCCTGTAAATCGGGCGACAAGAATTTGAAAATTTTATACCAAATTCCAATTCCATTCTGTGTCTAAAAGCATAAACAGTAAAAATATAATAGAACACGATAAATTTACGGAAATAGATAAAATGCATGATGTATAAATTTTTTTTGGAAATATTTAACACCCTTTACCACACCTTTTTTTCTAAAATCTATGAACTGTGATTTAGACTTATGTGAAAATAGCACTTGCTTTATGACACATACTTGTATAGTTAGAACACTTTTACCCGCCAAATATGATCTTTATTAAATGGGTTAAGAAGTCATAAAAGCTGTTTAAAAAAAATACCTGACCTGTGTTGGTTTATATCACACTTCTATTAAATGTCATTTACAGTCGTTATTTCATAGGTTTTTTGCATTGCAAGTTTTTAGCTACTAATTTGCAAAAATATGGATATGTAGGCGTTTTTCTTTGGTACTTAAACATGAGGTTAAGTTGCAGTTGGTTTAACAAAATCTATGTTTAAAAATTACTATGAATATTATTGACTTTCGGAGCCCTTCAAATAAGTTCTAATGAAGTTTTTATATTTTTTGGAGCCCGACTTCTGCCAATTTCTTAAATTGTTGAACATATTCTGCATTTAATCTACTCGACTTTATGATCATTTACTCGAAAGTGTCCTCACACTTTTTGATGTAATTTGAGAATGGATTGAGATACTGCTGTAATGGTTTCAATTATGAAATAAGGACGAATAAGCGCAGTTTTTTAGGGAAAATGTTTCTCCCTTCCTTTTCCATCCAGAATTCCACTGAGTGTAAATCAGAGGGTGGGGGCGTCAAACCCACTATATTTTTGGAATCTACTCTTCGAGACCTTTCATTTAAGATACTAGTCCACAAAATAAAAAGTTTTATAAAAATTTAGAGCGGTCCCGTTGGTCGAAGAGAGCATGAGTAATGGCTAAAAAACTAATTTCGAATAAGAGACAATTTTTCACCTTTCCTCCATATGTATATCAAATATGTAGCGTCATTGGGGCTAAACTGAACTTTAACTCAACAACTCTATAGAAATGGTTATTTGGCATGGCATAGGTGTGAATTTAGCGCGACATGTTAAAGTTGTCTTCACTTGGTTAACGAGGCTTCGAACAGAAATTTCTGTGCTAAAAATGAAGGTTCTACTTAAATTGGATCAAAAATTTTCGCGTGAAAAATCAATATGACAAGAGATGGAAAAAAGGTCGTTTACCCTATTATTATTTATTTTTTTTTTTTTTGTAAAAGCAAATGAACTTTAGTTTTCATAGGCCTTTCAAAATTAATTACAGAAGAGCATTAATTACAGAGAAAATCCTAAAAACAATTTTTTTTTTTCGAAAAAATTCCAAAAACTGAATTTTTTTTGTTGTTGCCGTGAGTATTTCTATCATTTTAGGTTAAGTTGACACCGCTGAATCCGAATCTGGAAATAGGTTTCACTCTTGTTTTTGAGATAGATTATGAAATCTTAGGCAGCAAAATGGCAGTTGTGCAGTGTTCTCATCACTTTCTTACGCGTCTTGTATGCGGATATGAATTACTAGCTTGCATACCCGTCGTTGTCGGGTTAAGTTTTTTCAATTTTTTTTTTAGACCATCTATGTTGGAGCTAAACTTCAGGCCAATTGGCTCAGTAGTTTCCCCGCGAAAGAAGAAGAGCTAAGTTTCGAGATCACTTGACCCCCTCCCCTTACTCCCCACCTCTCGGGCTACTTTTTAATGGGTCTATGTTGGGGCTGGACCCCCGACGAACATCTACGAAAAATTTAGGCCAATCGGTTCAGTAGTTTCCCCGCGAAAGAGTAACATAGCGCAAAAACTAAGTTTCAAAATCACTTTACCCCCTCCCCTTACTCCCCCACCCCTCGCGCTACTTTTCCGTATGACTATAGCTGCGTTCCCGACCCATGTAAAAACTACTGCGCAGTACTTGCCAGTAATTTTTGTCGGGAACGCCCTTTTGGATGATTGCAAGCAAATCCTAAGATTCGGAATGAGAGGATGTGCGTTCCGCAGTACTCCGCAGTAGGTTTTTCATGGATCGGGAACGCAGCTTATGTTGGAACCAGAACTACCACAGACACTCATGCCAAATTTCAAGTCAATCGGTGCAGCCGTTTTTGCGTGAAAGAGGAACAGACAGACAGACAGACAGACAGACACCAACTCATTTTTATATATTAGTATGATAGGTCCCAATTGCGTAAATTGTTGCATTTTTAGATCAAACCTCATGTGCTCGTGCTTTTCGGTGCTATTTGGGATGTTTCTACTTGAAAGTTTTCGAAGAATCGATCATTCGTTAAAGCTTTGAATCACGATATATAGGACATATCGCGACAGCCATTTTGGCAATGGTAAAACGTAATTCGTTCGAGAAGAGGATTCTAAGATGTGTCGATTCTGCAGTATGTGTAATGAATAAATTCGCGAACGATATCGTGAGCATGAGATCACTGATCAAATCATGAGCAACAAGCAGTGATCAGCAAGAATCTTGGTTCGAATAAATGAGGAAGAACCGGCCTCGAAAGTTTGTGGGGGACAGAATTATTGGGTGCCGGGCCAGCCCTGCCTCCGCTGAAGCGACGAAATACGCCAGGGGTGTCTTCAAGTAACTTATTTTCGATCGACTAATTAGTCGAATAAAACCTTTGGTCGACAAAAATGATTACACCGACAATCATTCCGGTACACACGATATAAGAGTCTTTTCTAGGTAATTTAAGGTCGCTAAATCCGAATCTAGCCGTTGTTTGACTGAATCAGTTCTACTTTTTGAAATATGAAGCAAAAAAGAATTGTTGATTTCCAAATTATAAATATTTAAACCAATTTATGAGTCACCCTTCATATCGGAAAAAGTAGAGCAAAATTATACCATGGGTAGCTCACCTACAAGCTATTCCATGAAAACATTACTGCTCTATGCCCAAATAATAAAAGATTTGATGTTTTCTGTCGCTCTGGAATTGTCTTGGAAATCATAAAAACTGTGGTTAGTTTTTTAAAGTTTGAGTTAGGTAAATAAATTCCATACAAAACAAAAATGCAGTCATTTCACGGTTATCTGTTGAAAAGGTTTTCTTAACCTTAAACAGCGTAAACTTAGTAGGCAAAGAAGGGATGCTCACTCAACAGGTGGTCTCACCGCAAAGCGTGGATGGACTTGTAGACCCCTTAAGGCTTAAAATTTCATTACACCAGCATGTTACACTTTAATTATCGACGAATTTTTATCTTTGTATTTATTTCAGGTTTTAAATATCTTTTCTTTTATTTACCTTTTTTGTGTAAAGTAGAAAGACAATTTCACCAATTGTCATACTTTCGCACGAAAAATAAGATAACAGGTAAAATCATGAGAATCCTTAGGGTAAAAAAATTCGGAGAATCATGTAATTGAAGTGAATATTGAAGTATGTATATTGATAAATAGTTTACTTGGCCAGAGCTTAAGAAGGATTCTGAAGTATAATAATCGGTTTTAGATCCAAATTATAAACATTTAAGTTTAAATCAGATTAAAGAAAATGCGCTATAAAGTAAAAGGCTCTAATTATAATCGATATGATATATCATATAGGAGTATATTAGACCTAGTATACCGTTTGTAACGCATCGAACCATTCATCGGACACAAAAATGAACTACACCATAGTAGGGATGTCAAATTTTTGAAAAAAAACCGGTTTTCGGATAAACCGGTTTTTAAGACTTCGGTTTAAACCGGGCCGGTTTAACCGGGTCCAAAAAACCGGGTATTAAAAATTATTTTTCTGTACAAAAAAATGCTTGGTTTTTTTGGATGGTTTTTGGCTTTAAAAAAAAACACCGGGTATAACCGTGCAAAAAAAAACACCGAAAAAAACCGGTTAACCGAAGACAAAACACCGGGTAACCGGTTTAACCGGTTCTTTTTTGACATCCCTACACCATAGTGTTAGGGACAAAAAAATTTCATTTCCGCATGTCCGTCTGTCTGCCTGTCCATCTGTCCGTGAACACCAGAGGTTTCGAAAGTATTGTGACTTGAAATTTCGTATAGTTGCCTTTTTCGTAAATGGCAAGTTCTTGAACAGGCAAAATCGGACCATTCCTTCCCCTTCTCCCATATCAACGAAATAGTTTTTTAAATTTTTATCGAACCCTTATTGAAAAAAATTTATAAGTAAAATGTTTTTAGAATATGATTTTCAATAACTGTTCCATACATGAAAATCCAATCACACCAGACTCTCTCCCCTCCCCCTTACAAATTGAATAATTTTATCTGTTTTTTTTCGAAAACGGTGCATAGTAACGAAAAATTTATAAGACGAAATGTGTTTAGAATATGATTTTACATAACCGTTCTGGCCCCCCTCACCCACACAAAAGATTTTTTTCAGAAAAATTTTGTCCGCCCTCATATAGAGTATTTGACTCTGAAAATTGACGCTTTTTTATACCCGTATGGTGAAACCAAAGGGTATATTAACTTTGCCTTACCGTTTGTAACGCCAAGATCCCGTAATCACACATAAAAATGAATTACATCAGTGTGTTTAGAAAGATAAAAATAATTAATTTCTGCATGTCCGTCCGTCTGTCCGTCTGTCTGTCTGTCTATGGCGCGGATTGCGGGCGCACGGATTGAGCTAGAGACTTGAAATTTTGCGCAGATTCGTTTTTCGTAAAATGCGAGGCTAAGTTCATTAATAGGCAAAAATGGACCATTAGGTGGGGTACCCCCCATACGAACGAAAACGGTTTTTGTGAATATCTCGAAAACGGTGCATCTTATCAAAAAAGTGCAAGAACAAAAGTTATTTAGGATATGATTCTACATAAAACTCCCATACATCAAAATCCGATTGGAATAAATTTTAAAAAATCTTGTTGGAAAGTTTGACTTCAAAGTGGAATTTTGGTACAACTGTTCGAATTTTTATACGAATATCACCATACGGGTCTCCAATGATTGCCAGATTGGCAATTATAGCTTTTGTTATGTTTTTATTTTTTTTTTTGTCAAAAACAGATGCTTTTAAAATAGTGAAAATAATATATTTATTAATAAGAGAGAGAAAAATGAAAACTGCGCGAAAATTCGGCCACACAAAAATGTATCTTATTCTCTTTGCTAATACAATTGAATCGAAAAGTATACCGAAAATATTTTTCGAGCAGAGTGGCTGAATTTAACCCTTTGTTGACCGTCGGTACTTTTAAGTACCACCAACTTTAAATCTTTATATTTTTTGCTTATCAAATAGTATTAACATTCTATATATTTCTATATACTTATATATATCAAAGGCGTAAATATCACCCCTCCATAAAATTAGTTCATGTATTTTTTTTAAAAATGCTTTCTGGAACCAATTTCAACGAAAAAAAGTCATGGTTATTGATTTTTTGTTGTTCACTTCCTGGTCCACAAAGGTTAAAATTAGAACTTTTTTTTATGATTGTTTACAGAATATTAGACGAATTGAGAAGAATATTTCATTTTTCTGTGTGTTTGTTCGCCCAAAAATGTATGTCCAAGTTTGGTCCTAAAAGTTAAAAGCATGAATTTACAAAAGCAAACGTAAATTTTTCGCGCGTTGATCTTTCGGGAACTTGCGTCAATTTTAGCTTCAATGTTGGTCTGAAGTTTATCTTTTTGCCCTCTTCTAATAATTATATTTATGTTTCTCTTACCAACTGAAAATCTTCATTTATTTACAATTTTAAGCTCAATTTTTAGACCATTTGTTCTTACATTGGGCTAGGGCTATTAGATCTATTATTATGACAGTGATTCTTAATGTTTTGTAGCTCTTCGTACATATTTTGTTATGTAAAAATTTGAAATCATTAAGGCGGAACCATTTCGAGTGTTAAAACCCGATTTTCTTATTGATATTGGTAGGAAACGGGACACCGGAATTAAAGAATCGATACCTTGATGTTTTTCCGATGTTTTGAAAAAGTTAAATTTAATTAATAATTTAGCCATCTGGCTGATGCTCTACTGTGGGTGGAGTGCACCCAGGTAGAATTAACACGGTTTTAATTCTTCTTATACGTTGAACCACCAAAAACCCGTTAGTTTTCGAGATATTCTCGAAAAACTAATTTTTTTGAAATACCAGCATATCTTCATAACGGAGAGCTAGTAAAAGACATAAATGTAGCAAATTTTATTGTCTCCAAGTTTTGTAATACATAAGACTACTAGAAAATGGTTAGTTTCGGAATAAATCGCAAAAAAATGAGATCGTAGTTTTTAAAAAGCCGCGGTTTTGGTTACTTCCGGTTAACGGATTTCCACATCAGGACCAAACTTCTCTGTAAAATTTCATGGCTAGCTTAGGTATTTTTTGCGAAATCTTGTAGAAATATGAAACCGAAAATTGATACCAAAGGAAATTTAAACAAAACTTTAAGTAGAGTGGCTATATTAAATCTATCTAAAAACTATTCCCTCTAGTTCTAAAATTAGTTTCTCTACTAATTTTATGAAGAGTAATGTTCTAACACCACGTCTTGATTAACAATTTTTCATCCCAAGAAATATCTCACCGCAATGAGATTTTTTTGACAGCTGGGCCGAAAATCTCTTGAAATTTTAGTACTAAAAATGGCGATGAAAAGAAAACACCTAGTCGCCGCTTTTACAATTAATGCAATACGTGAAATTGAAAAGGCTGAAACAGAAGAACAGACGAAAAGAAACACCTCTTAGCCCTGATTTATTTACTAGGAGTTAAGCCGAGTTAGTGAGTTAAGGGAGTTAGCTAACCTTATTTTCCATGTTAAATGTGAGTTAAGGGAGTTAAGGCGATTTAACTCCTAGTGAATAAATTGGCCGTTAATGTTATATATTCTCTTCCAAAGCTTTTTGTATCGTATTGTTTGTAAAAATTAGTTATTTTCACAACTACTTGTCGGGAGAATTTAGATTCCGCCATCTTGAATCAGGAAATTCCAAGAAATTTTGCAATTGCAAGATTTCAAGAAATTTATCTCTGGGATTTTTTCTCGCCGTCAACTCGAGCTCTGATTGGTCAATCAAAAATCTCTGCGATGAAACATCCCAAATCAAGACGCGGTGTAACATCGTGGATAACAACATTAGTTGCGTTTTTTTAATCTTCTGAAGCAGTTCAGAACAAGCTTTCCATACAAAATCCTGCACCACCTTTTCATCTCGAACAGCGCTTGGAACAACGGGAAATTTTATACGGTAATGTACGGTAATGGAATGCTGCTAACTTCAACATAATAAATCTGACATTTTATTCTCAATTGAGGATTTTGTGTTGGTGGTTTGTTGGTTCTGTTCGACAGCGAAATAGTTTTAATCATGGGAGATAGCGAATCGTGATTATATCAAGAAAATATAGCAGTAACGGCCTACTGATGTAACCAACGTGAAGTTAGTTGCCATTCGAACTCAATGAAATTTCCCACTTACTCTGGATCGTTTTTTTTAATGTTCTGTGTTCTGGAACATTAAAAAAACGCAACTATTGATACCTCGATATATCGGCCTGTTAAACATCGAGGTTAAAACTCCATATTTTTCAACGATACCTCGATGTTTTGCAATGTTTTGCAGGTATCGTTGGCATCCCTACTTTGGACTACTATGTAATTCAAAGAATGACCACCGGTGGGCACGTGGCGCTCAACGTGTTACCAAGAATTTGTTTAATTTTATTTTACCGGTCAAATTTATTTTTTCTTTTGCAATGAAATTATTATGCCAACAAAATTGTGCTATTTCAAAAATGTCTCCTATCCATCTTTTATACCATTTCCTTCAGTTATTAGCCTAAAATAAGAATTTTAATTCTCGAAGCGAAATCATTTGCATGAAATGTCAATGGAGAACATGGCGGCTGAAGGCATCAACTTTTTTCCTTTTGTTTGTAAAACGGGGGCTTTGAGGTAACTCTAGTGGCAATCGTGTCGACCCTGTTCCCATTACACGCTTCTTCAAAGTCAAACTGACATTCAGGTTCCACAGTTAATCACTGTTTCGAGCCGACAACCGTCAAATGCCGCTTTATCGCTGCAGGATTTTCATGAAGCGAACGTTGCCCCAAAGATGAACCGTCGATCACCAATTTCGCCACTAAAGCAATTGTGGTTTTGCAGACGCATTATTAATCAGTGTGCTCGTCACTTCTTACGCCTCTTGTACGCGGATGTGAATTATAGGTGTAAATCTTTAGACCCGATCGTATAAATTGCTACATTTTTAAGTCGCAAAGAACAAATCTCATGTGCCCGTGCTTTTCGATTCTATATTTGGGTATATTTGACGAGAAATTTAGGCTGTATGAAAACACCTCTTGAAACCATAACTAGGTTATATTATTTCATTGAATTTTTGATTTATTACTTAATTATGGTATTGACTTTTCCTACCTAAATTATTTTACAAAATCAATAAATATTTACTGTAACATCAATCGAAAACAAATTTTTGCATTGAAGATTCTAAGTTTGCTTTTGCTGTCATCGAACCAGCAAATTACTTTCTTTGTGTAAAGAACAGTTGGCAATGGCACATATCAGTTTGCCTCTGAATTTGCTATGTTAGCATTTTTCTATTGAAATCCATTTTACAAATAAGAAAGGAAATGAAAAACATATTGAAAATTGATTTCAATAACCTTCTCAGGTGTAGAGGGAAATCAACGAGAAGCCTATTTAAAAGTGGGTCACATGGACAACCACTACTGCTTATTTCTTTTCAAAGATATATTTTCTTTAAAATAGTCTTTTACCATAGGAATGGTTTGTGCATGACGATAAAATGAACAAAACGTGCAAGGCACACACCTTCAATTGTCATAAAAGCCTGTCAGAACGTCATTCTATTTGACATTTTCGTGCACATCAGCGCGTGATATCTTTCATCTCTACTTAGTTTTTGTTCAGCTTGATTTGATAGTTTAAAATAAAATAAGTAATTTGGCACCGTGTAGACATCATATGTATGTATATGCTGTACAGACTTTATTAATAAAAGGGCAACACATTCTGCATCTCCATCCTTATTTCATGATCAATATAATTAAAACTGTCCGAAGTAAATTAATTCCATCTTTGCTAAATCCTAAACCAATTCGGTATAATTTTAAAAAAAAGTGCGAATATGCAAAAACACGAAAATGGAGTTAAGAGGCTTCGGCCATTTTTGTATTTATAAGAATGGAGTGTCTCATTTCTACATAAATGTTTAGATTAAAGTTGGTCTTGAGACATTTTAGGATTAAATGTAATTTGAATCCTCTGCACCAGCGACATTTTACTTCGCGTTAATTCTTATGCGTTTCATATTTCAGTATATGTTGGATTTTATATTTTCGAATTAGAAAATAACTTAAGTCTGATATTTTTTTATTAATTCTCCAAGATACCGACATTATTTTATTAATGTGAAAACGCCCTCAAACAGATTTTTTCTGCTATAATAAAAGTGTTGTTTGTGTCTCTCTGTTTGTTTATTATTCGAAAACGACTGAACTCATATAGATCAACTTCAGGGTTTAGTGTGAACTTTTTAATATAAGAAAACGTATTTTGGGGGTATGCACGGAAAAAAATCCACATAGTAATCGTTCCTATAAAATGGTCGAAAGCGATTATAGGAGTAATTGCACCATTTTGTAGGAAAGGCTTCAATAAATGTTGGAACTAGTCCTACTTTTCGTGGAATCATTACTATGTAAATAGGACTGAGAGAAGAATGGACACATTCTAACAAAAGTAGCACTCGTCTCTAGTTTGCATTGCAGACGTTGTTAATCTGAGGTGGAATCATTACTATATTATGGAATGGAATCATTTCCACTGTTTTTAGAAATGACTCCAATATTATGTAGGGCTCCGTCCTACAAAAAAAATATCAGTTGTGGTCAACACAAAACTTTCTTCTACAAAATATACGACCCTGCGCAATTTACGCTAGAGCCCTGTCGCGTTGTCAACCTAAGACGACCTCCCAATAAATTCTTGGTTTATTCAAAAATATCAAAAACGTACAAAATTTGAGATAACTTGAGAACTGTAAAAGATATCAATTTACGGTAAATGGCAAAAATGTAGAAAATGTTAACATCTTTAATTATTCTTTTAACTGATTTGTCGAAAAACCGTTAGTTTGCAAATTATTCGCAAACATATGATTTTTTACATATTAATGAAAATATCTCAATAACGGTAAAAGATAACGGATAACGGTAAGAAACAAAATTGTGCAGAATGCCATTCTCATTAATTCACTTCATACATTCAGTCAGCAAAAACCCGTTAGTTTTCGAGATAATCGCAAAAAACTGTTTTTTTTGGAAATAACGGTTTATCTCGATAACAGGTGGAGATATCGAGTTATAGCTAAAGACAAAAGTGTGGGAAATTTTATTTTCTCCAAGTTTTGTCATACTTAAGGCCACTAAAAAACGCGTAGTTTGGGAGTAAATCGAGAAAAACGAAATTGCGATTTTTGAAAAACCGCCATTTTGGATACTTCCGGTTAACGGATTTCCACCAAAAGTTGATAGGATCGTCCCATTTCAGGACCCAACATGCCTATAAAATTTCATGGCGCTAGCTCTATTAGTTTTTGAGAAATCTTGTACACAGACTGACAGACTGACAGACAGACTGACAGACAGACTGACAGACAGACTGACAGACAGAAAGACATTTTTTTAATATGACTCCAATCGACTCAGGAGTGATCGGGAAATGTTTTTTAGGCAAAATTAAGAGGTCGAAATTTTTCATGAATACAATACTTTATTATACTCCGTAGAAGAAAGTAAAAATGGAATGAATCCTAAGTTTTGGTGGACTCATTCCTATGCAAATAGGATTCAGCGAATATGATATTTCAAGTCGAATTTTTTCTTCGGTTATAATTCACAGGTGGTTTGCGAGCTCGGAGTATATATAGCTTGGACCTGCCTAGTGCCACACTCTGACACTTGTGTCGGAGAAATGTTTTAATTACGGGGCGTTTTTTTTGCTCGAGCTATTTCATATCTCGAATATTCGATAACTCGAATTTTTGTTTGTCCTCTTTAGATTGGACAGGATCCAATAAAAAAAAGTCTCCAGTATTATACAGATAGGACTTGGTGCTATAATTATAGGAAAGTGTCCTATTTTTAATTAGAATGTCGCGAATATATATAGGAGAGAATCCAATAATTAATGGAGACATTACAACGTTTCATAGGATTGAGTCCTTTACAAAGGGGAAAGTCGCCATATTTTTGTCGTAACCAGTCTAACATTATATAGTAATCTCTCCCATGTAACACGTTGGAGTCTTTGCCATAATTTTGGGAATGGTTACACCAAAAAAAAGAATACGAACACTTTTTTGTTGGAATGTGTCCTAAAAAATGTGGGAGCTGTTACACCTTTTTTATAGGAATGATTCCCATATTTGGCCATTATGCTGTTTTTTCCCATCTATGGTGGACTGGAGCATGCGATTTTGGTGGAATGGTTCCTATATGTTTTTTCCGTGTGCGTTAATGCAAGGTTCCCCTTTCATTTTTAATACCTAAACTGCTTCAAAATCCAATTCTTTAACAGAATTTATTGTTTTCCGTTTTTCCTTTCCGATGTAGTCAAAAATTTGAAAAATTCGTGCTTTCCATGTGTGCATAAGTACCAACTGCGTATTAATTTTGACACTTTGGTTTTTATCTAACAGAAAAATCACAACTTTTCCACTAGTCAAAAGCCACTTTTACAAAAAAATCAACTGTAAACTTCCGCGCAAGCTAATCGCAGCACCTCAAGCTAATCACAGCACCTCAAGCTAATCGCAGCAGATCCAGTTTTCAAGGATACTTGCCATCCATCACGGACATTTGAAATTTTGTGCAGTTACGTTTCTCGTAAATGGCTAGGCTAGGTTCTTGAATTGACAAAATTTGACCATTCCTTCCTCCTCCCCCACACAGTCGAAACAGTTTTTTTGCTAAAGATAAAATGTGTTTAGAACATAATTGTAAATAACTTATCTATACACCAAAATCCAGTTGGACCACTCCTTTTCCTTTCCCCCATACAAATAGTATTTTTTTTTATTTTCCTGAAAACAGTGGGTCGTATTGAAAAACTTATAAAGATAAAATCTTCCATACATCAAAATGTGATCGGACCACTCGTTGCCCCCTCTCATATACAAATGTATTTTTTTAAATAAGCATTTTGTCTGCCATCATATAGAGTTTTTGAGAGTTTTTGAGAGTTTTTGATATTGAGGTTTTGACGATTTTTCAATTTTTTATCATCGTCGAATATGTATATATCTTTGCCTTTGAGATATCCATATGCGGCGGTCACACGACGCTGTTTTGCCAGCGCTAGTGGCTGTTTGGCTGTTAGCAGCCATTTCAGCAGCTCCGTGTGATCCTTAGTGCGTTGCTACTACCAGCAGCAGCGTGATGATTTTAGCAGCGGTAGTGAAGTAAGAGACCGTTCTACTTTGCCAGCACTACTAGGGATCACGTGACCCTGTCGCATGGTTTCTGAGCTGTCAAAAGTCTGATAAGTGGTAAAGTTTGTTTATTGTAAGTTGTTATTTTACGTTTATTTATTTAAATTTGTGTGTAACGTTTATTATTTAAAAAATCTCCCAGATTAAAATGTCAAACCACAGTTTTGCTAATTGCCAGCGCTACTAAAGTCTAAATCGTGTGAACCCTCTCAGTACGCTGGCTGCTGTTGCTACTTGCCAGTGCTACTAACCAACAGCAGCCAGCGGCTGGCAAAACAGCGTCGTGTGACCGCGGCATTACGGAAATTTTGACTCCAGAATCGGATTCAGCAACCCTGAAAACCTCCAGATTAGATTTTTTCCGAAAAATTTGGGGAAAAGAAGAATCACGTTATTCATATGGGACATTCCATTATCCTTACAAGGACAAAGTAGGGAAAATATTGTATTGTCATCGGAGTTACGTATAGATGCGTAATGTCCAGTCAATCGTATGAGCCGAAGTGGGTCCAAATTAGATTGCAAGATTTGACCTTGACAAATAGACAGGCAAACAGAAAAACAGACAAGAAGACAAACATAAACATAACAAAAGCTATAATTGCCAATCTGGAAATTATTGAAAACCCGTATGTTGATTTAAGTGAACGGCGAACAGTTGTATCAAAATTCCACTTTGAAGTCAAATTTTTCAATCGGATTTTGATGTATGGGAGTTTTATGTAGAATCATATTCTAAACTAGGGGCTGCGCCCCGAACCGCTTCGCGGTTCATCCCCCATACATTGAAGTACCAAATCCCTTTAGAATTGCAGAAGATAGCAGGTGAGGGCTATACATAACGATGGTATCTATACTGTTTTTCGCAGTATTATATTGTTTTTCAGACTCCAATACTGCATTACTGCTTTTTTCCCTAAAATACTGTATTTAAATACTCAGAAAACTTTAATTCTTTAACGTTTCGAAATTCAAATTTATTAATAGCAATGCAAAACGTCAGTGGCAACACAAAACGGTGGCAACACATGGCAAGTGTAAATACATTCAAACGACGAACAGCGAAGTATTGATGGCAACATGTCATATAGATTCGCTTCTTCCTTTCCCCATCGATTACTGTCTTGTCATTATTCATCCTTCTTCAGAACGCGTTACTTTGATTTTGCTTTCCATTGTTAATTTTAAAAGAATAAAAATGTCGAAATCAAGAGCAAAAACACAAATTTTCATTGAATAAAATTTATACTGCAAAAAATACTGTTTTTATATCCGTATGGTGAAACTAAAGGGTATATTAGATTTGCCTCACCGTTTGTAACGCCAAGATCCCGTCATCACACAGAAAAATGAATTACACCAGTATGTTTTCGTCCGTCCGTCCGTCCGTCCGCCTGTGGGCGGATTGCGGGCGCACGGATTGAGCTAGAGACTTGAAATTTTGCGCAGATTGGTTTTTCGTAAAATGCAAGGCTAAGTTCGTTTATGGGCAAAATGGACCCTTAGCGGGGGTACCCCCCATACGAACGAAAAAGTTTTTTGCGAATATCTCAAAAACGGTGCATCTTATCGAAAAAGTGCAGGAAACAAAAGTTATATAGGATATTACATTCTAATCGATTTTTGTTGGATTTCACAAAAATAGTATAATAAATAATAATGCTATTAATCCTATTAGTGGGGGAAAAATTTCCCTGAGGGCAGGCCTTCCAAATGCAGAAACCGAACTCAAATCCCATCAGTGGTGTAGTAGATAGCAGGCGAGGGGGCCTACCAAGAGGGGAGGGGGTAGCTATTAGTGGGGGGAAAATTTCCCTGAGAGCAGGCCTTCCTAATGGAGAAAACCGAACCCAAATCCCATCAGTGGTGTAGTAGATAACAGGCGAGGGGGCCTACCAAGAGGGGAGGGGGTAGCTATTAGTGGGAGGAAAATTTCTCTGAGGAATAACTTCTCTATTAGTGGAAACCGCATCCAAATCGGGTGAAGGGTTCGAAAGTTATCAGGGGAGGGGTATCGAAGAATAGGGGGGAGGTCAATAAAAAGTAGCCTATTATGTATTCTGTCAGTAACTCTACCTGTATGCAAAGTTTCGTCGAAATCGGTTGGGCCGTTTTCACGTGATGCCGGAACAAAATTCGACGGACAGACAGACAGAATTACAGATTTATTATATGTATAGATAACTTTTGTTCTTGTACTTTTTTGAGAAGATGTACCGTTTTTGAGATATTCACAAAAGTCGTTTTCGTTCGTATGGGGGGTACCCCCCTAATGGTCCATTTTTGCCCATTAACGAACTTAGCCTCGCATTTTACGAAAAACGGATCTGTGCAAAATTTCAAGTCTCTAGCTCAATCCGTGCGCCCGCAATCCGCGCCACAGACGGACGGACGGACAGACAGACGGACAGACAGACAGACGGACGGACATGCAAAATTCAATTTTTTTTATCATTTTAAACACACTGGTGTAATTCATTTTTTTTTTGTGTGTGATGACGGGATCTTGGCGTTACAAACGGTAAGGCAAAGTTAGTATTCCCTTTGGTTTCACCATCCGGGTATAAAAACAGACAGACTAAATAAAAGCGTTTAAAAAGGAGAGTACCCAAGGAATGCCCCGGTTACGGTTTTCTATTAGATATTAGACAATTTCCCGGGCTCAGAAATTCAAGGTTTTCAAATAAAGTAAGGCGTCGTTTACACTTGATACTTTATTCCGCGAATTTTATTCTTCGACACTAAATTCATGTTTCACAACCTTTACACTATGACACAAAAATCAGAAATTTATCCCTGACAGACGTCCGAACGCGGATTTTTCATATAAGACCGTTCAAATTTGGACAACTTTTGCTAAGTAATTTAATTTTGCGATAGATGAATAACATACGCGGAACAAATTCTGAATAAAATTCGCTGTGAAATCCAAGGAATAATCGCAAGTATAAGCGGTGCCTAAGAAATCCAAAATATGTAAAGTGAAAACTCGGATCACATTTTCCATTTATTAACGAAAAATCCGATGTTGGAATTCATTTTTTGCCTTGCTTCTTACTTCTGAGATATACAGCGCAGTAAAAGAGTTTATCAAAGGATGTGTAAATTATAATGTCAATTGGAATCTTGACAAGTCTCACATCAAAGACGAAGATTTTATTTTAGTCAATGACATTCCATTAAAACACAAAAGAAAATCAGACGAAATGTGACGTATTGTCCTACGTAAAACACAACTGTCAATCTAAAGAACAGGATGTGTCTATACGAAATCCATTGTTACAGGCTATGGATATGAAAAAAGGTAAAATGCATTAGAAAAATCTTGAAAATTCTGACAGGTTTTGATGTGATAAAAATGTCAAAATCAGACTGTAATTTTTTTTTGTTTGTTTTTTTTTTATAGCCGTATGTGTAAATATTAGTGCAGTTAAATTTGACGTTATGTAATATGATGTAGCGGCGATTTTTATGTACAAATTCATTTCTTAAAAATAAACTAAAATAGTGAAGAAATTGCATTCAGTAATTTTATCTGGTATCATATATATCTCAAAAATTGACTATTTATTTTTTTTGACCAATTAATGAATGGAAATCTTGATCCATTGCTGTTCAGTGCTAAGATTTGACAAGGTAAAATGTTTCACAAAAAAATTCAAATGACATCTGATCTACTGAAGTCATTTACTTCACTTCATTTAACACGTTTTTGACATTAATCCGTTCCCGATGAAACTTTGATGACTATTACTGTGATGGGGCTCGTTTTGCTCTCAGACGTTAACTTAATGAGTGAATAACATGGACATGCGTGGCTTTTACCGGTCAAATGTGAAACACCATTAAAGAATAAATTGGAACTTTGAAGGAGGCGAATTTCATCTGTGGAGTTCATTTCTAAACATAAAATTATTGGCTAAGATGATTTCAAAAGTGTCCCTAGTTTCAAATCGGTGTTTCTTTGGAAAGCATATTTTACTCACATTTGAATTTAGATTTGAACACACAATAATCTTGTCTATTTATAAACTGACATTGACAGACAATTGAATAAATTTTTGACTCTGATGAAATTTAGAATTGTGAGTTTTCAAATGTCGTAGTATGTGTGGTGACTAACCAAAATGTATACATATTAAATAAGCATATGGCTTGAGATATTATTGCATCCTATAGAAAATATGGGTAGGAGGGAAGGTGGAAAGGGGGGAGGGGGCTGGGGAGGGGAGCTTGTTTTAGGGGGTGCGTTTTTAACGCATTAAAACTTAACCACCTAAAACAAACCTCTAGTTACCCGTCAATCGGTGCAAATCATTATATTATATTATTATGAAATCCGTACAACACAGACAGTTTAAAATGTACAAGTATTATAAAGTGTTATCGCACCCGGCCTATTCTCTAGACTTGAACTCGACTGATAACTAACTTTACCTACTTCTCCTTTTGGAATCAAATAAAGAGAAATGCGCAGCAAGCCAATGGTTTTCAGATACAATTGTCGAATAACAGAATTTTTTTTTTTTTACACAATATGCAAAATATACTCTACTTCTATATGTTTTGCATATTTAGTGATAGTTCTTTCTAGCGTCTCATAAATTATAACACATTATTGATTACAGAACATTCTTGTTTCATAAGTAGGGTATTCTTATTTGCCAAATTCGCCGGGACAGTCCCAGATGTATGCATATCGTCCCGGCGTAATCATGGGAATAAGTTCCTTAGGTGAAGAAGGCCTGCTTTTTCCCGATAATCCAGTCATGCACATTTTTGTTCACCTCCTCATATGAATGGAACTGCATTCCACTAAAACCTGATCGCATCGATCTAAACAAATGGTAATCAGAAGGGGCAACGTCTGGGGAGTATGGCGGGTGGGGTAGGACTTCCCAGTTGATCCCTTCTAGGTATGTTTTGACCGGCTTTGCTATGTGTGGTTTTGACTTGTCGTGCACTCAGAGACAAGATAATAAATTTAACTATTTTATCAGATAATGGGGAATCTTGACTATTACTAAAATAATTAATTTTAATTACAAAAATAGTCAAAATCGTCAATTTTCATAGGAACTTTAACTTCTTAGTAGTAAAATATTTTGTATTTAAATTGACTATTTTTTCAATTCAAATAAACTACAGTAGAATCCCGATAATTCGTATTTCAAGAGACCAGCAAATTCATAGGAATTAGCGAGATATACGAATTATCGGGGTACGAATTATTGGGATTTTTTTCAAGGGACCAGCAAATTCATATGAATTAGCGGGATATACGAATTATCGGGGTACGAATTATCGGGATTCTACTGTATTTTGTAATGAAAATTAACTATTTTAGTGATAGTCCCGATTTCTCATTATAAAGTAATTAGATTTACCATTTTTTTCTCTGCGTGTAGACTAGAATCAGCATGTCATGCCTATCGGCCCATTCCGGACGTTTTTCCTCAATAGCTCGCTTGAAACCACTGATTGTTTTTGACGGTGAGCTCGACACAAAACTCGACATTTTCAGCAAGACAAACATAATAGTTGTTTACAAATGTCACATGCTATGTTTGACAGCTCACATATACACCTTCAAAATCCATGTAATGGCGGATGGGAAAGTATGCATGTGGAGCGGCTAGTGGCATCTATTTACGATCGCTAAGAATTCATTCCTATAGCCAATAAAATTTTGACCCGGATTATTCTGTTTAACTTTGAAACCGAATAATATTTTCACCTGTGGCGCAGTTTATTTATAAGTTTTTTCTCCATCGTGTCTTTATTTAAAAATAATATCGCCTGAGGCCTGTTTTACACAAAATTTTTGAATAATATGAATTTTTCGATCGATGCACAGTTTTCGCGAAAACAGGAAAAAAGTATTCCGTTTGTATGGAATGGTGGGGAGGCACAAGTAATGGTCCGATTGGATTTTGATGTATGGATGAGTTATGTAGAATCCTTTTCTAAATACATTTTACCTTTATAAATCTTTCAATATGACTCATCGTTTTGGAGAAAATTGCAAAAAAACTGTTTCCATTGTATGGGGGAGGGATGAGGGAATGGTGCAATTTTGCTCGTTCAGAACTTTGGGAATGGTGATATTTTGCCCGTTCAAGAAGTTATTTACGAGAAACGCAACTATACAAAATTTCAAGTCTCTAGCTCAATCCTTTCGAAAGTTATGGTGTTCACGGGCGGACAGACAGACGGACGAACATGCAGAAATCAAAATCTTTTGTCATCCATAACACTCTGGAGTAGTTCATTTTTGTGCCTGATGATTGGTTTGATGCGTTACAAACGCTATACTAAATCTAATATACATATTTCTATATGATTTATCATATATAGTATAAAAATTATATTTGTTCAAAAAAACTTTGCTGCCCTCATATAGAGTATTTTACGATTGGCCCCTGGCAATTGTAGCTTTTATTATGTTTTACCAGGATTTGGACCCGGCTTTGCCCGGCTAAAAGCGTAAGTAAAATTCAGTTGGTTATAAATTAGATAGCCTAGAGTAGGGTGGTCCGTGCTTTTCTTTAAAGTCGGAAAATGGTCTTAAAAAATCAACAAAAAGAGATCAAATTCCAGCATTTGTATTCGGATTCACTCTACCCCCTCCCCTGACTCCTCTCACCTCTCGGGTTACTATCCAATATAGCTAAAACCACGCCAACAACAAACATCCATGCCAAATTTCAGGTTAATCGGTTCAGTAGTTTCCCCGCGAAAGAGTAACATAGAGGGAAAACTAAGTTTCGAAATCACTTTACTCCCTCCCCTTACTCACCCCATCCACCGAGCTACTTTTCCGTATGCCTATGTTGGAACCAGAACTTGTGTAAGTAGTTATACTTAAAGAGAGGTGTATTGTGTCCTATAATTTACTAACGCTGGAGGGCTTTTTTTTTTTTTTTATTTGACTTAAAAAATCAGAATTTAACATCCTACCCAAGGACCCATTACCCCTTAATCCGCCCCTGCAATAAGTGTTGCAAAAGAGTTTGCATTTTACTGAATGAAAAGTTTTTTTAAATAATTAAATTTGTTTTTTTTTTTAATCTGAATGATACTTTTGACTGGGCTGAAGAAGTTATTCGAATCGAAATACTAATTTAAGAAAAGTGCGTGAAACCTGACGGAAAGGAGAAAATCACCATAGAGGACAACTGGTTTTCTTTTATAAATTAGAACTTATAGTCCATACTGTCATATGGTGATCACTTGGAAAGAATATGAAAGAATAGAAATCCAGAAGTTTCAGAGAACCACACGTCGCGTGAGCGGGTTTATCACCTTTGCGAGGGTCGTTGAAAATGATTGGCCATGTTGGTAGAAAATTTTTGACTTGGTTATAGGAGCTACACACATATATTATTATAGAACAGGAGACCAACCTAATAATATTGGGTTCCAATATTCTTGGTTGCACAGAAGCGCTTTCAAGTCGCGCATTCCGACGGGTAATTTATGGCACCCCGGGCTCATATAAAACTATCTTCTTATTGTTGTTGTAAGGTATAGGCAAAGAACCTTGAATTCCGACTACCGATGAATCGATAGAAAAATTTGAGGGGAGTGGGAGGTTTTTGAAATCGACTTCTGACAACATCTTACATCTCACCTCTTTAGTTTTATGATTTTTCATTTCATATTCACAATCCACAGATCCGTTGTTTTTTTTCACTGAATTTTGTTGAACAAGAAATTTATGGACATTATCGTTGTTATTGGATCGAAACAGCTTCTTGTGTTGTTGTTAAATCAGCTCCCAAGACTAATTTTTTGGGCATAAAATGCTAATTTGGAATTCCTGGTCAACGCCAGAATAACTTAGTTCAATGGTGTCAAAGAACAAGTTGATATATTGTAAAAAAAATAAATAATAAACGATTCAGTCGCAACCGGATTGAATGCTAAAACCGATATGTTTGGCACAGAGTATGAATACGATTTTTCGTGCCATTTGCATGGATGACACTTTTAGAATTTATGTGATTAAAAATTGATTTTTTTCTTTCGTACAAATCATTTTTAAGTAAATAAACTATTTTTTTGTTTTCATAAGATTTCTTTATTCGTATGTGGGTGGAGACGAATTTTTTTGTAGACATTATATTAGTAAAACCGACTACCACAGAAAGTGAAGGATATGCAAAATCGAATGGCCAAGAGAACAAGTAAATAATTTCCAAAATACCTTTATAGAATGTTCAAAAATGTATTCAGGTATGAGGCTCGGGTTTGTTAATAAGCAAAATTGCCACATCTGGATTAAGATCAATCCGCAAGAGACCCTACTGACTCCATTTACATCCACAAATATGTATGTACCTTCAAAAAAAGTTCTTCGAAAAAGTGACCGGAGCTCTCGTTGCAAACAATGAAGATCATTTATGATTTTTTGTTTGAAAATATGAATGAAATTGATCCATATGGGATGTGGTTTCAACATGATGGCGTTACGCGCCATTCGGCTACCGCAACCATTATTTTATGGAAACCAAAATTTGGCGTAAGGCTGATTGTACCTGACAATTGACTTCCATAGTGCGAAGTTGCGAAAAAAAGAAAATTATATTTTCTTGGGTTCCCCCCAACTAACTTTTTATAAGAAATATTTTATGATACTTTTCCGAACAGTTCAGCAGATATGGCCATTTTCCTAAAAAACGTACATTTATCCACTTTTCTTACGTAACTAAACCACATATGATGAAAAATTGGATATTTATGTTACAAAGAAAAATTTGAAAACTCGATAACTAAAATTTGGCACCAACAAGTTTTTACAAAAGTTAAACCCCGTTTGAAAATGACAAAAACACAATTCAACCACTCCTTTTTCCCTCCCCCATACACATACCATAGATTCTTGTAATTTTCTCGAAAACGGTACACTTTTACAAAAAGTCGTGTTGTAGTAATGTCGGGTTTCACGAAATTTTTAGCGACTGCTGACTCGATTTAGGGGGCGAATTTCAAGCATAAAGACCGGAATACAATTGGCCCGACACAACATTTACGACGACAGATTACGGCGGCAAAGATGTCCACCACATACAATTCCGCACACTCTGTTCACTGATATATACTACTAGATCACGCCATTTGCTATCTCAAATGGACCACTGAAACGTCAAAAAGTTCTACCGAAAAAAAGGGACGAAGCTAGTAATTCTGGGAAATTAAAATTCTGGAAAAAAATGCTTATGCAGGTCCCCGACGGAATATTATTCAATCCCTATACCGATTATTCATGTTAATATTCAGAGCTGCCACTGTACATTAATATGCAATTCCCTAAACCGTGTATAAGTCTTATGAGTTCGACGTAAAACATATAATTCAAGTGTTATTGAGTTGGTTGAAACGAACGTTTGGCATCACTAAAATTATAAGACAAAATGAGACAACCATAGTCACGCTGTCCCATATTTTTGGCATGGAATTGTTCGAGTGCCGCGATCTAGAGTAGGATATCTGTGACTCTGTTGTTCTAAACGTCATTTGTTTGTTTTTTTTTTTTTTTTGATTTTGACAATGCGACGGTGAGTCACATATACCATTCTTTTGTTACCAACCCATAAAATTTCAATTTGAGTTAATTGTGTTTTGCGCTTAAAGAGGCTCCTAGCTCGATTTAGTGGTCGCTAAAAGTTTCGTGAAACTCGCAGTAAAATATCTCATTTCAAATTGAATTTGCTTAAATAAGTCGACCTCATACTTTCCCCTTCTTTTCAAGCTTTCTTTAAAAATGATAAAAATTGATCTACACACGATTGGAACCCGGGTCCAACAGATTGTAACCCGAGAGACATAACGACTGAGCAACGAATACTTATAACGTTCGGTGTTTAAAATGAATATAGCTACAAAAAAATCTATCAAAATTGAAATATTCAAAATTTAATTTGACAGATCAAACAACAAAGTCATTTAAATATAATTTTATCAGTTAAATTTGAATGACTGAATGCTGCAGCGAAAAAAATTCTAGCAAATTAACTTCGAGTAGATTTTTGGGTGAGTTCAAAACCTCATGCGGAAATTTTTTTTAAACATAAGTTCTACTATAAAATTCTAATTTTTTCTACTGTTTATCTTTTTTTGAACCGATTTGGATCAAACTTTCAAAAGAGCCTTCCAGCTTTAAGGATCGAGAAAGCTGTAAAAGGCCTCGCCATTCCGAACAGTACGCTACTTTCTTAGCACTTACTATCTTTTTGCTTTACATAAGCCCCAGTTTGTGGTGAACTAACTTTAGGATAGGCCTTGTAGAGGCGAGTTTCGCATTAAATCGCCACTGTCTGGCCAAGCGGAGCCCAAGCTGGAGCCAAGCAGTGGCGAAGCTGAGGCAAGCGGTGGAAAAGTTGTTAAGAATGGGATTCTATATAACTCCATCATACATCACAATTCAAATCCCTCTCGCCCATACAAATGGAAATGGTTTTTGCAATTTTCTCGAAAAAGGTTCAATTTTTCGAAATCGCGTTTTATAAGGTTCTGTCGGGCGATAACAGTTTTCGGAATAAGTCGAACTTACAAGCTATTGTTATATACCCACGAACACACACTCAAATACATACATGCACAGCCACAGACATCTCGGCAGGCCAGCAAGTGAATGTTCAACTGAAGTGCAAGTGAACATTGTGTGAGTAGTTCAGAATGTCGCAAAGAAAGAGATACATAAAGTCAAATGCGCGGTAATTTTTTTTTCTTCACTGTGGTGAAGGAACAGTTAGCCGAAGGTGAATTTTTATCAAAAGTGAGCAAATAGGAAGTATTTTAAGAGTGATATGCAAGTAATCGATGCTGAGAAAGTCAAATATTTTGATTTGGAGACAAAGAATGAAATAAATAAAATTATCTTTTTACATTTTCAGGTTTCGGACAAACAAATTTATTAAATATGTTAACCCAAAACTCTCGAGTACGACTCGCTATTGGCGAAAATTTAATGCTACAAAGGTATTTCTGGGAAAAGTTGGTGAAATTACTTGGCAGTTTGAATAAAATAATTCACAATAGTTGTTTTAAACAATTACTTGATCTTCATCTAGCATTCACTCTAATAATTCACTTAATCTTCAGTTTTACATTATCCGATGGAGAAAATTTGACACCATTATAGACACGTCTAGTGAGTCGTAGGTGAATTCACAAGTGAATGTTTCGTTCATCCAAGTGAATCGCAACGAATCGCTAGTGAATCACTTGACAATCACTTGGTCTGCTGGGCTGAGGCGGATTCATCGAACTAAGACCGTGTCTCCACTTGGGATTTTTCATCGCAGAGATTTTTGATTGACCAATCAGAGCTCGAGTTGACGGCGATAAAAAATCCCAGAGATCATGAACTCTTGCAATTGCAAAATTTGATGGAATTTCCCTATTCAAGATGGCGGAATCTAAATTCCCCCGACAATTTGTTGGGAAAATAACTAATTTTTACAAACAATACGATAGACAAGCTTTGGAAGAGAATATTTAACATTAAGCTTCTTCGTTTCGCCTGCTTTTCTTTGTTTCTAATATTTTGCAATAACTATGACGAGTTATTTTAACTTCAAAGGCATGCGAAGAAATGAAATTCCATGAAATATCTCTGCCCAGGTGTCAAAGAAATCTCATTGCGGTGAGATATTTCTTGGGATAAAAAATTGTTAATCAAGACGCAGTGTAAGTCGGATATACTATATGTTTCCGGGACTTGCGGGGTTCGTTATATTTTCAATTTTTAAAGTGATTAAAACCCTTTCTTTATGTAAGAAAGGTAAAAAGTTTAAAAAAAAACCGTCTGATCAAAAAATATTCATCTTGTAATGACAAATAACTTGTCCCAAGACACCAGAGAGGTCAGAATGCCAAATAAAAGTTTTCGTCTGGCCGTTTTTAATCATTAATTTTAAACTTTAAGTACCGTTATATTAAAAACCAGATGCGACAGAGCAAAACTTTTTACCGGAGTTGTGCTTAGCGACCCCTAATTAGTCTAAAAAAATTTAGCAGGCCGAAAGTCTAGTGTTGGCTATAACACAGTACAATTAAATGCTTGAAAGAAATATTCAACTTCATAAGCAGATTTCTTTTGATCGTCAGATTTTCCAATTCACTAAGTTTAAGAATAGGTCAATTAAACTGGTTCCGTTTATGAAAGTTTATTACTTTTCTTTTTCAAAGTAAAATTCTTTAGTGAAAGTGCGTGAAATTGATACGACTGATTCTTTTCTTGCGGCACAGGGCTAACAAAAAACCTAACAAAAAAAAAGAAGTTTTCATTCATGAGAGGCAGACTAATGAAATAGTTTTAGGGACAGGAATTTCATTGACCTTAACGTACAGCAGTACAAAAAACTCTCTTCAAAGGTAGTTTGGCTATTGTTAGCTTTTCAAATAAACGAAATATTTATGACTCCCTGATGTAACCACAATGAAAATATTTATGGGAGTTCGTATTTAGATATCCTTCAGGTGTTGTTATTATACACCTTTTCTACTACATTCTCGTTGCAACATCCTTGGAGACTGGTGCAGTGAATAATTTATCATTGGTGTCTCGCCAGGAAGCACATTTAATGTTTTTTTTTTATCCATTAGGGGTTCCTAACGATGATATGACAATTACAAAGTTAAGGGATTCACCTGTTTCACGGTCCAATCAAACAAAGTATATTTTTTTTTAAATTCACGAAGCCGACACAATTGGCGTTTTGAATCATGGAAATTATCACGGTTCCAAATTAAATTATGTTTAAAAAGCCATTGAATTATCTATAGTCTGTAAAGAGCTAATCGCGTTTTAATCTCGATAAACAAACAGTGCATACTTAACCTTTTGTACCCATAAGTAAAATGTTTACACCGAAAAGTCTCCTCAAAGAAGGATAATCACGTAAGCTCCCTAAAGAAGGCAAAAATTCCCGCAAATAATTTTGTCACAGATACAGCCGTTAACGGGCGCTGTAAGTATAAAAATGTATGTATTATGACTACGCAAAGCGTCTGTATATTCAACGAATGAGAAATTGATTATACGGGTATTTGTATTTGTGCGAGTATATGTTTATACATAAAATAGCAATTGACTGGGCATAATTCCTCTTGATCCAATTTAGTTGAACGATCAAAAATCAAAACGTAATCACGATGTTATAGTATAGATATTGGTAACGAGACTAAGTACAAACAAATTCAGAAAATCAACACAGCATACTAGCAACTTTCATTTGATTACAACTGTTGGCTTTTTTTTGTAATTTTGTAATTTTAATACGACATTATATATTTTTCACGTTTTACCTTTGAATATATGTAGATGAGACAGTATCTATACTTGTTGCTTGTAGATATATTTTTTCAAGGGATTGAAAAAAATCGTAACGTTATACATTTCGTTGAGTAGCAAAATTCAAATTTTATTTCGCTATGTTATTTTCTTTCGCATCGATAACAAATATCATTTCGTTAAGCATTGTATTAAAACCAAAAAAAAAATAAAAAATTGCACAAACAGTTCATTTATCACAAAGTAATTAAGTTCAGATTCAGTCCATAAAAATAAAAATAATAAGGCATAACAAATGCGGGCATATCCAAATTTTTATTTCATTTTAAAGAATCTTGTGGTGCAGATTTTTAAACATTCTGTGAATCGGTTCGGCCTTTTAATCATTCGAAAAATTTCTACTACACGCAGAGAAAAAAATAGTATATCTAACTATTTTATAATCATCACTATTTCTAAAATAATTAATTTAAATTACAAAAACAGTCAACTTAACCACAAAACAGTATAAATTTTACTACTAAGTAGTTCGATTTTGACTATTTTTGTAATTGAAATGAACTGTGACAGATTCACCTTCGGGTAATTACAATTTTTACATAAAAAAATTACAGCAGCTTTTTCACTACCTCAAGAAATTTTTTCTGAATAACACTGCGAGGTGTTTACTTTCAGCTATATTTTGAGGCGGTGTTAATTTGTCCCCGGATTTTTTCGTGAGTGTAATAAAATGAAATTTGCCTTGATATGATTAGTATCATAGCGTTAATTGTTCGTGAGGTTTTTTGACTTAAACTTTTAAAATAATTGTCATAATAACTTGATAAGCTACTGTAAAAAATATCTATGTTAGTAACTTGTTGATGGTTTCCAGTTGAAAGTTGTTCTCATTGTTATGCTTACACTAGTTAAAAAGCTACATTTAATATTTAAATGTTACGAGACTTTTTATATGAAACGATAATTGTACGATCACTGAACAATTCAAAGATATATGATCATCCGTCGATGGTAAAAATAAACGCGATATTATGCTAAAGTGGCGGTATTTTTTAACAGAATACCTAAAGCCTTTATAGAAACAGAAAAAGAAATAGAAAAGACTGAATCCATCGGTTCGAAAGAATAAACCGATCCAAAGAGACATTAATTATTGAATTCGGTTCGGCAAAGAAGATTCCTAATGATAACTTATGACCCGTATTAGAATCTCAGATTGCTACCGTGTGACGCTTAGGTTAACTCGTGTTTATTGCCATATAGGCGCTCAAGAATACAAACCTAAACGTAGTGGTTGGCTAATACATCTATATGCAAATGCTGCAAGATATGTATTCGAATAAAAGAGCGAAAAGAATCTAGTCGAATCCAATCATACGTTTAAAATACAAAAAGCATTTAATAGATCTGGTTTGATGTAAGCTAGCTTGATACTTAAATATGTAGAATTTTACTACTTTATATCGGCAGCTAAATAAGAAAGTCTTCTCTTAAACGAAACAAAGAAAAACTTTATTTTGAAGTTGAGGTAATCAAAATTTATGGAATCATTTTTAGAAATTCTCTTTACTATTACAGTAAAACTTATACTGCCAACAAAAAACATTCACCTCTATTCTTGAATACGGCGTTACGTTCAATTACTCGATTTGTGTTCGATCGTGAGCAATCGGTATTCTTGAATACGCAGTATCTATCAACGTTCGATTTGGAATAACGCATTGCAACGCATTCGATTATTGTTATTCTTCAATACGCCGGGAGCACTTTTTTGAGGTTAAATCACTCACTTCAAATTTCTCGCGTTTCATTTACGTTTGAATTCGGTGTTTACAAAAATGTAAGGTAAATATTATATGTTTAAATGAAAGATTTTAACAGTGAATTCTTAAAATAGGAGTGCAAAGAAAAACACTACAAACAAAGACTGGTTTGCATTTTTAATTTCAAAAATGACAAACAATCCGGACATTGCCAAGGGGTATACGAGGAAGTCGCCGATAGAGATGAATTTATTGTGGGAGGAAATTCAATATATTCGACCGGAACCGGAAATCTTTTTTGAATCTACAAAATTGCAAATAAAAATCTATGAGATTCCCAGTATTTGTATGCACTTACGCTTCATCGGTTAAGTTCATCAAATCTGAAGAGTGTTTTAGAAAATTTCTTTGCTGGCGTAACGAATTCAACTCCTCTTGTCTCAATAAATGATACATCAGTGTAGAATCCATGGCTACTGAAGCAAATCACTTCAAACACTTCATTTTTATTCAAAATTAAGAACAAACAATCGAATCAGCTGATGTTTGACGCGTTGCATTGCGATACTTTATGTACCAAACGCGAAGCTCCCGGCGTTTTCCAGAATACCAATTGCGTAGCGAATCGAATCGAACGCGTTACGATTTTGCTCCTAACGCCGTTTTCAAGAATAGAGGTGATTGACTATATGAATGATATGAATGACCGTAGATATTGTTCGATCTTATACCCTCTACGTCCCTTGTGGAACTCTCAGTCTCTTCAAACGAATTGCTTATATGAGTAACAAAATTGTTTGATAACTAAAATATTATAATCCCAACTTTTCCATTTTCCAAATACAGTATTTCAAATTTTTCGTTTATATAAATTGTTGTCTAAAGTTTTCACATTCCTCAAAATTTTCATATCTAATTTCGTGAATTTGACGAAATTACTAATTTGGACCAAGCAGGATTTATGTCAACCCTGACTTTAGCGGTTGACATATGAGGCGTTTAAAGTAAAAGTGGCCCAAGCAACATAATCGACCTTTTGGAGCTTTTCCACGTTGAAGAAAAAATTTTGAGTGGTCTTTATTACTCGATGTTAAAATGTTCTATTGTGCATCTAAACATTTTTATCTAAAAACTGACTTGCAATAATAGTTCAAACACAAAAAATTTCACAATTTCGAAATGTGGATTGGACCACTTTTGCTTTTAAAGCCTGAGTTACATGGCGACGACAGCGACACCACAAGCCCACCAAAGTTTGAAAATTGAACTTTTGTCGCGACGACATCGAATGACAGTTGAATTGTTTGGTTAGGTCAACTGTGTTTGAGTTGCTCTCTTTTGGTGAAAAATTGACAATTTTATCAAAATGCAGAAATTCTCCATAGTAGCATATAATAATATTTTCTTTACTTTCTGCACTCTCATCTTTTACTTTCAAAAAAATTTGTTAGGTTATGGGATTGTTTGTCGCGTGCTCGCAGCTCTGGTAATGTAACTTGTATGACGATAACGACAATGTCGCGCGACTCTCGTCGATGTCTCGTGTCGCCTTGTCGTCGCAATGTAACTCAGGCTTAAAGCCTCATATGTTGTCACGATTTTTCGATTTGCAAATCGAATTTTTCCATACTCTAGTCCAGCGTTCTGCAGTCATGTGCACCAAGGGTAACTTCGAAGCTCAAATCACCTTTTTATCCATCGATTCTTCATGCTTCCGGTTTCATTCTGGCTTGTATGCAAACTGCATACATACGCATATGACCGTGACTACATTGGCGCAGGAAGGCGCCTGACTTCACCAAATTTTGGGCAAGAGACGAAGTAGGAATGATGATACGAAAAGAAGAACGAAAAGTTAAGATTTCGTGTGATTGGATACCAATTCCCACTTGTTTCAAAAAATCATTCGGTTTGAAGACGCCATGGCGTGTGCATCTCGAATAATTTTCATTTATGTGTGCTATATTTATTTATGAAAAATTCTACCCTTTTATTGTCTTTATACAATCACTAATATTTTAAAAATTATTTATAAATTAAATTTTTCCCCACAATCCTACGAAATTCCGATAAATTATCTCTGACCACGATGTTACTGTAATAAAAATGGCCCAGTTTCCATTCGTTCCACTTGTCGGTGTGGGGTTCAGTTCAACCTCGTGTAATCACAAAAAGTTCAAGCAGCGGTTCACTTAGTTCGTATGTAATCACGGTCTTTCACTTTGCATATCATGAATCGTATTGGCTCAAAAGATAACACCAATTTTGGTCATGATTATTTTTTTATTCGGTGTAAAAACACAATGAAATCCTTAATATGTTTTCAGGAAATTAAAACAACAAAAAATACGATTTAAATAGGCATTTTCAGTCACTCCATAAAATATCAATTGATCAAATTAATGTTTTTGATTTTATGAAATATTTTTTTTTTCGATTGTAATTCGGAAATTTCATATAATTAAACCCATTTTTAACAATTAAGTAAAACAATTAACAGTGTGTCAAAACCAAAAATAACGAAAAAGAGCTTTCAGCAAAGTTTGAACTTGGATCGGAGAGCAAGCCATATAAACAAGTAAATCGCTTGTCAGCGGTAGTGAATAACCGAGAACTTTCGAAGTTTTCCTGACCTTGCTCTAGTCGAAACCATTTCAATTCATAAAATATATTTCAGAATGATCAGTTAGTCTAAGCTTCAAAATAATATTTAAAAATCTCAGTGGCTAACATTATTAACTTTTTCTCACATCAAAATTCGATGTGACGTACGAATGATATTTTTTTGTTATTTCCATAAAATACCGTGTGACGAATGAGATGTGACGAATGTGGTGCGATGAATCAAGTATGACGTCACAGTATATTTGAGAAAATTCAACTCTGATCTTCTCAAATTCAAATTCGTTTCATCACTTGTGCAAAAAAAACTTTAATCCGGCAATGGCGATGGTGCAAGCTAGTTGAAAATATACTGTCGAAAAAACGGAGCCAATCACGCACCGAAACGGAGTTTGAGCGAGTTTCAGCTAGGAATTTCAGCTTGGGATTTCAGCCAGGTATTTCAGCTAGGGATTTCACAATAGTTTCTTGTGGGTGTTAATTTTTAACGCTTTTTCGGTATTAAACCAACTTATTAGAAGAGTTTAACTCAAATAAATTTCACCTCACAAATTCTTTTTTTTTGCAAACATTTGAGGTGCTTTGATTTTTTTCTCGTGTTTTCAAAGTTAAAATTTAGTTGTTAATAACTTACACCAGTATGGTCGTACAACTTATTTTAGAACTGTATTTAATTTCTAAGAATAAAGTGCATTTCCCTTCTAGCTCACCCGGTAACGTCATTGCGTATCTCATGTTTGACAGTATATTTCTTTCTCCGTTTCACATTTATTAGATTCTTATTACTTGATCATTCTTAGCATCCCAAAAATTTCAGATTTTTCTAGCCAATTAGATTACCAAGCTCTGGGTATTTCTGGGTTATTCGTTTTCGGCTACATGGGTTTTTTCCTCATTTAATGTATGGAGGTTTGTCTTCTGTATTCTGTGAAAATATCAAATATTTTCAGCCGTGCTGCACATGAGAGTAAATAATTTTTACTTATTCGTAAACGTTAGTGCACGAGGAAGAAACAAATCACAATGACTAAAGCAGACTGAAAATACTTAAAATCAGTTCAAATCTGCAACGGGAGTTTCATGGTGCATCAGGACATATAATATTTTATTTGGTACAATCTCAAAGCTTTTATGCAGCGCAGCAATGGACGTCGATTTATTAAGGGCTACAATTTTGGTACCACCGAGCAGCATTTGTAACGAAAAATGTACATCGTGTATGCCACCGAGCCTGTAAGAGTTAAACCCTTTTTTGTACACTGTAGAAAATGGATTTGTATTGAAACCGAAAAATGGGGTAAAAATTGGGTAAATTTGCAAAAAAGTCGTAAAATTTTGAAAAAAAATCAGAATTCAGCTCGCACACCATTTAAGTTGTAAACTCACCCAAAAAAAACATTAATCTTACACTAGAAATAGGGTAATTTTAAGCCTTGCGTAAAATTTCGACCAATATTCATATTTTTACTCTCATTTTGGTGTAAAAACACGCTCACAGGGTATTTTTGCATTATTGTACGGACAATTTCATTATTTCACAACGCAATTGACGGCATTAGCGTGTTTGATGAGTCATTTGATCGCTATTCCAGAAATGGTTCAATGGTTAAACACTAAATAGTTTATTCGCTCTGGCTTGATGGAGCTATGTTGCCTTAACCTTATAATTCGCATAAGGTTTGTGGTATCGGAGTATAAATACTCGAATCGAGTTTTACTCCACCAAAATCCTGTAAGCCCGCGTGGAAACTGGTAAAGCAGGCCCTGATGACGGTGAGCCAGCTTCCATACCAGAAACTGGCTCCTGATGGGTTTTCAGGGCAGACATGCCCGACTTGTTGGGGGGAAATTTGGATGTGAAAACATCCGCAAAAATAATATAATAATTTTGTTGTATTATTTTTGTTTTTGCAGACCGTATAAGCCGAGAAATTCTAATACCATTTTCGGTGTAATTTTAAACAAAAAATGTCGTAAAATTACACCAGTATTGTACTTTTACTTCTTCTTTAGTTTAAAGTTCCCCCGTAAAAGTGGCTTTTGTACGCCACAAAATGAGTAAAAATGCATAGCTTTTAAGCCATTACGACTCGGTTTAATTTTACTACTATTATAGTAGGAAACTGCTTTCCTACTATTTTAGTGGTAAAATTACAATAAAATTTTCTAGAGTGTATATAGTCCAATGGGTTGCAGTCTAGAAGTTATTATAAATTATATTCTGTTGCAACTATACTGGCAATTGAAGGAAAATTTTTGAAAATGAATCGAGGGCCATGCAGGTTTTAACGCTTCTTGTAAGTATATGTAATGAATGAACTAAAATGTAGATTTCATAAAACCAAAACTGGTCAAAAAGGAGCTTGTGTCCGATAATCTGGCATGTGGAAATAAATTTCTAAGCCAAAATGGAACTTCTTTTATGTTCTAGTTAAAAACCATGGAGTATTTTACATTTGTGTTCTTGTAAAATCACAAAACAGTTGTAGTTTTACAACACTGAAATGCAATTTTCCATCAATTCAGTCAGTATTTTACATTACAAATGTTGTGAAACTACAGAACAGTTGTGAATTTTACTTGAGTTAAGACTGTAATTTCACAACACTTAAATGTAAATTTACATTATCTGAAATTGTGATTTTTGTGTTGTTTCGTTTCACATTTCGAATTGTTACAAATTGGTATGCTAATTTACATGCGTGACGTCAAAGTTGTCATCATTTTTGCCAATAATGTAATTATTTTTAACTGTATAATTATTCGGGTCGCATTTAAGCGTACTAGAATACTAGGAAATGCTTTTAATTAATATAGTGATGGCATATATGTCTATAAAGCTTAAAAATAAAAAAAATGTTTTCCATGAATCAAAGTCTACAAATTGCCATAAATTAGAGTTCCTAAACAAGGCCTTAGGGCTGAAGTAATACCTAACGCTATATACATATTTTTGCATATACACGTTCTTTAATCAAATGGAATTGTCTCATATTGGCAGGAATAAATATTACGATTGTTTACTGCTGACAAAATTTTGACACATAAATTGAATTTTAATGGGATCAGATTAACGATTTTTTTTTTGTTTTTTCATTATTCTTTCTTAATACTTGTATAAGTACTCACATGTACACATTTCTTAATATATACGTATATTTTTTTGTTGTTTTTTAGATATTCGTGATAAAAATATGGGTTTTCCGAGCAAATAATCTAAAAACTTCGATGATAGCTTCCATTAAGCAAACGTGTCGATTTTAAGTGGAGGACCTACTCGACATTTCCGCAACGTCAAATCGCATTTAGATTTTTTTGCTGCGAACATGAGAATGAAAGGATCCTCAATAAGAAAATCACTGCGAAGGTTGCGTTAGTACCAATGATATACACCTATAAATGCACGAGTGTAGGCCCTAAATTGTAATGGCTTTGGCCGTATACAAATTCGTAGAGTTAGGTTATAAGATTCAATCATTTTACCATTTTGCGACTTGTCGAAAGAAAAAAAAATGGATCTTGAGGCGTTTTGTAAATACCACCAACATCGGTATGGGGAATTCGCATTGGCTTCAGCAACCATCAATGTCGGCAAGAGAATCACAAAAGTTTTCTAAAAGCAGAACTTTTTTACTTCTTTTTATGCCTTTGGTTACCTTGAGCTGGTGTTGCGTAGTCCTTAGATTTTTTTCCGAATAGAAAATTTCCCAGCAAGGAATGGAAAGGTGCACGTCTACGCGTATCATTATTTTCACTTTTTGCCTTTACCTCAATTCAACTTAACTCTGGCTTGATTTTTATATTTTTCCTTACGTGTGTAATGGAATGAGAATTTTTGATTTGTATTCTATAGATTTTATACAAAAAAAAAATATGTAAGAATAAAGAAAATAAGAATAGGTCGAAGGCAAACGATGGTGCTGTTAAATGTTGGAGAAAAATTATTTGCTTCAGTAATTGACTATGAGAATTTTTTCTTGATTTGTAAGGTTCTATTTCTTATTTAGTTCCATTTTAGTTTACCTTTTTTTACTTTTTGTAAGGTTTCTGTCAATAATCTCAAGCCCTTTATTGAACACCAATTGCGCTTGAAACATAATTTTTAAAATGTGTCTTCAGACGTATATAGACGGAATTGTTACATTTCTCGTATTCAACTTGATCAGTTATGCGTAATGTATTCTCAATATTGAACTAAACACAAAAAAAGGATGATTTCCTGTTTTTAATTCTTCTCCATTTTTGTACTCTAATTTATTAATTTTTTTTACTCGGGTAACTACAGAATATAGTCCAAATTTTTGGTATCTCTTCTATATTTTCGATATGATGAAAAAATAGATCTAGAGTTTTGCGTATAAAGAATCTTTTGGTATTCTAATAAAACTTTTGAGCAACTAAAAAAGTATAGATTATTAAAAAATGTAAAAACCTTACTAGGATGTAAACCTCTCCTTGCCGGGTTAATTTATTTTGTACTAGCTTGCAGGTACCCGGCGTTGCTCGGGTAATAATAAATTTTTGAACATGAAAAAATCCTTTTTTTTTTAAAAAAAAGTATTTTGATGTAGGGTAGACCGGGGCTAGTAGACTCACTTTTTATAATCTAGTTTATAAAAGTTTTACTGTGATTGTTTCAGGTGTAGTAAAGACGTTTTTGGTTGGTTTATTCAATTGTGTTTCTTAGCCAATCTTTTATTTTGACTAATTATAAGTGTTTCAAATATTTTTTTTCATTTAAAAAAAAGTTCTTCGATGAGTCGACTAACCCCGTGTCTGGGGCTTGTTGACTCTGTGAACGGGGTTATTTGACTCTATACTGTTTATGAGGAAAATGTGTTGGAACATATTAAAAAACTATAATAATTCTGAAAAAAATTATTCTTTAAAAAATTAATAACATTTCAGATTAACATAAATTAAATTTCATCTAATTTAAAAAAATAAAATTAATCAACAAAAAAATATAGGTAATTCATATCAAGTCACATAACCCCAGTATACTGTGAGTCAACTAGCCCCAAGCCGCCATTTTTTTTAACACACTCGTGAAAAAAAATGAAAAGTATGGGTCAGAAAATGCTTCATTAACTTGTTAACTCATACATAAATTTTCACTTGAAACCACTGACGAGTTCAGTACAATGAAAGTGTAAGCTACAAAACAATTTAATTAACAAGAAAAAAAATTACTCACACGCTTGAAATTTCGTTTTTTCCCTCACAGTTCGTTCCAAGAGCACTGTGGTCTAACAACGTTGGTTCACTGAGAGCTGTCAGTCGACTGAATAAAAGTCCAATTCACGCAGGTTTGTTTTCAACCGTGGTTGACTTAACCGCAATGAGTCTACTTACCCCTATAGCCAACTAATCCCGGTCAGCCCTACCACAAAAAAATTAGTCCAATTGTAAAAAGTTCAGATCTCCCCAAGAGACCTCAAGTTTTTTAATTTTTTTCAAAAACTTATTGTAATTTTTTTCATTTTTTGGTAATAAGGATGAAGTTTTTTTTCCAAGCTGAAAAATTTTAATAATGGTTAGATTCTGTAACCATTACAGTCGTTCTCAACGCCATTCACACTACTATATATGGATTACGAAAATAAGCTAAATTTTATAGAAATACTCAATTTTAGGCTAAGTGCAAGACCAATATTTTTTTTTATACAGGGTGGGCCAGAATAGACGCAGGGGTTTGAAGTCTTTATAACTTTTTTTTTATTTTTATTTTTTTAATTTTGTTTCAGCATTTTGTTAAGAAGACTTGGGCAATTTAAAATGGACCTGTACACAATAGAACAACGAACCGGTGGGCGGTGGGCTCAATGGCTCTTTTACGGGACATGTTTGGCGGACGCATTATTTCGAAAAGTTGCGATTTCAATTGGCCTCCGCGTTCACCTGATCTAACGACCCCAGATTGTTTCCTTTGGGGATATTTGAAAGAAAAGGTGTACGTCAACAAGCCAACAACCATCAGCCAATTGAAAACCAACATTCGCAGTGAAATCGAGGCCATAACACGAAAGGTTATGGAAAATGTCTTGGAAAGAGCACGGATTTGCGAAGCAGAAAATGGCCACCACTTGCGGGATATAATTTTCCATGTTTAGACCAAAAATATTCCCCATCAATCAACTACATGTATTTGAAAAAAAAATTATAGATTTCGCTAAAATAAAAAAAATTATAAAGAATTCAAACCCCCGCGTCTATTCTGGCCCACCCTGTACTTTCATTTAACACCGTATTGTTAACATTTTGCAACTTGGAAAAAAAATAACTTCATAGTTTATTACAAAAAAAAATATAAAAACAATTAATTTTTTCAAGAAAATTATAAACTCTTCCCGTAAGAGTAAACTTTTTTCAATTGTACAAATTTTTTTTGTGGTATAGAGACAACTTTTTATCAACTATTTATCAAAAAAAAAATTGTTTTTCGATACACCCTAACGTGCAGTGCTACTTTTTCGCGCAGGTATCACGAATATTTAAACAAAAAATGAAATGCTTTTTTATTCTTTGAGTTTTTATAACAAAACCCTTTCAAAATAAAACCATCTAATCGAAGTTCAACAAATAATACCTAATGGACTAAGACCCCCCAGAGGAAATCGGGCCCCCAAAAAAAAACCAATTAAGCTCTAGCTACTGAAATTCATACAATCGATTGAATTTTTTTTAAATATGATGCTCTAATTAAAGCATTTGAAGGCACATTGTGAAAACTCAGATTTGTAAAAGTTCACAACGTCTTCAATGATTTTTTTATACAATCAACAACACACCGTGTGCTGATTACTCTATGATTATGCGATTCGAATTGTTACTATTTGATAGATGAGCTTGCAATGAATCATTGTTAAGTCATTCGTCAGGTACTCTGGAATTTTTATATCATACTTGTCCCAGTTTGAGACGTAGAGTTTTTACTCAAACAAATATCAGATATAGGTTTTTTAGTCCAAACACATCTCTTTACACATCAAATTGATAGTTTTGCGAATCAGATTGACGTTTCTGCATAGCAAATTTATTAAATTCTAAACGAAGATTATTGCATATTCTAAACATAAGAAAAACTACATATGTCAGGGTGCAATCGGTAAAAACCAGGGTACAAAGAATCATTCTTTTCGATTTGTACGTTTGCGAATAATTCTTGCGCGAATTTAATTTTTGATTCTCGTGCTAAAAAAAATTCTTGTCAAATTATTTTTTTCAAATTAATGAAATATGGAGCGATATTTAAAGCCGATCGGGAACAATACCTGCTTAGTATTTTCGACAATAGAAAGGCTAGTGTTTATTGTTGTTTTGGGGTTGTTTAATAAATATATGCCGATACCTTTGCGGTGAGAAATATGGTCTGACTCCCCGCACCAATTGTGATATGAGCCGCCTTGTTAGTTTTCCAGAAAAATTAAAAAAATATTCTCGTTCAAACCATCAAAATCCCATATGGACCAAACAAATCAAGACTTCACTAATACCAGGGCTCCGCACTTGGGACTGGTGAAACGGAAGTGAAAACTGGATTCGGGGTGATTTGCTACATTTTTCTCCACATTTATTTTTTTGGGGCCCCCTTTTAACCCATTAACGCCTGCTGTACTCAAACGAGTACACCGGATATATATGTAGTAATAAGTTAAAGTAGCTTATGTCGATTTTCATGCGAAACCAAACTGATCTGTATTTGCATTAACAAACAGATCACATTGGCTTTGCCTGAAAATCGACTTAAACTACTTTAACATATTATCACAGATTTATGCATAAATTTTTTTAATGCATATAATTTTTTTCTGGAATTTTCTTTTTATTTTGTGTATTTTATAATAATAAATTCGTTTTTGTGTTAAAAATATTCAGTGGTTTTCTCATTGGCATTAATGGGTTAAACGCTCTAAAAACCAAGAGGGATAAGGTAACAAAAAGTGCCCCCAGAGATAGAAGCTGGAAATGTTTTTCGTAAGTTGTCACCGTTACAATAAATAATTTCTTGATATTTCAGTCTAAAAAAAAAAGTATTTTTGGAAAAAAATAAAATATAAATTTAAAAAAAAAATCATAGCTCCATAACGGGTTAACGGAGGGTATAAAAATACACAAAAAAAAATTATGTATAAGGAATCTTTAGAAAAAAAAATTTTTTTTGTTTTAAAAATATAACGGTAACTTAATGATCCCGCTCCACTACAATTTTTTCCCCAAAAATTCCTTAATCACTTACCTACAAAAAAAATCCAGGGCAATCGGACAGGTAGGGGAGAGCGGGCCTATAGTTCCGATTTTGATAAAATTGTTAAATACACCGATATAACATAATGCAATCATATTGACTTGTAGAAATAATAAGACTATAATGTCTATAGTTTATGGATTTAAAGTCATTTCGGTTTTTTTTGTATTATTTTTTAGTACACAATAATTTTTGTGAAGCAAGTCGGAAAGGCACAATTTGCCCAAATTTGGGACCAATTGTTCTACTAAAAAATTGTTCGTACTAAACATGTAGCTATATGAAAAGGAAATGTACAGTTTTTTAAATTGAAAAAATCCATTTATGTTATTCATTTCCTACATTTATTTTAAAAAATGAACGGAAACATTATTCAAAAAATGTTGAAAAAACAAGCATACCGTAAACTGAGGTCACTTTGGCCCAAAAAAAATGTCTTAATAAATTTTTGACCATATTTTTTCTTTGTACGTAAGTACCCCATCGTTTTTTGTATTTATTTTCTTTGTTAGACCTTTCTACACGTTAATTGCGGAATATATTAATAACTTTTTATGTTCCGCTCTTTGCAAAGTCACCCAGGGGTGGGGGTGACTTTGTCCCATTGTATTTTTTTCATTATATTTAACACCAAATATCTTAAAAAAGGCGTTTTAACGCTTGGATCAATAGCGTACTTTATTCCGGTCCAATTGCTATCATTGGTAATTTTATCCTATGACTCTACCCTAATTAAAACTTAAAATATCTCTTTTTTAATTCGTTTTATTCAAATTCAACATTTGTAAAATAATATAAAAAATGTAAATAAATGAACACACTTCTGGTAAGTTTGAAAAATAGGAAACAGAAATAAAGTAATCTTAATGAATACTGTACCAACACAAGTTTTAAATCAATTTATTTACAGTGAAAAATCCCCTTTTATTGACACGTTTGGGGGCACGAGTTTAGAAACAAACGGTTTGTCCACCAAAGTTTTTTTGAGTTAAACAAGTCACCTTTTTTTAATTGTGGATCACAGAATTTTTATATAGAGTAGATGCGGCACGTTGCTAGGGATTGCAAATTTACCGAACTTTGTCATTACCGGTAACGCGGTAAAAAAAATTAAAATTACCGGTAAACCGGTAATTACCGGTAAATTAAACATTTTCTAAAATTATTAGGAAATGCACAATATTATATGATAGAGAGGGTAAAAAATAAGAAATAATGTGTAATTGAAAGTATCCTTTATTTGTCTTCAGAAAACCAAAATATAAAACGCAATATAATATAATAATATTAAGAATAATAAACCAAAATTCTCACCACTTTGTTGAGTTATTTTGAGAAGCTTGCTTATGTTTATGCAGTTATCTATTTAAAAAACTTTTTTTTGCACAGAAATATATATTACTTACTGTACTTCTGCTAAGAACATGCAAGATTTCATAGCTTACTAAAACAACAATTTGTTTTGAAAATACATTGCTTACTATGAAATTTTAAACTGCACTGAGAGAACAGAAATCTATATTTTGAGAGCCAATCACTAGTGTCAAATTCTGATATAGCGCTTTCCATATAGTGGAAAGACAAATGAGCGAAAAGCTTTTGAAAAAATTTCTCTCAATATCTTTTCTCTCAGAAATTTTTCAATAGCGCCTAAAGTTCAAGCGAGATAGAAACCATTCATGTTTCGTCTCGCTTAGTTTAATCTTATAATACGTAAAAAAATATTTATAATATAAATAACTGTAAAAAGTAAAAAACGCTACCGGGAAATTGGAAAACTTTTGCTCATACTTTGAGTTTGAAGTCTACTCACCAACGCATATAAAAATTTTTTTTTTCACTAGTAATCCACATTAATATATTGACTTTAAATTTGGTTGAGTTAAAAGAAAACACTTTTAAATAAGTATAACATTTAATGTATTCATAACAAGAGTAGTTTCACGCCTCACTATAAAAATAATGTTTTTACCGAATTTACCGGTAATGAGCTGTAAAATTACCGGTAAAAAAAATATGCATTTTCAGCCGATTTACCGGTAAACCGGTTTACCGGTATTGCAATCCCTACACGTTGCGTCAAGATTTTATGTTTTACGTCATTTAAACACTTTTGCAACGTTCCGCACTATAGTTGGCATATGGCCGTGTTCCAACCTTTCTTTCATAAATACCAGGCATTTTTAAGAGAAAACTGAAAAAATGAAATAGGGATTATTATATTGTCTGTCCAAATAAATGCAGAAAAAAAATTTTGGGGCAACATTGGCCGGACACAGTCCCCAAAAAAAAAGGCAAAAAGCACATTATGAAAATAAAAGCTTTTATTTCAATAAATTGAATCTCAAAACAAAAAATTTGTACAAATATTTAAAATAGGAAAATAAAGAAGACAAATGTATACTTACCAATATTTTAAGTTTATTGATTGCTCCGCTACAGAAAGATTTTACGCTTTCACATCAACATTTCAATTTCAACTCACACGATTTTGCGCGGCATGCAATTACCGGTATTTATTTAAAAACGAATTACTACAACGAACAGACTAGTAAAAAAAAAACCTGCAACATGAGAAATGTAGGCCATATTGGGATGACAAACTTTTTTTTGAGTTGGGCCAAAGTCATCCGCCAAGGGCCAATCTCAGCCCGTTTTACGGTACATATATAAAAACTTGAACCAAATTTTAAAAACGTAAATAGAATTCAAAGAACTTCAAAAAAAATATTATTCTTTTCATAGCTTCTAATCCTTTTATTTTATTTTACAGTCTTTTATTAAAATTCAGAATATTAGGATTGAATAAAGTCTGGTAAATTCAGATTTCATTAGTTCAGTGATCCATTTGAAGAGTTATCTGAAAGGCAATTGGGGCAGACATAACATTGTACTGCCGTATATCCAGCACTGATAGATTCAGGAGGTCCATCGCGAATATAAGGGTCTTTAAATTTCAAGGGCGGAAAAACAAACATCGGTGGTAATGAGTTTCCTGTTGCGTTTGTTGCCATGGCAACGGTAACTAAAGTTCCACGCTCTGCTGAAATGATGGCTCGTACTTGTTTTGCGCCTTCTGGGCTACTGTTTTTTTTTTGTTTCATCGAAAATCATGTGTAAATAGTAAAAAGAACTACTATAGGCTCTGTTGTTTCTTGTCACAACTAGCCCCAAAGAAACGGATCAACTAGCCCCATTTTTTTCCAAATTAAGTCAATGTGATATTTTGACTTTGCATGATAACACAAACCACTACCACACCACACAACGTTTTATGACTTTAATTATTTATTATAAAATACTTCACAAAAGTGGTAGCTTCTATAATTATCAAAAAATACCAAAAAATGCGAACACGAAAATATTTACTTACGTGACGTATAAGCACCTCACTAACCACAGGGACCCCCTCAACGTTGTGGTGGCTACTAAACTAGCTGCCAAGGAAACACAGTTACTTAACATTACGCGACATTTTCAAAACGCATACCTATATTTTTTTCATTTTGGCGCAATTTTAATCGGAACAACCTACCACGGGAACTTTCGGGCCCGCTCTCCCCTACTTCATACTGAAAAATAAAATAAAATATGAAGAAGGTCACTTTATTTGGGGCACTTTTTATTCCAATTTCTTGAGTCCTGTATTAGCGTATTTTGGTTGCACTATAGCTTGATCTATAGCTTGATCTATAGCTTGATAATGATCTACTTCATCATTATCGGGTTTTCAGGATCACTGATTACGAATATGGTGTTAGAATTTAAAAATTCTTCCACTTCGAACCTCTGCAAAAAACTTTAACCCGGAAATGACGGGTTTGCAATTTAGTATGTAAATATATAGAATTCAATGATTATATTTTTGTATTTTAATGCTACAACAACTAGGCTATTTACGATTTCAAGCTCCTCCGCATCCCGTCCTCAGCCCTGTCTTATTCTTCTACAATCATTCTGTTTTTTCTTAAAAGTCTCTATTTGTGGTTGAAAAGGTAAATATTATAAAATTAAAGGACATAAATGGTTTCGGAAACAAAGAAATTTGAAGAATTCTTGCCAATTTCACTACAATGAAGTCCTACTTTAACATTGAAGCTCTATTAAAAAATAAATATTTATATATTAGAGATCCTTGTGATTTTTTGTTATTCTAAATAATAACGTGATCAACATTATTCAAAAAAAAATGTTTTTCTTGTGCTAATTCTGATATAAGAAGTCGAAATTTAAAACCAAAAAGGGGAAGAAAAGTACTTTTTTAATTTTTTAAAAAATATTTCCTGCATTTCCTTTGAATGGCTGTTACTCATATTTTACATGAAACAATTTATACAAATAAATATTTCCTTCTTTGTTAAATATATATTTTTCATGTTATTTACACATGGCGAAAATAACGACAAAAGGTACATACATACATATTTCAATTTGAACAACAGACGAATTCATTTCAGTTTGTGAGGTTTAAATATACGAAATCACAATTTATTCATTACTTAATATTTTTATAATGGCGAAATGCCCCTGTTTTGGAACACCAAATAAAAGGTACAACAGAAAATATCCCCAAACTGTTAACAGGAATCAAGTAAGAATGGAATTCCTCTTCTATCGCAATCAGAAAAAAGGGCGGTCCCAAATTTTCCGAAATATTTTCATTGGTTTAAAGAATTTCAATATGGCCACATGTGATATAACGCTATTGGCAGTTTACGAAGCTCTCTACTGTGCCTCGATGGAAAGAGCCCAATATATATCAACTAGAACTTTGTCCCAAATTTATAAAGATGGCTTCACACCCGGATTTTTGTGAAATGCAATGCAAATTTTGTACATTGATAAAATTCACATTTAAATAATTTTTGTTTTTAACCCTAGAATGCATCACCAAATCGGCAGATTTACATAGAAAATTCGAGCAGTATTATAATAGCTGATTTTTAATGATGTAACGAAGAAAGCTATTGGGATCATTAAAACATAAGAAAGCTACAATTGCCAGGGGTAATCGTCAAATCTTTATATATATAAAACACACACTCATCACAGTGTTTCCCGAATCACCAAACCCATTGCCATGAAATTTTGCACACAAATACGTCTTACCTCAAAGGTGCTCAGTAAGCAACGGCTTTTTAAAATTACACCTTTGGTGGTAAACGAGGGGTGAATAGAGGTTGATGTTATAAAACATTGAATTTTGCCATCAAGTCTGTCCGTAAGGGGTAGGGATGTCAAAATTTTGAAAAAAACCGGTTTTCGGTTAAACCGGTTTTTAAGACTTCGGTTTAAACCGGGCCGGTTTAACCGGGTCCAAAAAACCGGTTATTAAAACACCGAAAAACCGTTTTGTTCAAATTGGGTAGGTTAGGCCTTAGACGCAACAAATACACTATAATACAAACAAAAGACGTGAAATGCCATATAATCCATTAAGAGACCATAAATGGCACAATATAATATTGTATTTGGTCTAGAGTGGCTAAAAAGGAGTGTTTCTAACAAATCAGTTGCACGAAAATTGGTTTAAAATTATTTTTCCATACAAAAAAGAATGATCGGTTTTTTTAAACGGTTTTTGGCTTTTAAAAAAAACACCGGGTATAACCGTGCAAAAAAAACACCGGAAAAAACCGGTTAACCGAAGCAAAAATACCGGGTAACCGGTTTAACCGGTTCTTTTTTGACATCCCTAGTAAGGGGGCTGAAAAATGTCATTCGAAGGGTTTCGGGGCCGCTGAACACGAATCTGGTGTTCCAATTTCAAAATTCGGAAAGGTCCTGAAAGTAGGGTAAAATACCCAGATCTGAGCCCCCTTAAACCTTTTTTCACTTCATACCATCTTTTCTTTGTCTTCCGTATACTTTCTGAGAAACTTATACTTACTGGTCGAAAGTATGGAATGTTTAAATTAAATTAACATTACATATTCCTCAACAATTTGGATAAAAAAAAGAATTATGTGTAAATGTGGAAATTATCCCAAAATCCAGTTCTGAGCCCCCCGTATTAAATTAAGTACGCCTAGCAACTTATAGAAATAACAATTGAATTCGAAGAATTATTGGTTTCATCACGTTGTGAAATGTGGTTTAATCGGCTCAATCGCGCACAATTCTTGTTTTAGCCGGAAAATTAACAGGGGTGCTCAGAACTGGTGCCGGGGTTCAGATCTGGATATCTGAAACCCTAGAAACCCTAGAAAGATTTCAAAAGTTTTTAAGTTGTTTCTTTATTTTTTCGTGCAAAAAACCTTGTCCAAAAAATTTTACCGGGACAACGACGGGTAGGCAAGATAGTACTCTATAGGAGGGTAGGCAAAATTTTTATGAAAAAATATACAGTGTGACCTCGATAAACGCAACCCTCGAAGAACGCAACTCCTCGGTTAACGCAACACCTAAAATTTTGCACTGGTGACTCTGTAAACGCAACTTTCAAAATTGATTGACTCGATTAACGCAACTCGATTAACGTACCCCCCAGACAGACGGACGGACAGACGGACAGACGGCCGGACAGACGGACGGACATGTAAAAATTAATTATTTTTATCATTTTAAACATATTGGTGTGATTCATTTTTGTGTGTGATGACGGGATCTTGGCGTTACAAACGGTAAGGCAAAGTTAATATAGCCTTTGGTTTCACCATACGGGTATAAATAGTTACAGGAAATTTTTTATTGACTTTATTCTCTGTTCCTTGTTTTTATTTATTAACGAAGTGGCTATCACAAAACAAGTCTGTGGCAACAAAAAACAAACAAAAATATCGGGATTTTTTACCAAAAACTAATTTAAAAAAAATCATAGTTATGTTTTGTTTATAAAAGTTTTAATGAAATAAAACTTTTGTTCAGTTATAGAATGTTGTTTAATGGCTTTTGTTTCGTTTTTTGAAACATATCGGTACTGACTCGGTTATTGCAACTGACTCGGTTAACGCAAAACGCTCTGGCCACTATAGTTGCGATTATCGAGGTCACACTGTAGTTATTTTTGTGTTTGACGATTAGTTTGATGCGTCACAAACGGTATACTTCTCATATAGAGTATTTTTTAAAGATTTTTATACTCTATATGATATATCTGAAGAATATCAGATTTAGTATACTGTATGTAACCAATCGCCGGACACAAAAATAAACTACACCAAGGTGTTTGTGATGACAAAGGATTTTGATTTTCGCATATCTGTGCGTCTCTCTGTTCCGTCTGTCCGTGAACACCATAACTTTCGAAAGGATTGAGCTAGAGAATCGAAATTTGGTATAGTTCAGTTCCTCGTTAATGACAAAGCAAAGTTTTTGAACTTCTCTCCTCCGCAATACAGATGAAACATTTTTTTAGAATTTTCTCGAAAATGCATTTCGCGGATTTTGCAATTTTTTTTTGGTTAGCCATGATAACCCACTTTTAATTGCATGAATTTGACAGTATGGACGTCGATGATTTGTGGTTTCAACAGGACGACGCCACGTGCCACACAGCCAATGCAACCAGGGCTTTATTGAATGAGAAATTGCCAGGTCGCAACATCTCTCAAAACAGCGAAGTCAACTGGCCACAAGGATTGTACGATTTACCGGCTTTGGACTTCTTCTTTTGGGGTTATCTTAATGCCAACAAGCCAACGACAATTCAACAGCTGAAGGATGAGATAATGAGGCATATTTGGGAGATCGAAGAGCAATTATGCAGAGATGTCATCAAAAATTTGGACCATCGAGGGGAAGTGTGTCGCCGAAGCCTTGGCGTACATTTGAGCGATATTATCTTTCACACAATTACCACAGAGCTTCTATAAGAACAGAGATTCAAATCATATTGAGCAGCAAAAATATGGCGTGAAATTTGGGAATTTATCATTAGCACAAGCAGAAAAAAGCTTTCGTAAAACTTTCGAGCTAATGATAAATTCCCAAATTTCACGCCATATTTTGCTGCTCAATATGATTTTAACCTCTGTTCTTATAGAAGCTCTGTGTAATTACCACGAGCCAAATAACATGATTCAATAAAGAAATCAAAAAAATTTAACAAATAACATTGGGTGATGTGGATAAAAAAATAGCTTTTGCTAAAACTGATGTTTTTTTGCGAATGCAGTCTGTATGCAGTCTGCATTAGCTAAAAAAACATCAGTTTTAGCAAAAGCTATTTTTTTATTCACATCACCCATTGTCTTATTTTCTGTTAACATCGGTCCAAGCCATTCGAACCCCTCCTTCCCCATTCCCCCATACAAATTGAATATTTTTTTTCAATTTCTCGAAAAATGTACATAGAGTAGAAAAATTTATTAAGACAGAAAGTGTTTAAAATATGATTTTACATAACCGTTCCATACATCAAAATTTTAATGTATCCATGCTTGGGAGATGCAATGAATCATTCCCGTTTGGTTTGCCGTGCAGTGAACTTCGATGTTTCCAACGATTACTCGTGTGTTTTTCTTTTTAAAAAAAACGATAGTACTCAATGAGTACTCATTTAGAAAAACGATAGTACTCAATGAAACCCTGAAGGATTGAGGAAAAAGGTCCTCCGTCCCAAGTTTGTAATAAGGGTCAAAATTCTGAGGTTGTCTCGAAATGCGAAAGGAGAAGAACGAAGAGTCCTCTTTAATCTAAAATGTTTTAAATAATCGTTTCTAAAAGTGAGTGCAAAAAGAAAACGAAGGTTTGCAGAAATTTTCATTTCGTGTTTGATGAGCAAAATAAAATTAGCCAGAAAATTTCTTACCAGATTATATAAAAAATTGGGTTTCTCTAGAGTGGGAAAATATGTGGTTTTACGGTTAAAGGCAAAATTGTAGAGCGTTGTATCGTCTATAATTTCACACTCCTACTTAAAAAAAACCGTAGATTTTCAAAAAAATCAAACATTTTCGGGATCGAATCTTATCGAAAGAATGTTTGACCCAAAAATTCATTCGCGAATCAAAAGACTGAAAAATAATGTAGGGCTGAAAAAGAAAAATTTGTGACTTGAAAAACAAAAATTTGTGGCTTGAAAAAGAAAAATTTGAGCCATTAATGGCTTTGAAAAATCGACCCATCTAAAATATGTATCCAAAAGGTATAAAGACGTATATTGTACCAAGAGGTCTTGTACCACTCTTGTAACGGACATCCAATATAAACCAAAAGTGTTTTAAGATATAATTTTTCTTCGACCAAGCAAACGCGTCAAGAAAAAAAAATTAAAAAAAAATACAAGAAAAATTTTTAAAAGCTTTTATTTTAAAAAAATGCATTAAAAAGAAAAAAAAATTGGGCGCTATGTATCAGAAATAAAAGCAAGATAAATATATATTTTATTTTTTATGCCCTTATCTCGCTTTTATTTCTGATACACACAGCCCAAAAAATTTGATTTTCCTTTTTAGTGCATTTTTTTGATATAAAATTTTTTTTTAATTTTATTCTGTTTATGGCCGTTTGCACCAATATAACTTAAAAATTTAAGGAAAGCTTTGTTCTTAAGTTATGAATTTTCTGTTGCACCAACAGATTCGGGAAAACTTAAATTGTCAAATTGGAACTTAAACTAAGCTACCACATTTCAGGGCTTAAAGATTTAAGTTTTGTTTGACAGTCGTTAATATTCAAAGACAGAGCCAATACGAAAATGGATTCCATTAATATTTTTGAAGATTTTGATTTCTTTGATGACGATTTAAAAGTTATTGAGTTTTTAGTAGTAATCGAACGTTGGATCTACAACTATTGAAGGTTTCCCACCACCAGTTTTCATAGTTTCTTGCCTGAGTATGGCGGCATCTTTACGAACAATTTTTTTTATATTCATATAGCATTTTTTGATTGATTCAGAACTTCGGTAACATTGAAGAAATTGCGCATTGAACCGTTCTATTATCCGTTCCCATGCATGATTTTTCTCAAAACATGTCACACCGTCTGTTTTCTTGTTTTCTATTATTGCCTTTTCGTCCGCAACGAGCAGAAGTAAGAAATTTCTTTCAGATTCTGTAAAATTTCGTCCTCTGGCTCTGCTTGGCTTTTCCTATTTCGGCACTAAAATTTTCAAATAAAATTTATATGATAATGATGTAAATTATATGATTGCAACTAATTAATCACCGTTAAAAGTTATACTTTTCGTCTCACAAAACAATTAACACAATCGAAATTTTTGAAGTTTTTATTATTTGACATGTCACGAAAGCAAAGAAGCTAGCTGCGATTCACGCTAATTTCAGTTTAGTTAAGTTTAAAACAACTTGGTTGGTGCAACACACTTTAAAATAAGAATAGCTTATTTCTAAGTTTTGCTTAACTAAGTTATTATTTAAGAAATGTTGGTGCAAACGGCCATTAGTCATTTTGTATTTTATTAATTTGACTAAAAATCCAAAATGAAAAGGATAATCACATTATCCTTACAGGACCTTTCTTCATCCTTACAGATTTCTTAATGTCAAAATTACTATAGATTCAGCGATCCCAAAAACCCCAGATGAAATTTTTTTCAATACCAAATTTAAATATTTATAAAAATAAATATTAATATCTTCGGTTCAAGTTTGGAATAAAATTCTTCCAAACTTTTAGTCTAGATTTGTGTTACAACTTTAAAAATGCCTAAACGTTTGACTATCTATTTTTAAAGCTTTTTTTCTTGAAAAACATTTGTAGGTTTTGGGAATTTAAATTGCAAACATTTGTAGGTTTTGATTTTAAAAATAAATAACATTTGGAGCGAATTCAAATATCATTGTCACAAACCACTTCACGTATTCTCCAAATTTTTTTTACCGCGGAAATTTTTTGAAAATCGTGTTTGAAATATTTATAAATAAAAACTTTTTCAGCGAGTATTTTTCAATTATTTTTGGGAAAACGATTATGTAAATTAGAAAATACTGACTGAGAAACTTGACATGAATCGACTGAAATTTTTTTTAGAATCAGTTAATCAAAAGAAAATCATTTAATGGAAGTAGTATTCTTGTATGTTGTATGCATTTTCGAAACATCTCCGTGGTTCGACCGATCTAATAAAATAATAAAAACCGGAATACAAAGCCAAAGTGTAGCATAAAGGTAGAACCTGAATCGTACGTCGATGCGTCCGTCATGCGTGCGTCCGGTTGACAGTTCGAGTAGAATCAATGGGCTGCTATGAGTACTCCCGTAATAATGCGTTTTCCGATGCGGCAGCCGCATAGAGTAGGTCGAATTTCTACTTTTACATGCGGCAACGCACGGAAATGTCATTTCGCAAAAAAGTTTGGTTACGATTTAAGCAATTTAAGTATGGAACAAATTGAAAGTAATTGTTTCGACGATAAACTAATAGAAGAAGTACAAAACAATGAATTAACTCCAGATTCGTTGCCGCATCCAACTGTCCCGCGGACGATTCAGGTTCTAGCTTAAAGTCATGAATTTTGGAAATTCGCAACTAAAAAAAATCCTGGAAAAAGGATAATTTATTAATTTTAAAAACGTTTCTACGAAAAACTCGTGCAAAGTCGACAACCAATAACTATTAATTGTAAATTTTAACTATTTTACATTAGAAACTATGAAAAGTAAGAATTTTCAGTTGGAGAATTTCATAAAATTCTCATTTTGGAACTTAAGAGTTTTTTCTTGCCAAGCGAGCTTATAGAGTTATTAATGCCACCAATTTTCCTCACATACAATTCTTCGGTAAAAGCATCGGATTGTATTGGATAGTTCTAGCCTGTGCTAAACCTGGTTTGCGCCCTTGATATTATTCTTCTGCTAAAAGGTATAAAAAATCCCAAAAATAAGAAAAAATCAAAGAATTTTCTTTAATAATATTTTATACAAATACTTCATTTAATTTCATTGATTTATTTATGTCCTTTTCAGGAAATCTTTAGGTTGTTTCGCTGTTTTTTGCCACAAAATGGAATCCTGCATTTAATTATGTCGAACATTGTTGGGTAAATAAATAATCTCAATCTATATTAACTTTATATTGTCTTTACATTCACTAAAATCATAAAAATTAACAAAAACTCCGAATGTAAAATTAAAATTAGAAGACCAAACGATTTTACTTCAAAACGAAAAAACAATCGACATGTGCTTGAAAAATGAAAAACGCATGCGACCCGCGCTCCCTCGTGCTTAAAATCTGCACTAAATAATGAATTTGACTTTTTTCTAAGTTCTGAGAATTTTAGGGGCGGCAAATTTGATTTTGGAGCAGGAAATGTAGGCGGGCACCAAACCAGAGGAGTGGTGGGCATCACCATATTCTTACTTAAGTTAAATTCAAATTTTTTCACCATAGCAACCTCATATTATACGTATATTTGTAGCATTTATTTATAAAGAGCAGAAAAGCACGAAAAGTGGAATTTTTGCTTGGAACTTTGTAGCTTTTAATTGAAAAGTAGCTTTTACCCGAAATTAGTCAAAAATTTCGTCTGCGGCGCATTTCTTTCCAATAATTTGAGGTTACATATAATTTTTTTTTAAATCGTCTGCTGCGCATACTCCTTTAGTTTACAGTCAATTTTTTTACATGATTTTTGTTTGAAAACATTTAATTTCCTGAAAAAACACTCCAATTTTCTCATCCAATAACTGTTTTAATAGTGTTGTTCAAAACCTTACAGGTGGGTGCTATGGGATTGCAGGAGGTGGTGTATGGATTTGAGGTAAAATCCATCCACCACCTCCTGTAATCTCATACCACCCACCTTCAATCTCCTTGCAATTCCAGAATCCCATAGTATTCCGCGGGTACTGCCAAACCTTATCCATCTCCGGGTTCATTCCCTGGACTAAATATCAAGGGACTTAGCAGTTCCCTAGAGGACTAACGACACTCTCGTGGAAACATAACTGCCACGGGTTAAGTCCAGCTACTGAGGGTACATCGGAGACGAAAACGTCCACGAAAGACTCGTAGTCCAAATCTAACGCAGGCACAATTTCTTAGTCCAACTTTTACAATTCCTCATAACAGTAACTAGCTGGAAAGCAAAATAAATGGGTCGAATGAATCCCAAGACGTAGTTTATACTATTTGTAACGGTATTACTTGGTGTATGTGACAATTTTCATGAGAAGTATGTTCGCATTTTTGTCTCTAATACAGTTAAAAAATATTATCGACTTGATTTCGGCATGTCCATCTGTCAGTGGGTACCTTAACTTGCATATGGATTAAGCTAATTTGACACAGAATTTTTTCATATAATTTTTTCATATAAAGTATTTCATACATTAAAATTTAGATGGATCGATTTGGAAAACAATTTAATTAGAATATTATGAACAAATTTAATCTATTTCAAATTTTAGAATATATGGTTTTTGATGAATTTTAGGCAATTGTAGTTTTCACTTTCTTATTTCGTTGTATCACAGCTTTTGACATTTTACTTTCACTTTTCCTTTTCTAACAATTTGAAAAGTAAAACTTTTATGAATTTTTTGTTGGTGTTTCAACTTGATGTGATGTCTGAGTTTTTCGCTATTTGTATTCTTGAGATGGTTTTTGGTTTCCTAAATCAATGCTTCCTTCCTATCGGTTTTTATTCTTTTAGTGATTCTTTGGATATCTTTGCGATGACTCGTTTTATACATCTTTTATTTTACTTTCGTGCCTATGTACCATTCAAATTTTTTTATACTTGATCTTTTTATATGTTTGCAGTTAACATTATCTACAACTATCGTGTAATCAATATTATTTTTATATGGCACAAAATTTACTTCCTATATAAAATCCTGATCGACGATTTCCCAGTTCTGCAATCGATAAATAATACAAAAAAAGATTAAAAAAGTTTTGTAATTGTTTTGTCCACAGGTCAATCGATTTTTGCTGTTTTAATAATGCTGTAGAGACCTGAACTTTATTATAAGCTTGTAATTTTTTGCCATAAGATCTTTTTGCCGTTTTTATATACAAACAGCACGGAAAAAAGTTTTTGAATAGGGAAAGTACGACAGAAATGAGCAGCTATTTTATTTACAAGTTTTATTTAGTTAGTTGTTTGTTAGTTTGTTTGTTATGGTCTAACCTTGTAATTTAATTCTCCGATTGACTTGAAATTTTGCAAATATACGTAACTCCGATGACAATGCAATATGTGTGTGTGTGTGTATGTATAATATGTAAAAGTAAAAACAAAATGGCGGCCAGTGAGGAGTCTCAAAATGGAAAACTTCAGAAATGAATTATCAACGTGTATTGGAAACTCAAGAAAAAGTAAAATGCCGGCCGGCAGACGCCTTTTGGTCCAAATCGAACTAATGAAGTTCCCATCGTGTAGGTTTTTAAATTAAAGGGGTTCGAAAAATATATAAGGAAAACATAACAAAAGCTATAATTGCCAATTTGGCAATTATTGAAAACCCGTATGGTGATATTCGTATCAAAATTCGAACAGTTGTACCAAAATTCCACTTTGAAGTCAAACTTTCCAATAAGATTTTTTAAAATTTATTCCAATCGGATTTTGATGTATGGGAGTTTTATGTAGAATCATATCCTAAATAACTTTTGTTCTTGGACTTTTTTCATAAGATGCACCGTTTTCGAGATATTCACAAAAACCGTTTTCGTTCGTATGGGGGGTACCCCCCTAATGGTCCATTTTTGCCCATGAACGAACTTAGCCTCGCATTTTACGAAAAACGGATCTGTGCAAACTTTCAAGTCTCTAGCTCAATCCGTGCGCCCGCAATCCGCGCCACAGACAGACGGACGGACAGACAGACAGACAGACAGACAGACAGACAGACAGACGGTTGGACATGAAGAAATTAACTATTTTTATCATTCTAAACACACTGGTGTAATTCATTTTTATGTGCGATGACGGGATCTTGGCGTTACAAACGGCAAGGCAAAGTTAATATACCCTTTGGTTTCACCATATGGGTATAAAAACAAATTGACAGACAACTGACGCCACCATTCCAATGGATTTAGTGGGTACAGAATTCTTGTACTTAATAACCTTAAGCTACCATAATGTCTAAATATTGATCTTGCCACGGTAATACGGTAAACGGACGGTGACAATTCGTATTCGGACGGACGGACCTACTTAGCGATTAATATCAAATAAAAGATGGCCGGTTTTTATAAATTCAGTATATATTCTTCGGTCAGAGTTACACATCCGTTCTCGTCGGCTTCTCAGCAACAATCGCCCTCTCCTCAATCCCCAGTGGCCAGGGTTGCCACCTGACAATATATTTCGAGTTTCGATGGCTTCTCGTACAACGCATGGATAATATTGGCTCTCCATGACCAAGTTTATAGCTGAAAGCGAGAGAATAAAAAAATTGAATCAAATCAGTACATTTTATTGCGATTTTTTTGTTTTCCCCCTTCCTGTAGCACCTCGTTTCAGTAAAAAATGACGGAAATTAAATAAAAATTGTTTAAAATAAATATCGTGTATCTTGAGAACCGTCGGTTCTGTTTTTCCACCGTATTTTTACTTTCCTCTTCTGTAGAGGGAAAGTATTGTATTCACAAGGTATCGAGAACGAAGGCAGATAGAAAATTTCTCATCAGTACGGAATCCGTTTCAGGAAAAATTATGAGGATGTCCTGTATATGTATCTGTCTGTCGGTTTGTGGGTTTGATCGTTGTAAGTACTTGAGAACGCGTTGACCTAGCGACTTGAAGTTTTACAAAAATCGTTTTTATCAACTTTTGGAAAAGTTTAACGGGTCGTAATTGTGGTTGAGGCTTTATATTTTTTGAAAAAATGTCGGTTTTTGAAAAATTTTCGCAACCTATGTACTTTTCGGAAAAAATGAATTTTACAAAATTTAAAGGACATAAAATTTTCCGCATTTTTTATTTTAACGGTTTTTTTTCTCTAACGGTTCTTTTTTGAAATTCTTTCAAAAATTGTGTGATTTTATGAAAAACATGCATTTAGTTTATATGTATCTCTAACGGTTCTAAACATATTTCAAAAAAATTAAGTTTTTTGATATTTTCCAAAAACTGTATGAACGATAGAAATTCCGAAAAAATCCTATGATAAGATTTTCAATAAAGTTTAAAAAAATCTGGACCTATGTGTAACCCAAATTAAAATCTAGTAAAAAAGATGATTAGATTTTAATCCAATGTATGGATAAGAAAATTTTCAAAAATTTTTTTTATTAAATTTGTTTTAAAGAATATTGTCCATCACTAGCTAAAACTTTTTCCCTTCTTTCTGGCAGCATACGGATTCCGCTTCGAAAAAACTGTTCGTCTCTTGAGGCGATCCACAAATCGATTCAATTTTTGGTCGCTACGTAAGAACGGAAGTGCTGCTTAGCCAGGCCATGCGTTATTGATCGGAACAGGTGGTAGTCGGAAGGGGCGATGTCTAAGAATCGGGATGTGGTAGGAAGTCCCAATTCAGTGTTTGCAGGTATGTTTTAAAGACATTAGCAACATGTGCGTTGTCGTGCTGCAAAATCACTTTGTCGTGTCTTTGCTCGAATTGTGGCCAGCAACTTTTATAGCGTTGAAGCCATTCGCGACACGTTCTTTCACTAATAGAAGCCTCACCAAAAGTTTCTACAATCATTCGACGCACCTCAGCCGCAGATTTTTTCGAATTGAAGGCAAAAAGCAAAACTTCCCGCAAATGACGCTTATTTGGCTCAAATGTCGACATTTTCACACACAAAAAAATATATGACGCCGATAAAAATTCACAAATTTAATGATAAGGAGTTGTTGCCAGATGCCTAGCTTATCATTTGACGTTTCTGATCTGACATTTTTGACCAGAATTTTACTGCTAGCGCCATATATTGAAAAATGGCGGTTTTCCATTTGTACTCCCAATATAATAATACAGTAGAAACTCGCTAATGCGAACACGAAAATCACGCTAATTTAAACAATTATTTTTTTTATATTGGATATCTTGTATTTCGAATTGTGGTCGATATATTGGCCTCTGTAATTCGAACTTTTCTTGTCGAGCATGGAAATGGCTTGAATATAATACTTAAGACATTTACCAGCAAATTTTCGTTGTGGTATGTACAGGCATTAATTTTGAAACCAAAATTTCAAATTTCTTTACAAAAGCATAACAAAAGCTATAATTGCCAATCTGGCAATCATTGGAGACCCGTATGGTGATATTCGTATCAAAATTCGAACAGTTGTACCAAAATTCCACTTTGAAGTCAAACTTTCCAATAAGATTTTTTAAAATTTTTTCCAATCGGATTTTGATGTATAGGAGTTTTATGTAGAATCACATCCTAAATAACTTTTGTTCTTGGACTTTTTTGATAAGATGTACCGTTTTTGAGATATTCGCAAAAATCGTTTTCGTTCGTATGGGGGGTACCCCCCCTAATGGTCCATTTTTGCCCATTAACGAACTTAGCCTCGCATTTTACGAAAAACGGATCTGGGCAAAATTTCAAGTCTCTAGCTCAATCCATGCGCCTGCAATCCGCGCCACAGACAGACAGACGGACGGACGGACAGACAGACAGACGGACGGACATGCAAAATTCAATTTTTTTTATCATTCTAAACACACTGGTGTAATTCATTTTTGTGTGTGATGACGGGATCTTGGCGTTACAAACGGTAAGGCAAAGTTAATATACCCTTTGGTTTCACCATACGGGTATAAAAATTGAATTTTGTCACATAAGTAATATATACTTTTTGAATGCAGGAGCATTGTTACTTAATTTCAACTTGAAAATACGTTTTTTTTGCCATTAAGACTGTTTTATTAAACAAAATGTCCACCATAAAAAAGTATCCAGTAAATCGAAAATCTCCGTGGTTCGTATCAGGTCTATTTCTATTGATTCGAATTACCGAATCTCTATTGTACTACAATTTGATGGCAAAAAATATTAATATATTGATAATAATTCACATGTATTAAATTGCAACCCAAAACCAGTGTTGGGCAAAATTCAATCTGATTAATGATTGAAAACTAATGATTGAAAAAATCAATTATATTTTTTTTGATTTGTGATTGAATTTGTTAGTCAATAATCATTCGTAACTTTGATTGTGATTGATTAGTTTTAATCATAATCATGATTGAAAAACTAACTCTTATGATTGATTTTAATTTCAGTTTTTACTTTCCTCTATAGAAGTAAGTATTGTATTCATGACGGAGACGGACTCAGGAAGTCATGAGACATCTGATAATTTTGTAGTCAAAAGGTAAATGAAATTACAAATGATAGTGAAAGTTCCCATAAGCGGACACTCACGGGACAAGATTTATGTCCGATTATGAGAGAAGTCCGTTTATCAGAACAATTTGGATTTGCGAATTTGGTCATAAGAAATGTAATTTCATGTTTTTTGTTGTTTAGCATTTGAAATTATTTGAATTTTAATTGTTTTTCCTAAAGCCTACTATCATTTCTATACAAAAATTTTAGCGCGAAATTGAATTTAATCATTCCTATCCTTGATTGAAATTGATGATTGAAAAACTAATGATTACTGTGTTCAATTATAATTATGACTAATGTTTAATCATGACTGAAGTAATCAGTCCATGACCAAAGATTGATCAATCAACTAAAAAAATTAGTTGATTACGCCCAACACTGCCCAAAACTGTGTTAAAATTTTCTCAATATAATTTTTGGATTGAAAAGTACTCCACGATTTTTTACTGCGTATTAACTTGCTGAAAATTTTCATAATCATTGTGGTATAACCATAATCATTTAATGTGGTATCAATGATATTTTGCCATCCCTCAAAAGTATTATAATTTTTTCTCAATTCAAATTTGACACAACAAATTACTAATGGCGAGTTTCACAAAATTTCAATCGAGTTAGCAGGCGACTTTAAATCAAATTTACTGGCTGCTAAAAGTTACGTTCAACCCGCCATAAAACATACGTAAAGTGACCGATGTTAAATAATAACAATATTTTTCGATGCCTTAATTCAAACCGGATAATATGAGGGTTTGAAAAAAATATTTACTGAATTGAAAGTTGTACGTAATTTTATAATTCATATTTCCGAGGTATGAATATATGATAGCTAAATGTTTACCTACGTAACCCTAATGTGACTTTTTGGGTCATGATGGAAATACTTATTCATTTCGTATACAATTTGTATCTTGTAACAAACAGTAAAGTAATACATTAAAGTATATCTCGTTCTTGGCAAATGAAGAGGAGTAAAAAATAATAATTTTTTTTATATAAAAACAGTATATGTCGCCATCAGAAGAGCATCATCTAATTTTATCTGTATCGCAGTCATATGATGATGCAAGGGAGAAGCCACAAAATATGATTTATTACACGATTATGTAAGATGTAACCGAAAACATTAACCAAATTGCTTGAATTTAATCTTTTAAAATTCATGAGAGATACAGACGCAAACAGTATAAAAGGCTGGATAAAAGGCCAACAGTGTCATGGCAGGCGACACAGTGAAGAATGTCACAAATACAATGAGTAACACATTTCTAGAAATAACAAGGCAAATAAAATAGGAAACAGCCCCAACAGTTACAACCCCATAGAACCGAGTTTAGACATTATTATCACTGCGCGAGGGATAAATCATAATAAAACGATTATCCACGTATATATTTATGAATACATATAAAATATGTTTGAATAAATATTTTCGCAACTTTGTTGATAACTTATTTGAGTCCATTGTTTATTCAGTGCTCCTTTGAAAGACTGCTACCACCCTTCTATATATCGTGTGAAACATCAAAAGTAAAAAATTGCCGTCGTTGGGCCACTTTCACAGATTAGATTCTAAAAATTATTGCAACATTTTTGTCTTGATTCATATGGCGTTAAATCTTTCTTTATTCTTTTTCAAATTCAATATAAAATTGCGTTTATTATGATAGGGGCACTGGCTTCTATATTGTCTACGTTTGCCTAGTCAGAAGTTTGTCGATTTGATTGAAGATTCGATTCATTACACTGAGAAAAATTAGCCGATATTTTGTAGGCAATTTAGCAATATTTTTGCCAGATACAGTAGAGTCTCTTGGCGTATATTTTCTGAGTTATTTATCGGCCCTCATCGGCCCTCGTGGGCAAAAAAACTCCCTCTGTGCTGATTACATTCTCTCTTCTTATGGGCAATATTTAATTTTTTTATACCAATAAACTAAGTTTGAACGTAATTCTTTTTAAACTTCGTAACCAGATCCCTAAATAACTCTTGGGAATATCATAAAGCAGTGTTGTCGACATATGGCTCACCAAGCTCCTCGCATGCTTAAAATTTCTATCCATAGCGATAGAACATTTTACGCAATTATGACCAATATCGTCAAATTTTAAGTTATACCTACGAAAACCTTATACGGAGTATCAAACAGCGGAAGAAAAATTAGCGAATTCTATGAGTCAGACACTTCATTCGTTCAGTAGCATTTCTGCTGTTCATGTAAGCGGTTGTGTGCCATTTTCTTTCTTCTGGACTGAAGTACAGTGGGATACAAACATTCACGCCGTAAACTAAGTCTCTTTCATTTTTATTCTCAACAATGAAGCGCTCATACCCTGATTCTGATTGGGAAAAACGATTTTTAGGTATTGAAGACAATAATGGAAATTTGCAAAGTTTAGAATGTGATCGCTATTCGTGAGAACGATATTCGTGAAAACAATTCATTTCGATATTCGTGAGAACAATTAATAAAATGAAGCAAAAAGTAAAAAATTCAAATGTCGAAAATTTATTTGAAATCGAAAATTTGCGCTCCACTGCTTTCATAGGTTGACACTCAGATCGTGAGTACGTCACTATCTCAATTTTGTTTTTGTGTGCACATACGATGGCACTTTCACATCAACAAATGTCAAAACAGGTAAAAGCTGGTAAACGCCGGTTGATTCTTATGAAAGCGAGCAGGCGGTGCACTTTCATACTCGGGTTAATTTTTATTCAGCGTAAACTGGCGGCTAGAAAGCGATAAAGGGAGAAGCTGGTTTTATGACCACTATGGACGTACGCTTAGTGACTAAATCCGCGATTTTCCAACTTCTATTGAACCGAATCTTTTGAAATTTAGCTAGTACTTACCTACGTTATAAGAACACAAGATGCTATATAGGGGAATATGAGACCCATTCGGCAAGATTTTTTTAAAGTTATATTCTGAGAAATTGGAATGGAAAAACTTTTAATTTTATAGAAGAAGTTTTGATTATTTGGTTATAAAATGCCAAAATTATGCTTTTTTGACTTTTAAAAATGAAAGAGATTTTACCGAAAGTTTATAGAAAACTACGATTTTTATACACTTTCTATTAAGTTGGATTGTCGCGACCTACCTGGCTGGCTACCTACCTATGTGTCTATCTCTGGAATCTTTGGAACCTTATATCTCCGAAACTATGCAACCTAGGAAGATGAAATTTTGTCACCTTGCGTAGTTCCGGTGACAGTTCAATATTTTTACTACTCCATCCTTGTAAGGATAATCGAATGTCCTGTAAGAATAACGCAAATATCCTTTTTCCCAATTTTTCCGGGAAAAACTGGCATCAGGGAGTTTTTGGGGTCGCTGAATCCGATTCTGACATTTAAAATTCTGTAAGGATAACGAAATGTCCTGCAAAGATAACGTGAATTTCCTTTTGCTCAAATTTCCCGCGAAAGATCTTTTCTGGAGGTTTTTGATAGGCTAATTCAAGACTAAAAATATAAAATAAAAAAAAAAAAACACTTTAAAAAACAAGTTTTATAACCTTATACACTTTCAAAATGCACTAAAAAGTAAAAAACAAGTTTAAAGTTTCACAAAAAAATGTTTTTATAAATTACGTGTTGTTGTGAAAATATAAAGTGTTCTGCGTTGCACAGTATGAAACCGCTATTACAGATTCAAGAGCAAATGCAACGTCACACACTTTATATTTTCACAACAACACGTAATTTATAAAAAAAATTTTTTGTGAAACTTTAAACTTGTTTTTTTTACTTTTTAGTGCATTTTGAAAGTGTATAAGGTTATAAAACTTGTTTTTTAAAGTGTTTTTTATAAAACTTTTTTACTCGAGTTATTTAAGAAACTTAGAGATACGTACAACGGACAGACCGGCAGAGAGACAATGAAAACATAAGAAAAGCTACTCTTTATGATGACAGACAAAATATTTATTTAAAAAAATCCATTTGTATAGGAGAGGGGGAAAGGAGTGGTCCGATTGTGTTTTGATATATGGAACGGTTATGTAAAATTATATTCTAAACACATCTGGTCTTAATAATTTCTTCGATACAATGCGCAGTTTTCGAGAAAACAAAACAAAAAGATTCCGTTTGTATGTGAGAGGAGGGAAGCAGTGGTTCGACTGGATTTTGATGTATGGATGATTTATGTAAAATCCAATTCTAAATAGATTTTTCCTTTATAAATTTTTCAATATGACTCATGGTTTCCGAGAAAATTAAAAAAAACTGTTTCGTTTATATGGGGATGGGGGGAAGGAATGGTCAAATTTTGCCCGCTCAAGAACTTGCCTAGCCATTTACGACAAACGTAACTACATCAAATTTCAAGTCTATAGCTCAATTCTTTCGAAAGTTATGGTATTTACGGACAAATGGACAGACAGATAGGCAAACAGGGCACCAATCATGTATTCCGTTCCGACGCGTCTCTAACTTTCGACTTCGACGCAGCTTTTATCTCTTGACTTCGCCATATCCTGCAGCTTGAAATTTCGCGGAATCATCACTATGAATCGAAACGTGATTCTGACTGTCACTCCAGGAAATTTGAAGATGATGATATGGCGAAGTCAAGAGTTAAAAGCTGCGTCGAAGTCGAAAGACAGAGACGCGTCGGAATACATGATTGGTGCCCAGACTTACATACATGCGGAAATGAGAATCTTTTACTTTCCTTAACGCCCTGGTGTAATTCATTTTTGTGTCCGATGATTGGTTCGATACGTTACAAACTGTATACTAAATCTAATATACTCCTATATGATATATCTTATACAGCAGGCCTGCCCAACCTTTTTGTACTAAAGTTCGACTTTTTTTAATCCAACTACATCGAGATCTACCCATATTCAAAAAAATAGATCTTTAATTGGTATAACTTCTGTTTATTTCATTTCAATTTAAAATAAGGTATCTAAGTAAAATAAAGTGGTCTATTTTACTTTTAACAGCAAAAAAAAAACAAAAAAACGAAGAAGCAGATAGTGTGATTACTTAATTTTCACTTTCCCTTTTTTTTAATATTCCTGTTTACAAAAAAATTTTGTTTTTAACATTTTCAGTCTGTAGTAGAAGATCGACCCAAATTCGTGTCGAGATCGACTGGTAGATCGCGATCGCCTGGTTGGGCAGCACTGTTTTAGAATATAAAAACGGAACCGTGATGGGAGCGAAAAATATTTGCGGTTTTTGATAACTCTTTTTCACTGCTTTTTATTTTATTTTCTGCCAAATAAAAATTTAGTTTTACAATAATGAAAGGACGATATATACCGTCCTAGAATCTTACGCCAAAAACTAACGGGGTTTTGATGGTACTATGTAAGAAATAAATTAGAGCAGGCCTCGGCACCATGTATGTAGTGATTTACTATTACTCGAAGAAATTTTATGTTTCTTCATATACTATAACACAAAATGAGAAAACGCATCTTTTTCATTTTTTACGCTCTTTCGCTTTTGATGGAGACGTTTAAGAATAGTGGACTACAAAATTTATCATGATGCGATTACAAAAAAATAATAAGTTCCGTCGTGCAAAAAAACTTGTGGGGACGTATTTCCGGTTCTGTGCCTCGAAAAAACATGCGCTAAATTGCATTATGTTACCTGATAGGACAGCTGTTGTAATGGCGTTCTAGATTGAATTTTTTATTCTACATCTAACTGCAAACTAGACATTGACGGTTTTCATTATTTGTGGTTATTAAATATTTGTTTTCCCAATCACACGACATAGTATTTGAATTTGAATATGAGCGCTTCATAATGGAAAAGGAAAACTAAAAAAATCAAATTTCTGAAAAAATTTCGTACGTCAGTGTTCTTTGGGAAGCAATTAAGATTTTGAGGAGCAAATGTATACATCCGCACGCATCAACAACAGAAATTATACTAAATGACTGTCGTAGACTCACTCCATCGATTGTTAGTCAATCGTTTGATTTCGGCTGCCGAAGTGGCCGTCGTCAACCAACACGTATCATTGCGTTGGAGAGTCGAGTAAAAATGTTCATACATTGATTCTATTCTCGTAAAATTTGAATAAAAATGTTATCGTTGTGAGGAGCCAGGCGAGCCAAGGAGTGCCGAGCTCTGAACTAGAGGAAATAATAGTTCCCACTACTTGTTCTTTACCGTCAATTTTTATCTTTATCCGTTCTCGAGATCTTCTCATTACAATATGAAAAAGTCGATTTTGCCAAACTGATTGCAACCTAACGGTTGTTTGAAAAACCTTATTACGGAAGAATTGAAGATATACAGTTCTCTAAATTCTTACCTTTAACGGCAAATCACTATCTTCTACCATTCCCGAAATATTGCACCTTAAGTGAGTTTTTTTTTGCATATTTTTGACAATTTTTGGGAGGCCGTAGTTAGTATAAGAAGGTCATGTGCTGTTCAGAAATTATTGGCTAATTTTATTTTGCTCTGAAATATTTTCTCTCAAATAGGAATTTCCCTTTTCCTAATCTATGAATCTAAAATCCAATTATTTTTCATGTGTGCAAGCATTTAGCGCTATGCAAGTGTTAAAAAAAATTTAAATGAAAATATAATTACATCATACTATAGATAAAACAATAAGATTTCGCAAGGCCAACGAAGAAAAGGAGCTATTTTTGATTCAGTAAACTTTCAAGTTTTCCAAAAGCTTCCTGCAGTAACCAAGAAAGCTTTGAAGAACGTTTCTTTCACTCCCCTTCAAATAAATAGCGAATGGATTTTATGTTTATGTGTACAACCGCCACCGATCAATGTTGAACAGATAAACAATCGAATTTTGCATTGCGTATGAATTTTCTCTTTATATCTTTTGGTTCTTTTTCCCACACCAAAGTCGTCTTCTTCTCATTCATTTGATTATGAGTACTAACCCTAGCTTAAGCTGTACACTGAGAACGACAAAATTTTGTCGACCGCGTGCGAGATTAAGGTCGCCGAGCTTTAAGCTCTTGAAGATTGTGGTCAATTTTGCGTGCCCTTTTGTTGTTCACGCTTGGAATATCTTAGTGTTTTATCTATGATCATACAGAGTCTGATTGCCTTCTTGTGGTGGCTTTTTTTTTGCGTTGGTACAATATTCGACCTTTCATTTTCAAACATTTTTTATTTGTTCTTTTTCTTGTACACAACTTGATATTTACTTTTAAGTAAAGGTTGTTTAAAAACGTGATATTTTTGATTTCGAATTGAATTCGATTAAGAAACATATTTCAGCAATGACTTTATGTTGCCGCTATAAAGGGAGTATAAAGGAAGCAGAAAAAATCTGGTGCGTAGCAGCACAAAATCAAAATTCCTTTAAGATCTAAGAAATCCAATTTTCTGCAAATGTTCCCTTAGCTGTTCATATCTCTGCTATTTATATAATTTGAAATTTATGGAAGTATATATACCTAACGAATTTTCGTTATATTTGCCTCTAGCTTGATCTTGTTTGGTTTAAATATCAGCCATTCTTACCATGATTTCGCTATAGGTACTCTTTTTTTTATCAGGAGACGAAGAAAAATGACCTTAGGGTAAGGTAAATAAAAAATTTCTTTGCGACACACGTAAATACAAAAGAAATATGGATAAGAGGCATAAGCTAAAGGTCAATTGCAGATATAAATGAAAAGGGGATGGGACAATTTGTCGGTATTTTCATCACTTACCGCACCACGCTCAAAGCTGTAAGAAAGCATTAAAAAGTCTTGGTAATTTTTTTCTGCATTAATTTTTATTTATCTTTGCGATAACAACAAAGTACCTACTCAAAAGAAAATGTTTGTTATTTCATATTTTTTTCTTCATCTTATGGTGAAAATGTCGCGCACAAGACATCTGGATTTAAGGTTTTGCAGATAAATGAAAATGTTTCTTAATACATTCGAGTAATGTAGGTAATATCAATACTCAGAATCTGAATGTCGCGAGTAGCGAGCCTCGGGCTTGGATGATTGCAACTTTGAACTTTTGACAAAAACAATGCAGAACCATATAAAGCATCTTACAGGATGGAGAAGAAAACAAAATTGTTTGCGGGTTTAACGAAAAGTTGTTAGCCACTAGTTGACTAGGAATATCCGTAAGATATTAAAATCAATGTTGCTCTTGTGAACATAGACGCTGGTTGTCCACACTTTAGAGTAGACAATGCGTAGACAATAAAGTTGATGTAGACAATGTAAATTTTCGCGTATACAATGCCGGCTTTTCGTAGACCATATCAAAACAAACTGACCAGTGAGTACGTGGCAAGCAGACTTGTAAAGTTATGTCTTTTAAAATATGCCAGGCCGACAAAAAACAAGCTTTTAAAAAGTAGCACTTTAATTTAATCAAAACAGCTGAAACTAAGAACATAACAAAAGCTATAATTGCCAATCTGGCAATTATTGGAGACCCGTATGGTGATTTAAGTGAACAGCGAACAGTTGTACCAAAATTCCACTTTGAAGTCAAATTTTCCAATAAGATTTTTTAAAATTTATTCCAATCGGATTTTCATGTATGGGAGTTTCATATCCTAAATAACTTTTGTTCTTGGACTTTTTTGATAAAATTCACCGTTTTTGAGATATTCAGAAAAAAAGTTTTCGTTCGTATGGGGGGTACCCCCCCTAATGGTCCATTTTTGCCCATTAACGAACTTACCCTCACATTTTACGAAAAATGGATCTGTCCAAAATTTCATGTCTCTAGCTCAATCCGTGCGCCCGCAATCCGTGCCACAGACAGACGGACGGACAGACGGACGGACGGACGGACAGACGGACGGACGGCATGCAAAAATTAAATATTTTTATCATTCTAAACACACTGGTGTAATTCATTTTTTTGTGCGATGACGGGATCTTGGCGTTACAAACGGTAAGGCAAAGTTAATATACCCTTTGGTTTCACCATACGGGTATAAAACCGAAGTTGACATAGTGCTACCGACTCATTACCGCAAGAACAAAAAGGTAGAACTAGAGTACTTCAACGCTGAGATTACAATGAGTTCGTGATAATAAGGTAAAAACACATCTTAATCCACCTGCGGGTGGGATAATACCTTTCTTACATAATCAAACCTCATATGCCGAATATAAGTCGGTATAATGTTTGAAGTTTTTACACAAAAATATTTGAAAACTCGAGAACTAATCGAAGTCGACAGTTAAACTTTGGCATAGAATAGGACTTTATCAAAAGACAACACTGCACAACAGCGATTTTGCTGCCAAAGATTTTACAATCTATTTAGGATAATATTATTATGTCTTTGATTCTAAATCTGTAAGTGGTTTGGCCAGATTGGCTCTAGTTTTTGGGAAAAATCCCAAAAAAAGATTATTTTTTTCCCAAAAATTTCATATAAACTGAATTATTTTATGTTTTATTTTTGTTATTGCCGCGGGTATTTCAATCATTTTAGGGTAATTTGACACCGCTGAATCCTGAATTCGTTTCAGATTTAAAGATTTGGCAAAAAGATTTGGCTCCTTGGTTTGTTACCTTCGCAATTTGGTCAGATATAGAGAGCGTAAGCAGCTGGCGCTATTACAATATCTTGGGCAGTGTTCTTACGCCACAGATTGGTTCGATGCGTTACAAACGGTATACTAAATCGAATATACTTCTATATGATTCTCATATAGAGTATAAAAAGCATCCAATGGATTATTTTTCATTCTATTATGTTTGTCTAAATGGATAGAAAATGGAGTTGTCGTAAAGGATGGACCCTATTGAGACACTACTGGAGTTAAATTGGCAGCAAATTTTTCATACATATCTCCACATATTACATACATATCTCAACATATTACACACATATCTCCACGTCGAATACATAATCTTGCTCTTCTTCGAAGTCCGCTACAAAATTATTAACTACACTTTGACAAAGATTAAAGAATCTGCAATATTGTTTAAATGCTTATTCTATGCCATGAATTTGGGATCGGGTTCCGTATTAAAATTATTTCAACATCTAATTTTCCATATTTTTCATATTCAGTTTCCTTCCTCAATCTCTGGGGAAGCCAAAAATATTTTCACCACGCAAAAGTTTTCTAAAAAAGTTGACGTTATTCTTCTTTTTTTCCGTTCAAGAATTGCTACAACTACTTGGCTGCCCACCTTGCTATTCTCCATCGATTCTTCGTCTATAAACATTCGGATAGAAGATACAACTAACGTAAAGGATCTAGCATGCGAGGTAAATAAATACATTGTAAACCACGATGTACAAAAAAAAAACATGTTGGAGGATACATGAGTGGAAGAGTCGTTTTCAACTTTAATATTTAACATTTGAATTTTAGTCACGTGCTACTGAGGTGCACATATATTTGGAGCTACCACAAAGAATCCACTAAGTTATACAGTTTTTTTTCTTGTATAAGTTAACTCTATGCATCGTATCGCATATTGAATTTTGGAATAAAATAAGTGCTTATGTTTGTATCATATGAATTGAAGTCCTTATATAGACGATGTAACTCTGGGAAATGGGTAATATACGGTTATGGTAGTTTTACAGCATACATATTCGATAAGCGAAAGTCTATATTCTTAGAAACCTTTGCTCATCTTCTTATATATTCAATTCACTTATTCAACTGATTACAGCAATTTTCTCTCAGAAGTCAGACAGATATTTCGGCTGCATTTAATATTTTCTAAACTTTATAATAGCAATCGGTTAATGGAATTGATTAAGAATATGTATTTTACTTGTCTGTCGGCTAGTGGGAATAATTTAAAAATAAAAATTGATTTTATAAGAAATATAGTCTTTCAGTACATTTTATATACCGTACTATCCGCCCAAAACATCTTAGCACGTTTCATTTTTACTTTCCACTGCTACAGAAAGAAAGTATTGTGTTCATGACAGAAAGTTCTGATCAGTACGAAATCCGTTTCAGGCAAAATTATGACCTGCCTGTCGGTCTGTCCGTTTTATGTATCATAAATAAGTCGAGAATGCGTCGAGCTAACGACTTGATATCTTTTGTGAATGAGTTTTACGAAAATCATGATTTTCAACTTTTGGAAAAGTAAAGTTATAACAATACAGTTCTTTTTAAAAATTTCTCGAAACCTATGCGCTGCTGCGAAAAAAATGAATATAGGGCCCAATCGTCAAATCTCTATATGATGACAGACAAAATGTTTATTTAAAAAAATCCATTTGTTTAGTAGAAAGGGAAAGGATGTATGGAGCGATTATGTAAAATCATATTCTAAACACATATCATCTTTACAAAATTTTCGATACGATGCACAGTTTTCTAGAAAATCGCACTGAGTGAGAGAACAGAAATCTATATTTTAAGTGCCAATCACTACAATGTTAGTACCAGTCACTACTGATGTAGTGTCAAATTCTCATATAGGGCTTCCCACTGCATCATAGTGGCAAGACAAATGAGCGAAAAGCTTTTGAAAAAAGCAAGGTGTCTGTCTCGTGGAGACGGCCAGAAGACGTGGATCCGCCTACAACGATCGCCAATAGATCTTTAAGTAAGAAAGTTTAGTGAAAAGGAAACTAAAGAAACAATTTGATTGACCGTAATGTTACGTTTACGGGATGTGCCTTTCCGTTTGGTGAATTTTGGCATCTTGTACCTAAAAAGCAAATTTCACTTGCAACACAACGAACAATGTTTAATAGGGCATTTTCATAAATGTACTCGGAACTTACGCAAATTGCACAAAACATTTTCTTCGTAAACTAAACGAATAACAAGTAAACTAAACGAATAACATAAACTGGGTTATTTATTAAGAAAAATCTTTTGTGTTATTTTTTAATCAAAAATCTTTTTTTGCAGAACTTGAATTTATAAAAACGCCCATAGATAAAAAACAAATAAAAATAAAATAAAATTACACGATAAAAGCAACGAAGCAATTTCAATTTAGAGCAACTAAAAACAGTGTTCAAAACCATGGCCGAATTATACAAGGTCTGTTTGACAGCTCAGTTGCTTCTGGCTCTGACGTCACCGGCAAGAAATTCTTATACGATTCAATGGGAATTTTCCCTTTTTATATGAAATATTATTGAAATTAGCGCACACACAATCAACATTAGAAAGAATGCACCGATATTTCTTGCCGATGACGTAGCAAAATGGTGGCTGTTAAAATGCAACCAGCAGACCTGTGTTTAACACCACGTCTTGATTAACAATTTTTCATCCGAAGAAATATCTCACCGCAATGAGATTTTTTTGACACCTGGGCCGAAAATCTCTTGAAATTTAGTACTCAAAATGCCGATGAAAAGAAAACACATAGTTGCCGCTCCCGCAATTAATGCAATACGTGAAATTGAAAAGGCTGAAACAGAAGAACAGACGAAAAGAAAAACCTCTTAATGTTATTTATTCTCTTCCAAAGCTTTTTGTATCGTATTTTGTAAAAATTAGTTATTTTTGCAATTACTTGTCGGGAGAAATTGGATTCCGCCATCTTGAATTGTGAAATTCCAAGAAATTTTGCTATTGCAAGATTTCAAGAAATTTCTCTCTGGGATTTTTCCCCTCCGTCAACTGGAGCTCTGATTGGTCAATCAAAAATCTCTGCGATGAAAAATCCCAGGTCAAGACGCGGTGTAATTCGGCCATGCGATCGATGCACATTTTTCCTTCTCCCCCCAAGTTAAGATCGAAATTGTTTCTCTTTAAGTTTTCCGCTCTTGTTCAAAGCGGTTTGTATGCTTTGCATAAAAATGAATGAAAGGTTCGAGCGATGGCTGCTTTTGGGTATGATGCACACACACATATAAGTATGCATTTCATTAGTAAGAGAGCGATATCTCGGTCCCAGCATTAAAGTTGTGTTCTCAAAGCAAATTAAAACCATAATATTTTCTCATTCTTTGGAGCGTTTTACTGAAATTCTGAATTTCGTTTTCTCGAGAGTGATTTTTATTTTCAATTTTTTTCAATTCCTCCAAAGCGAATTGAACCGAAATAATATGAATAGCCAGAATCAGAATTACCCATTTAGAGAAGAGAAACAATCAAGTTCTATGAGATTCAATACACACAAAGAAAGCATAAAAAGAGTATACATGTGAAATCTGTACTGCAAGCAGCATAACAGCGGCAGTGAAAATTTAGATTTTGCTTTTTAAAAACATAATTGAACATAGTTTAACATAACAAAATACCCTATACAATGCTTTAATGTAGCCCTCAGCTTATAACACAGGTTTTGTTCAGATATCACCACAAACTATCGAGTTTCATCGATTGCAAATTTGTTATCATGGCAGCAAGCCGACCCCCATTACCAAAATCCAAGACGTATCCACGTCAAAAAAAATCTCCCAATATTTTTTCTCTCGGAAATTTTTCAATAGCCCCTAAAGTTCAAGAGAGATAGAAACCATTCACGTTTAGACTTGCTTCCGGCAACCTCAAGCCGAAATAGAGTATGTTTTTCATATTTAGTGATCATTTTTTCTTGTGTTTGAAAAATAATTACACTAATTTAAAAAATCCGGGACAAAAATTGAGTTTCCGGTACGTCGGGATGCCGGGACAACAAGCCTAAATCCGGGGCTATGATGGGGAAAAATGCAATTGGCTGTTTTTTTTTAATGTTTTTAAACCATTTAGACCCGAAACTATTTAAGTAAGAATTTTGTGAAATTTTCGGTAAAAATATAATTACATAAATTTTTACGTTGCGTTGTTTCTAATTTTCAAGACGGGGTAAAAATTTCTTTATACAAATATTGTAGTTTTATAATATTTATTTAAGAACAAAAGTAACGATGTTTATAGAATGAAGTAACGAACAACAAAGATATGATTACAAAGAATTTATAATAAGCAAGTTAAAATATTAGGCACAAGTTGCTTGATTTGATTTAAATTTATTTACAACACTTCCCCTCAAACAGCATCTTGTGAAGTTGATATCTTGATTATTATTTAATAGTACACAAGCCAAGTGGCTTAATGCACTTGATATGCTTGGGTGCTGATAATCCTTTCGTGAGGACATCAGCTGGCATTTCGTCTGTCGGGATATACTTCACTATAATTTCTTCTTTCTGTATAGCTTCCTTTATGAAGTGATGACGGATGTCTACGTGCTTCGTACGGTTATGGAACACAGGATTCTTGCATAGTTGTCCAGCACCTTGGTTATCATTGAAGATTGTCGTTGCTTCCTGCTGACCTAAGATTTCGGACAAGAAACGTTTAAGGTGTATCCTTAGATCCTTAGACGTTTCTAAGGTGAAAGAGCCATATATTCGGCCTCTGTGCTTGACATTGCGACTGTTCTTTGCTTTCGAGACTCCCAACTTATGGCTGTATTTGCAAAAATAAATACGTACCCCGTATATGATCTTCTGTCATCGATATTTCTGCATCTGCAAATCCTGTAAGCTTCCCTTCAGACTTTTTAAACACCAAACCTAGATTCTGGCTGCCTTTCAGATACCGAAGTACTCTTTTAGCTACTATCCAGTGTTCCTTACCAAAGTTTGAGTTGAATTGACTAAGTACGCTCACTGCATGTGAGATGTCAGGTCGCGTAGATACTGCTAGATACATCAAACATCCGATAAGGTTCTGGTATGGTAGTTTCTCAGCTTCTTTTCGTTCATCCTCGGTCTTCGGGCACATGTCCTTGGACAATTTCTCATTCGGGTTTATGGGAGTTGTGACTGCCTTACAATCTTCCATGTTGAATCTGCTCAAAATAGATTTAATATAATTAGATTGTGACATTGTAATATCATGTTTTTCAATATTTTGCTTGAATTCGATTCCGAGGCACAGATTTAGTTTACCCAAATCTTTCATTTCGAAAAATGTTGACAATTCCGCCTTCAATTGACACAATTTGTTTATATTATTCGAAGCTACCACTGCCTGCCGGACTGCTTCAGTCCATATAGCGCCTTTTTTAGTAAACAAACTTTATCTCCTGTAAATTTATTGTATTCGGATCTGTTCGAAATTGCTTTGATTTCTTTGGGAAGTTCCATGTATATTTCTTCTTCGATATCACCGTTCAAGTAAGCACTGATGAAATCTAACTGATGTACTTCAAGTTCTAATTGAACAGCAATTGCCATTAGCATTCGAATAGATCCAATTCTAGCCACAGATGAGAAGGTTTCATTGAAATCGATTCCCGGTTTTTGAGTGAAACCTTTCGCCACTAATCTGGCTTTTCGACGATCAATTTCTCCATTGGCTTTAAATTTCGTGCGCAATACGCATTTAGAACCGATGACTTTCTTCCCTTTAGGGCGCTCAGTAATAACCCAAGTACCATTCCTCTTTAAGGCTTCGTATTCTTTCTTGATGGCTTCTTTCCACTCATCAGCTTCGGGGTTAGACAGAGCTTCCTCAGTTGTTTGTGGATCACTGCATTCGATTAAGCTGGCCACATCAAAAAATTCTTCGTCTTCATCAGTTGATGAATTTTCGGAGTTCTCTCCTTCTGGAACTGGTATCATATTAAATAATTTACCTGGTCTACCTGGCTTTCCAGTCAATATCTTCTTTGGTCGTCCAGGTCCTCGCTTCGAACTGGTCGAGGTCTCATTTCCGGTCTCGTTCACTTCAGATTCATTCGTGGATATATTTTCTGTTGGAATTTCTTCATGTTGTGCTTCTTCTTCCTGTTCGGCAGAAACATCCTGTCTATCTTTGATTAAACTATTCGGTTCCTCCTCTGGAACTTCATTACAGGTGAATTCAACGAATTCTTGCACTGGTTGATAAGACTCAGTGAAGACAACATCTCGACTTCGAAGAATTTTTCTTGATTCGGGGTCCCAAAGTCTGTACGATTTAGAATGCATTGAATATCCAATAAAAATGCATTTTTTCGATTTGGGTTCAAACTTTCCTTTTCCTGGGGTTTTGTCGAGCATGAATGCCGTTGTTCCAAACTTTCGAAAATAACTGACAACTGGAGTCCTATTTGTCTACAACTTGAATGGTGTTTCACCACAAATAGTTCTTGAAGGACATTTGTTTCGGATATGATTCGCTGTGAGTAGAGCTTCGGCCCAAAAACCGGCAGATAATCCAGACTGGATCATCATGCGCCGTGCCATTTCCACTAATGTTCGGTTTTTCCGTTCGGCTACGCCATTTTGTTGCGGCGTATATTCGACAGTAAATTCGTGCTTGATTACTTCTTGTTTCAGAAAATTTTCGAAATAATGACTTTTATATTCTGTTCCGTTGTCTGTTCACAGTGTCTTGATTTTCTTGTCAGTTTTCTGCTCGACAACTGCTTTATACTCCTTGAACTTTTCAGCAACTTCGGACTTCTTCTTTATAAAATACACCTCGCACCATCTTGACTTATCGCCAAAAAAAAGTAACGAAGTATCGCGAACCTCCAATAGAATTTACGCGCATGGGGCCGCAAACATCGCTGGGAACAATCTCTAACACTTCTGTGGATCGAGAACCTGACGGCTTCTGTGACTGCTTCCCTTTGACACATATTTCACACACTGGAAGATTACCTTCGTCTTTGATATCGATTCTACTCACCTTCTTATGACGGCTGATATTCTTAAGGTCCTGTTCGTTTAGATGACCAAAACGTTCATGCCATTCTTGTAGTAATGATTTGCCTACTTGCGTTACTCTACTTTCTTCTGAGAATTCGTCAACGCAATAAAGATCCCTTTTTCGATGAGCAACCATTAAAACATCTTCGGATTCTGGACGTCTGACGATAGCTTCAGTTTTTCGGAAGATTACTTCGAGGTCATGCTCAGCAATTTTTGCTACAGACAGGAGATTGGACCTTAAATCAGGAACGTACCATGTCCCTTCAAGTTTCGCAGTAATACTTTCTTTAGTTTGCCAATGCCACTTCCTTCGATTGTTGTAGATTTTGTGTTCGCCAAATTTAAAATTTTTGCTTTCGAAGATCCAATTTCTACAAATTTTGCTTTATCTGAACACATATCCGAGGATGCACCGGAATCTAGACACCACTGTTCGCGTTCGGTGTTGATTGTCATTGCAACTTCTGACTGTTGGCTGGATTCAACGTTCTTTTGCTCCTGAGATTTTGATTGATTTTTGTTAAAATACTTCGATTTACATTCCTTATGTCCAAATTTACCACAATTGTGACAAGAAAATTTAAAGTTTTCGCTTCTTGTATGATCGCTTTTCGGTTTTTGATTCCATTTATTAAAATTCTTCTTCACAAACATTGCCCCTGGGATACTTTCCTTCACATTTCTTCTACGTGCCTCAAATTCCTCCAAAAGTTTGATTTTCAGAGATTCGGGATCTGGAAGTTTCTCTTGAGTTTCGATTGCGATTCGAAATGATTCGTATTCCTCTGGAATACTATACAGCAAAAGTACTGTCAGTAAGTCGGCCATGATTTCCAGTCCCATTTCATTAATTTTATCTACAACGTCGAAAAATTTTCGAATATGGTCCCTCATGTCATCAGCACCACATTGCATCTTCAAAAGAATCTGCGTCTTCAACAGCATGGCCTTACGCGCTGGTCCTTTTGATTGATACACACTATGGAGTTTATCCCAAATTTCCATGGACGTCACACAATTCTTAATTTGTCTTAACTCAGACCAGTGTTGTGCCGCGTAGTCTACGTGGTGTAGACTACACCATTGTCTACGCGTAGACTATTACTGTAGACAATGGTCTATTCTCTACGCGTAGACAATGTAGACAATCAATAAAATAAAGGATAGCTGATTTAGTTTTAAAATCTTATTTTCTTCAATCAATTTTAACATAATAAAGCACAATTTCCAGGAAGCAATCGCCAAATGCTGTAATGGAGAACTTCAGAGCAAACTTTAGTGGCAATTCTAATTCTTTTCATGCAATCTAAGCGGCTTTTGTTTAATTTTTGCAATTGAAATCACATTGAATTCTAAAATCTTTTTGCTTTACACATTTTTCTATATAACGAACCGTTTATTTAAAAAACTGATTCATTTGTATGGGATGGCTTTGCTCATTTAAGAATATCTGTTTAATTTTTTCGAAAAACACAAGTCTTTAGCTTAATTCCGTTGAGAGTCATCGTATTTACAGATAGACGGAAATCTATACGGAAGTCATTCAAATCAAATAAAGTAAATCAAATACCCCTAATATAAAAAATATTAAAAAAAAACCTACCAAAACTAATTCAAGAATTAATTTTTTGCGCTTATATGTATTGTTTCAAAGGTCAGACCTTTCAAAGGGCAGTCGATTTCGGCTTTGAGAATATATGACTCACTGATGACTTTGTTTTGACAGATATGAGAAAGTCTACATTGTCTACGCAAAGTCAACATTGTCTACGCCAAAGTCGACATTGTCTACGCCAAATCTATTGTCTACGCTATTGTCACAAATAATATACAGATGACCGGAGCTCAAAGAACCTCATGATACAATTTTTAACGATCAGCCGACAGAAGATCAGCCGACAAAAGCTTTTGACTTAAATTTTGAGCGAGAGTGGAGAGATAGTTTCTCGTCAAATCGTATGCCGAACACACACAAGTGAATGTAATAAATGTGTTGAATTTTTTGTATGATTGGCGCGGCGGTGGGGTTGTATAAAACAAGTTTACAAAAGCTTGAAGTCATCTCAAACGAACCGAAGACAAAGTTCTCTCCCAGAGGAAAAAGTTTTTCGGCTTTTAAAAGCTCGCTTGATTTGGTTTCATATAACATGGTTTTCTTTGAGCTCTGGTCATCTGTATATTATTTGTGCTATTGTCTACACTGAAGTGTAGACAATTAAAGTCTACGCGTAGAGGAACAACACTGACTCAGACGGGAAAATTGTTAAGATCAAATCGGATATGGCTTTTGCGTCGTTGGATTCCCATTCTTCGACTTTTGATGCTTCACTTGGTTTAGCGCAGGCTCCACTTACTCAGAAGTGCCTCAACTTGGATTTTCCAAGTATCGAAGTTTTCTTTTCCGAGCGGGTCTATTCTAACTGCCGTGTAACTCATTTCGATTAATTTTTATTACACGTGATTCGTTTTTTTTCTCGATTCTCGAACTTTCGATTTTTCTTTTAAATTTTTTTTAAATTTTTCGTTTTGATTTTAAAACACGATTTTCCGTACTTTTGTTTATTTTCGCGCAGTCCCAAAACGTTCTGGGCCCATAACCTGTAGTTTTATAATATTTATTTAAGAACAAAAGTAACGATGTTTATAGAATGAAGTAACGAACAACAAAGATATGATTACAAAAAATTTATAATAAGCAAGTTAAAATATTAGGATCAAGTTGCTTGATTTGATTTAAATTTATTTACAACAAATATAAACCATTTGTAGAAGGAATAAAGTTTTGATTTGCTTCTCGTTCTTCAAAAATATGGACATGCGACAACACGACTCGTTCGGCATTTCTAATTTTCAATAACATTTTACTAGTGATTGTAATAGTAACGATATTTTAAACCTTGTATGTAATGTTACTTCTGTCCTCCTCTGTTCCGCCTGAAATCTGGTAACCCTAATGGCAAAGTATTGCTATTGTTTTGCCCACCTTTCCAATTACAAATTTGCATTTCTAAAGTGATTTAATGGATTTCATATGTTCGATCTATAGAATAATTGATGTCTGTATCAAAATCTATGAATGCTTGCATTATCATTTATGTCGATGTAAATCTTTGGGGCGTAAGAAAATATGGAGATTGATGGATAACAGTTTAATACCGATGACTTTGAAGAGGGTTTCAAAGCGGTAAAAACTCAAAAAAGTGAAACAAAAAGTATATTAGTTGAACCCAATACAATCCTAGTACTACAGGAAATTGTTTTGGTGGTGACATGACAACGACGATAGTGTCAAGTAAGGCTTTACCCTTGTTGAGTGTGGTTTTTCATTTGGAAACATTTTATCACCATGTTATATTCTCACATTCAAAACGTTTGTCAGGATTACGCCTCTGAACAGTAATTAGTTTGTTGCTGACAAATTCAAATGACGATAATCTTTTGCAAACAGCAGCTTTGCAAATTTATTTCTGTAAATTTGTGTTATATTTGATTAATATTGATTTGTGAATTTGAAATCATGTTTTGTAATAAGTCTGTTTATCTAATCATACGCTGCTACCTCGGGTAATTTAGTGCTAGTAACTCTAGCAAGTTAAATAATTTTTCACGTCAATATAACTAAAGAAATAAAACAATTCCTGTACTGTTTTTTTTTTGAATATAAAAATATTATTTGTGAAATATTTAGTTTCGGAAAAAAAGTACCGTTAAAGATAAGTAAGGAAAAAATGCAGGAGATTTTATTTCCTTTAAATTTGGTTATATGCATTTTTTCATAAAAGCGCATAATTTTCGAGAGATTTTCAAAAACTTGATTTTTTTTCAAATATCTTGAGAACCGTTAACCCATTAACGCCCGCTGTACTCAAACGAGTACACCGGATATATCTGTGATAATAAGTTAAATTAGCTTTTGTTGATTCTCATGCGAAACCAAACTGATCGGTATTTGCATTTCTGAACAAAAAGTTAACTTATGCTACTTTTTTTTATTTTTTAAGTTACCGTATACACAGACGGCAGACAAACAGACCGACATACGAAAATCATGTCGATTCAACATTCTAAACGTTTCTTCTATGCGTTACAGATGTTAGAGAATAGAGATGTTCAAAAAGTAATGAACGATTTAAAAGTAATGATTACTCACAAGTAACGATATGAAATCGTTACTAAGAAGAGAAATCATTACTTTTCACTTTCGTTACATCGTTCTTTCTCCCAGCACAAAATTTCTTACACCGCGTCTTGACGGCGATATCGTCATCAACTCGAGCTCTGATTGGTCAATTATAAAATCTCTGCGATGAAAAATCCCAAGTCAAGACACGGTGTTACACCGTGTTACTCAAAATGAACATGCGTCGGCCGCTCTGGTCGTGCTTGTTCGTGCCGTGCTTCGGCCCCATTGAATTTTTCTTCTCTGCTTTGTGCGATATTCGTCCCGTCAGCCCAACAAGTAACGATACTGCTGAAGGAATGATTTCATTTTGTTTCGTTACTTTATGTAACGTTTTCGTTTTCATTACTTTAGCATATCACGAAAAATTAGAGAGTAAGGAATTTTCGAAGTCTTATTTCGAAAAATTTGTTTAAAAATCATCTTTGTTTCCACTTTTTTTAAAGAATTTTTTCTATTTAAACTATTTTAAGATTTTGATCCATGAACACTGTTATTGTGGTTTCTGTATCAATGTGAAGATGAACGGAAGTTTATTATCATCTTTTAACCAATTTTTAAGGCTTAATGAACATAAACGTAGCTATTTTTGCAGAGAAACTGGTTCCCAACTTCGCGACTAATGAATCTCAATGACTTGCGATAGAAAGAATATGGAGTTTACTGAAATCACAGGCAAAGTAATGAAGTAACGAGTAACGAAATAAAAGTAATGATTACCGTCATCAAAAGTAATGATTCGTTATCGTTACTTAAAAGTAACGAAACTCCACATCACTATTAGAGAAGAGATTTTTTTCTCAATCAGGGTATTCACAGTCCTCTTTTAAATTGCAAGTAATTTTACCGCTCGGTAATTCTGTCAAATTTAACAGATTTTTACCGAGACGGTAATTTGGTTCATGTAAAAATTAATTACCGGATTCGGTAATTGTAGACATGCCTTGAGTCGTGTTTTCCGGCCCGGTTATTCGGTATCAAGAATCAACCGCGAGTGGCGCTAGTAATGTTTTAGTTGTCAAATTTTCTCGCTGGTTATCTCATCGGACTGCAATTTTTTTCAATTTTGATAGCCGTTGCCACAATAGAAATTCAAAAGAATATATCAAACATGGATTTAAAGGTATGTGACATATTTTACAATCAAATTCCCAGTTCATGATTTGGTCACGTATCCAATAAAAGCGCTGTTCTCAAATCTGTGCTGTGGGATGTTCATAGCAGAATATTTTCAGTCTTTTAATATTACCGAAAACACCGAATACCGAAAATTAAAAGAGGACTGTGAATACCCTGAATATTCTCAGATTTAAAAATAAATCCCCTTTATTACAAAATACAGTGGACGCGCGTTTATATGAACTAATTTAAATACATTGAGTGCATGTAAGTGGGGTTTTCATATAAACGGGGTTTAACTTTACAGGAGCAGAATCGCCTAAGGTAGCTAATCCTGATTATCAGTTGTCGATTTTGCGAGACATCGTCCGTTGGAAAGTTTTTCAAATTGCGACCATAAAGCAATCACAATGTAATGATACTCTGGTAGATCCCACTTTTCATTTGAAATATTGGACTAAAAATTGTATACTTGTCATCTTATCGGAGCCCAAAAACTTCACCGATAATTATGTCACCGAATCGATAGTTCAACTTTCGAATATCCTATCCCGATTTCGACTCCTGAATCTCTAAAAGCTCTAACTCTAACTCCGACTTCGACTCCTGAATGTCTAAAGGTGCCTGTCCACATGAGAGTAAATGTCGGCGAGAATCTCTCGATAGCAGCTACTCGCAAATGGACACGTCTCTGAGAGTCGCTCGCAGAAACTCGCAAAAACTCGCGAGCTAGTTTCTGCGAGCAGTCAAAAGTGATTCTACTCTCTAGTATACACGCCTCCTCTGAACTGCCGAGTAACTCGGCAGATACGAACGGCGTTTGAATTTTGCGAGTCGCTCTCGAGAACTCGCCAAAGCAAGATGTCAAAAAAATCAAGATATTGGTCACCGGAGGAGATTAAAAAGTTAATCGAACTGTATGAAGTGAACGAAGTTCTGTGGAATGTTAAAAATGACGAATACCGCGATCGTGTTAAAAAATGAAAAGCTTCTTTCACTATTCTTCCTATCGTACATACGGGTATCCGAAATAGGTACTGTACTATATGAATCTCCTAATGAAATATAATATTGAACTATTGTAACATTTCTGTGTTTATGATTTTTTGTAAATAAGCTTACCAGATACAAAAATCTTAATGTAACCATTAATAAAAAATCATAAACACAGAAATGTATCAATTGTTCAATATTATATTTCGATCCCGTACAGATATTGTTCTCTCATTTTTGTAGTTTTTTTTTTACGATAACCGGTCCGAAAATTTTGATTAAAACCTCTATTTCCGAACTTGTTACCCTACAAAAATTTCTAATTTGTTGCGCGTTTTCAATTTCAATTCTCTTATTAAACTTTTCCCGGTACCCAAAAGATTTCTCCTTTGAATCCAGGACTTAACCCAGTACTTTGGTTTGGCTGATTTTGTTTGTCTCTTGTTTGTGATGACATTTCGATTGCTTTCCACTTTCTATCGTCCATCACTCTCAAATGGACAGGGTTTGGAGAGTTCTCGCGAAAGTGCGTTTTGCTAGACACTCGCCGAGAGCTCGCAATAGAAAAGTCGCGGAAATTTACTCTCAAATGGACAACCTCCAGCGAGTAACTCTCGAGAGTTTTTCAGGATTGGCAGATTTCTCCTTATTCTTGAGTTTGTATACTTTTCAACTTCGGTATTTAGGTACTCTCATGTGGACAGACACCTTAAAGGGTCTAACTTCAACTGCGACTTCGACTCCTTCGGCTAAATGAAATCACTGAATCACCTCAAACCCAAAATCAAACGGATTTTGGTCTCAAAACATTGAGGTTTGAACTAAACTAGATGACCAATGGAGGTAGAATAGCCAGTTCGGACTTAAAGTCGACAAATTTTCTACGACTCCGACTCTTAAGCTCTCTTGTGAAAATTGAACGACTTCGACTCGTAAAGCAATAATGTTGTACCGACTCTGACTTCTCGACTTCCATTTCGACCCCACAGCCCTGGATTAGACACATTTTAGCAATGCATACTTCGTCTGGGTATCAGCAGAGTAAATTTTGGAAATTTTGTAAATAAGTTTGCAAGATTTTTTAATAAATATGAAATTTTCCATTAACCGAATTTTCACAAAGATTTCCAAATACAAAGAAATTTATTTAATCGCACATTTAAAATGAAAAATATTTTTACTCGCAGATCTAATCCTAACCAAGTTTTTGAAAATATTAATTTTTTATTACAGTTATTCTCCAATTTATTATAGATATAAGTTTACTAACTTGTATATATGTACGTATTTATAGTTTTGTATAATTAAATGTCATAAAGAGTCCAACTAATTTGCCATAATATGAGTAGTTGTTAAAGATAAAAGTTTTGGGATTATAAAGCCTTGATGGACATGTCAGTTAACCTTTGATAGTCGACGGATCATAGACCCAAATATATTAAGTAAGTAACAACAAAGATGCATGTTCTCGCACATTTTCTCGTCCATATACATTTATGATGTTGGTAGTCATCTGGCAAACACATCTCTGGAAGCGGATTAATGCCGTGCAAAGTGTTTGTTTATTGGAAATATCAACACAAGGAGCTTCCTGTTATGATACCTTCACCACTCCATAACATACTTTAAGGGAATCACAAAATACAACAAATCTACACATATGGAATTTCTAACATTTATTTATAACATTATCTCTATATCTACATATCTAGGCATTAAGTAGACAGGACAAAAACTCCTACTGTTCACACGTTGTTATACAAAGAAGACAAAAAACCCTTTCAGCATACGAAATTGCGATTAATTGAAGAGAGAGTAGATATCTTGTATAACGAACGTATCGTAATTTTAGGAGGATGGTAATAAATGTTTATGGTATCCCAAAGAATCAGCTTTTCCCATCAACAGCAATAGGGTTAAAGTTTAAGTAATACATGGATTAGGTCTTGTGGAATTTTTAATATTAGTTGAAGAGAAATTAAATAAAGCTCTTCGGTTTACCATATCTAAAAGATGGTTTCCACTTTGTTAAACTTATGAGAATATTTAGAACCGATAGTTTTTTTTTAATTTATAGAAGGCATTATTACCTTTTTTCAACATTATAAAGTACAACTAGTTTTCCTAAAACTTGTCTCGAATAAAAGTGTTGTAACAAAAAAAAACCCCCATGTGGAAATGATGAAAAGTCTTTTTCGTTTTTCACCTTTTCTACATCTCTATGACAAAAATACAGCACATCTTGGGTTGATTTTCCAGCGAAACAGAAGTTATCTATCTTTTCATTTCCAGATAGATCACTTTGGCTTCGCCTGAAAATTGACTTAAGGTGGTTTGTGTTTTTGCCACAGATATAAGAATGGTATTAAAATCACTTTTTTATACCCGTATGGTGAAACCAAAGGGTATATTAGATTTTCCTTACCGTTTGTAACGCCAAGATCCCGTCATCACACAAAAAAATGAATTACACCAGTGTGTTTAGAATGATGAAAATATTTAATTTTTGCATGTCCGTCCGTCTGTCTGTCTGTCTGTCTGTCCGTCTGTCCGTCTGTCCGTCTGTCCGTCTGTCCGTCTGTCCGTCTGTCCGTCTGTCCGTCTGTCCGTCTGTCCGTCCGTCTGTCCGTCTGTCCGTCCGTCTGTCTGTGGCGCGGATTGCGGGCGCACGGATTGAACTAGAGATTTGAAATTTTGAGCAGATCCGTTTTTCGGTAAATGCGAGGCTAAGTTCGTTCATGGACAAAAATGAACCATTAGAGGGGGTACCCCCCATACGAACGAAAACGTTTTTTGTGAATATCTGCTTCTTATCAAAAAAGTGCAAAAACAAAAGTTATTTAGGATATTTTCCTGGCATATATTTTTTCTGGTTTTTGCATAATAGGTTTTTAATTTTTTTTAAAATACATACGAATTGCACCTTTATATGTCTGCGACAAAATTATTATAGTTGAATAATTTTGTCGCTTGATATAAAAGTTCATATTGTATCCGGTTCGTCCTGGATTTTTATAAAACAATGTTTCCTGTAGTTCTTATTATGAGAATTTATTTTTTATGAAGATTTACGTTTATTTTTAATATCTATGTGTTATTTTGTAAATTAGGTTGATTTTTGCAAAACTTTTCATTTGATTCGCATTCATTTTTCCCGAAACGCAAACACATGATCAATTGCTGCACGGTTAAAATTATTGGACTAATTTTTAATCCCATTTCTGGAATTCGACATTTTTCTATTAAATTTCAATCCTCTCAAATGATTAACTACATTTTTAATCAAACTTGTATTATTTTTCAAAACTTTTTTAAAATTTGACAGAGTGTAATAAAAAAAAGTAGTAGGGCAAAAGGCAAGTAGTGAAAACCGGAGATCTTAAAAAAGCACTTACTTCCACAAAAAAACTACCGCACTATTTACTCGCGTGGTTTTAACACTAAACATACCAGCACTTAATACATACCTATTTCTACCATGGGCGGTCAAATGACCAGCTGTGGTAGATAACGGTATATGACAAGTATTACTCAAAGTAAACAAAATATAAATAAAAAATAATAATAGAATATTAAGTGTATATATAATAAATAGAAAAATTCATGAAGTCAAGTGCGCAAAAACGATAAGATTATATGCGCTTTTTCAATGCAAAAGTCCATAAGCGGTCAAAAGACCGCTTGTGGTATGTTTAGTGTCAAAAAACTGTACATGTACCACCAGTGGTACACGATGTCACGAACGTGTTTATAAAAAAAATTTTAATAAAATAATAATCTTTCACGAGATTAAATTTTAACCTTTTTTCGGTGTTTTAAAAAGATTAAAATTTGGCCCAAATTTTTTTTAATACCTTTAGAACAATGTGACCAGGCTGAGATGTTATACCTTTCTCTAGAAAAGACTTGTCCCTCAAATACCCACATTTTCGCATGTGCATCAACCATAGCATCTTTCCATGGCACCCAGTAAAGACACAACTTGTTTCCTGATGTGGTCAGCATGTTCCGTCCAACATAATTTTTCATCTATTATCATGCCCAAGTATTTACTCAATTTTTGTCACCCGTTCCAAAATGCCGTCAATTTTGACATTTAGTGAAATGTCTGACTTGTTTTTCTATCTAAAGATAATAAATGGTTAATCTGTTTGACAGTGCCCACATTCCAAATTCCTTTAAATTACAATTAATCTGACCTTTCAATAATCTCTGCGAATTGACTTTGTATATCAGACCTGTGTCATCCGCGTAGATCACGTAATCACCTTTCAGTTGAGCCTCTTGAATGCTTTGAATAAACAGAAGATAAAGAGTAGGTCCTAGCACTGACTCTTGAGGTACTCCTAGCAAAGATTACTTTTTTATCACTGTAAGTATCAGCTAATTTTGTTTGCATCATTCATTTTTCCAGATAAGAATCAAAAAGCTGAAGTGCAATGCCTCTCACTCCCATCTCCTCTAAAGTTTCTAATAAAATTGCATGATTTTTTAAGATCAATCCATATTGTGCATACACGTTATCCCCGATCTATCCTGAGTTAATTTTACTTAGAACTACCGTCATAGCGGATTCCGTACCCCTGTTTCTTTTGAGAAAACCAAATTGATGATAGCCGAAACCTCCAGTTTTAGCTACAAAGTCTGAAAGCCGTTTATTTATTACCTTTTCAAAAATTTACTGAACGTACGAATAAGAGATATTGGTCTATAATTTCCAGGATTGCAAAGAGGAACAACAATAGATTTTTTTCAGACATTGTGGAAAATCTTCTTTTACTTAATGAGATTTGATACAATTGGTGAAATCACAATTGCAAGATTTTTAACATCTAACACCGTTATCCCGTCGTTATGATATTTAGTATTTTTTGCTCATAAAAAACAAAATGGATGGCACAGAATAATTTGATTTTACAGCCCAATATAACTATTATCAAGGCCCTGTTATACCAATCACTGAAAAATTAAAAAAAAGTCTGAAGCTTACTTACTATGACGATCCTCAATATTTAAAAGGAAAATATCATTTACAAAATAACTAGCAACATATGAAATGCAGGGCAAATAAATAAAAGCTATTTTACGACATTTCAAAAACTATTAATTTTAAAAACAGCAGGGCAACGAGTTTTTTATTTTCTCATCAAAACCCACTGTTTTTGATCGACCTGCAAGCAGCATGGCAAAACTTGCCCTGCGTATGAAATAGACGTAACACCGGATTCGTGATCGGTGACCTGTCGTCGTCAATTTAAACATTTAGTGAAATGTCTGACTTGTTTTTCTGTCTAAAGATAATAAATTTGGATTTGCTTTGATTGATGGTTAATCTATTTGACAGTGCTCACATTCCAAATTTCTTTAAATCGCAATTAATCTGACCTTTCAGGACCTTCTGTTACGCATTTTGATATTCCAACACCGGATTCGTGATCGGTGACTTCGGAAACCCCCTAATGCCGATTTTCCCGGGAAAAACCGGAAAAGGATATTTTCGTTATCCTTACAGGACCTTCTGTTTCCAATTTTGAAAATCTAACATAGGTAAAAACCTGCTCCTAGCAACGCAGATCATTTTGCCAAAAATTGCGTTAAAATCGGTTCAGTAGTTTTTGAGTTTTGTGATCTCAGACAGACCAACAGACAAACATCCATTTTTATATAAGAAGATACGATTTTTCGATTATTCGACTCGGGGGCAACCCCGCCTAATTCCTCTTACCTACAAAAAATCATTTGATGACCACAGGAAATTGTTTTTTTATTTACGGACCGTGATTTTGATTCCATGTAGAGATATATGTAATAATTTATTCTTGATATTAAATGAGCTTTTAATTTCATTTGTAATTACTTTAAAATTGCGTGACAATACTTTTATTACAAAGTCTTTACTTTTTCTGTTGAAAACATATTTCTAAAAATGTTGAAAACTGTGTTCGCATCTATTTTATTTCTAGCCTTGCCCAACATATGTGCATCTGAGGTAAAAAAAACTGTTTTTAATAAATGCAGATGTTTAAATATTGTAAAATTTAGCAAGCCTATTGCTTGAAAATCGCCTTTCTAAAATACTGGAGTGATAACAATATACTAAACTTCAGCTTGAGTGTTGATTATTTCGATCGAAGTTTTACTGTGAATGTCTCCTTTGATGCAAAACGTGTTATAAAAGATATATACGCGCATAATTTCATCACAGTTCAATCGCATGGCAAGAAATTAATTCTATCGAATAGAACAATCGACATATGCAAAGTTCTGAATGGAAAAGTCACAGCTGGATTTTCTTGGTTCTTTCTTGGAAGACTTTTGGAATCGAAAACTATACCGCATGACTGTCCAGTTAATCCGGTAATTTCTATCTGTTTATATGTTAATAAAATCATATCTGAATGTATAAATTACGAAACATTGATTTTTTTTCAGGGATTCTACTCAATTCCAAATTTTTCACCGGATTATAGTGCCCTTCCACCAATACTTCCAACTGGAATTTTAGATTATGAATGCCGACTAATGACTAAAGACAATGAAAATTTGAAGATCATGATGAAGTTAAATCTTAAGCTAAGGTTTACTCGAATCACACGAACAATGACATGCAAATAATGTAATACATTTGATTTAATTATATAGTTTAATTACATATAATTTTCTTTTAAAATTTTCAGCTGTGGGAATTAAATACGGATCCCTGCTACTGTCAAGTTTAAGGGAAAAAAATTCACTTATAGCAGGATGCAGGACAGATCAATAACTAATTCAATTTAAGTGTTTTTAAAAATCGTATATATAAATATGTGATTGGGTATAAAATGTTAAAAAATTGTTTTGCTTTTTTTTGAAGGGGGAGATAAATAAATCAAAAAATATCTGTATCAATTGAATATGTATGTAAGAATTTTTTTCTACGTAACTTAACACATTTAGTAGTTACTACACTGAGGGAAACCGCCATGTAGTAGAATCAAGAAGTGTCATTTGATTTAACTGATTTTCAACTCCAAAACCAAATGTTCTTTATTTGAACTAAAAGAGAAAGTAGTAAAAACAAACACCTAACCATTAAATGTATCTAAAATTAATTAAATGAAAAGTATTAAAAACGAAACCCAACCAGTTAATTTAACTGTCTGGCAGAGAGCTCTTTCTTACGTCATGCAGTGAAAACAAATAAGCGAGCACTTATTTTGAATTTATATTGGCGAATAGAAAAGAGAACGAGAGAGTATCATCATAGTTTAGAGATATATAGTTAGGAAACGCGAAAGAAATTTTTTCCTCAAGAAGAGTACGTTGTCGTCTGTTTCATTTGCTTTGTAAAGACAATGATGAGAGAACTATAGATAAATTACGGTTGATAAAATTTCGAAGCAATGAAGAGTCCACCCAGTGACATATAGGCCTGTCTCATTGCCTTCGTCAGTACACGAAATGTTTAGTGTATACAATGTGGGGGAGTTGCCATATCTCAATATTAAGCATTATTAAATTTCAATATAGTAGAGTACCTACATGATATGGTATTTCCCATCGCATTGCATAAATAATTTTGATTTTTCGACGATTTTAATTTTTATACAACTCACACAACATTATAAAAGATTATTAAACCACACAATATGCGCGATATTATTTAAAAACATGAAAAAAATTTAAAATAATTCAAATTTATTTTTAAAGAGTTGACGATTATAAAGGTTCTCTAGTTAAAATTAAAAAGAGGGTCAATCGCACATTTTAGAAGTGCTGGCAATTCTAAAAAGAGAAAAATGCCAAAAAGTAAAGTTTGTTGAAATATCGTGTTTTTTAATGCTACAAAATTTGATTCTCGAAGGAATTTTATGTGCTATGAAAAGTGTTTAGAGCAGTGCTATAAAAGTGTTTTTTGTAGTCCTGACATTCGTTTGAGGCGAGTATTTAACAGGCAAAAACAAAATGCTACCTTTCCAACGACGATGGGAGCCAAAAAAATGTTCTTTCCGGGGTTTTAGTGAAATCTGTGGAACATTCCCTAACTAAACTTATCAAAAACTCTTTTCAGGGCATTTCAGTGCATTATATTATAATAAAACCAGCGTTAAAAAAATCTCAATGCAGCCCCGTTCCAATGTTATACGAAAATGTAAACATAACGCTGGCGTGATTTCATGGTATGTGTGTCATTTGACAGAACTCTTGTGCAGGGTTATCAATGGATTCTGGTGGGTATTTTTGGTTTTTGGTATCAAGTGAAATTGATTTTGATCGACCCTGCACGAATCTTCGAAAATGACAGTGTTTTTGTCTCATTCGTGAAATTCATTTAGATGTAAAGGAGTAAAAGGGATTACTATTTCATGTGATTTCCGAAACTCTTCGTTTTCTATAGTGTTGCTCTTTTGCCTACCGCGAGTGCACGAGAAACTGGGTTCGAGATTTATCTATTAGTTCTTTCATCATTGGTAAAGACACTAATTGCTTTTGTGTGAGAAATGCAAAACTCTCGGGATATTTCGTATTGTCGCCAGAACATTCCATAAAATGTTCCTTGCCAGGCATTTTTTCTGTTTAAGCAACGTAAAAAGTGAAATAAAAGTGTTTTTTTTTTTGCTAAAAAATCCTATCGCCATTGACAGTTGAAGAAATTGTGAAAGGCCGCTGTCGGCCCTTGTGCATGTGTTGGTTCAATATTTTGGTTTGTTCTGTGCGAGTATTACAAAATGATTTTTTTCAACAAGTCCATTTGAGCTAAAGGATAAAAAGAGAGAAATTATGCTGTCGACTACGGAATGATGCTGTCGACTACTTCTTTCTACAGGCGGCAAACGGAAAACCACGTTTGTGTCATATCTATAGCACAGTATACAGTAAACAAACTTCATACATAAAATGTGAAAATAACCTGTGTAACCGAAAACGAATAACCCAAAAAAACCTAAATCTAGGCATTCTAATTGGTTAGAAAAATCTCAAATTATTGGGGTACAAAGAATGAACAAGCAATATGACCACAAAGGAATGTAATAAAAGTGAAACAGAGAAAGAAATATACTGTTAAAGATGAGAGCCGCAACGACGTTACCAGATTAGTCAGTTGCGAAATGTATTTTTTGCCTTAGAAATTAAATACAATTCTAAAAAAAGTTGCAAAATATGTTCGTTTGAATATAGAAAATTAGAAATTCAGTCCAAACTGGTACTGCATTTTTTCTCAAACGTCATTATTGCTTTGAAATTAGCATCAAGTCGTTTGTAAAATGATTTTGACGGACCGAAGATTTGATATTAATTGCTTTTCTACTATATCCTGACAATTTAAATTTTCTATCCAAATTTTCAACCTAAAATGAAGAATGTTTGTACTTTTATAAGAAATGGTGGTCAAAACAGATTTCAATTTTTAAATTTCCCTCCTCTGAAATATAAAATCAACAGCAGAAAAATCAGATTCGGCAATGCCGTTTGGAATTGTTTCTTTTAGTTGCTCTGATTTGATGGGAAACGAGTCGGGTGGATTTCGGTTTCATTATTTTTCTCAATTTCCTGTGAAATGAAGTGAGTGATTTATACAGAAAGTTTATAATTTAGTGTTTCCATACTATTTCGTGTATTCCGCTGATATTTTATTTAGCTTTTAATCTTTATGCCGACTAAATTTCACGCAAAACACATTGCGAAATGCAAAAGATACCGATCAGCTGTGTCGCTTTTGTTTACAAATTTTCGGTTACACGCATATATGGCTGTGCTGTTTGCTCTCGTGTTTTCTGCCTATGAATATGGTGTGTTTTCTTTACTCTTACATGTTAAATTGGGTTATTTTCGAGTTTGTTTACTGTATACTGTGTCTATAGTAAGTCTCTAATCTATGGTATCATCATCGTCGTTGGCGGCACACACAAATGCATTTTCTTTGTTTTTATCAGAGATGAAAATAAGAGTTATTTTTTCTCTCTTTATCTCTCCTTTCAAGTTTCACTCACGACTAATAACGTTTTCGCTGTGTGAAAAAATATCTCTGAAGGAGATGAGTTTTACTTGTGCGACGAAAAACTCAAGAAGAGAGATAAATATTTTCTGTAAATAAATATCAGTTCTAATGAGAGATAAATATTTCCTGAAAATAAATATCAGTTCTAATGAGAGATAAATATTTCCTCAAAATAAATATCAGTTCCAATGAGTTTTATTTCGCTGAGCTGACGAAAAACTCATTTGGTCGATTTTGTATGGTGTGGCTAGTGTACGATAAGAAATTATTATTTATCAGTGTTGCACTTTCATTTTTTTTAAAAGTAATAAATTGCCTGTCCAAAATGTACTAAATGTAATAGATTGTTAATCCGCCAGTAATAATTGTTGAGCACACTTTGCAATAGGCTGATTCAGCCCTTTCTTTTACCCAAGAAAACTGTTGCAACCATTCTTTGCGGAATTTTTGGACGTAACACTCTTTGTTTTCTTTCTTCAGACTAAAGAAAGAAAGAGAAAGCGGCATAACTTGTAAACTTAAAATTTTGGGTTTGACTTACCACGGGATCTCATTTTCTTGATCCGTGGGGGATTTTGGGGGCAGTGGCTCTACTGGCAGCTCATCGCTTCAGTTAGGTTTGACCCTTTTAAAATGCCTTAAGAGATGTCTTTTAGGTTTTTTGGGCCTACATCATAACCAAACAAAATTTACAGGTACAATGCCATTCTGAAAAGCAATTTTAGCGCAAACGAACAACTGGCAAAAGATGTCAACAGGGATGGGACAAGCAAATAGGCTATATACGAATGGCATTTTATGATGAGTACAATAAACTAATTTCACGAAAAATGATACTAGATTCCAAAACAGAGAGGTAGATTCTTTTTTTAAATCACGCAGCTGAATCAAAATTAAAGTTTGTTTATAATGAAAGAATCCATACATTTTGAGTTTGGGTCCAAATGTACTAGATTTGGCTAAAAATGGCATACGTAAGTAATAGGTATTTTCAGAGCTTGAAATGTACTAAATCTATTACGATTGTACTAAAAGTGCAACACTGTTATTTATTGTAAAGTAAATGAAAACGATATTTTTTTTTTTACTTTGTATGAAACTTTTTTCTGGGGGGTGGTAGGGGGGGTGATTTCTTTTTTTGGAAAATAGTACGGAGCAAAATAAAATTAGGGAGGAAATTTCTGAACAGCACACGACTTTCTTATCGTTTACGATGTTTCTCGCTTTGTTTGATACGTGGTCTTTTTAATATTATGTTGCTTTTATGGGGTGGTGATGGGTGGATGATGGGTGGGTTAGTAGGGGGTGTGGTGAGGGGGGAAGGGGAAGGGGTGGTGGAGGGGGGGGGGGGATTTTTTTTCCAAAAATTTTTTTTTTTGGAAAATAGTACGGAGCAAAATAAAATTAGGGAGGAAATTTCTGAACAGCACATGACTTTCTTATACAAAAAAATTTTTTTTTTTTCAGGAAAATACCCTAGAGCAAAATAAAATTAGCGAGGAATTGTCTGAACAGCACACGACTTTCTTATACAAAAAAAATTTTTTTTAGGAAAATACCCTAGAGCAAAATAAAATTAGGGAGGAAATTTCTGAACAGCACATGACTTTCTTATACAAAAAAAAAATTTTTTTTAGAGCAACATAAAATTCTTGAGGAAATTTCTGAACAGCACATGACTTTCTTGTACAAAAAAATTTTTTTTTCAAGAAAATACCCTAGAGCAAAATAAAGTTAGCGAGGAAATGTCTAAACAGCACACGACTTTCTTATACAACAAAAAATCGATTCTTAAATATAAAAATACACTATTTTAAAGACACGGGTTTTTTATTTTGTATGTTGATTTGGATATAGAATGGGGCATTCAGGAACTAACTGAAAAATAAAATTAATTTACCTATGTTGGTGATACACTGAAACATATATTGGACGTGATGTCGTGCAATGAGTTGGGGAAACGGAGCGTCAAAGCGAAGCGCCATTTTAAATCGTCCCATAGTAAGCCACTGGTTTTACTTTTGAAGCATCGAAATGTAAAAGCTTACGCACGCCTTGACGCGTCATTGTGTTTTCGCTATCAAACAAACCAATTCAAACCCTGATTTCAGTGCGGTATTAATGTTTTACTATGTCATCTATGTCCCATTCATACAAATAAAAAACCCGTGTCTCTAAAATAGTGTATTTTTATATTTAAAAATCGATTTTTTGTGGTATAAGAAAGTCGTGTGCTGTTCAGACATTTCCTCGCTAACTTTATTTTGCTCTAGGGTATTTTCCAAAAAAAAAAAATGTTTGGGAAAAAAAATCCCCCCCCCCCCCCTCCACCTCCCCCTTCCCCTTCCCCTTCCCCCCTCACCCCACCCCCTACTAACCCACCCATCATCCACCCATCACCACCCCATAAAAGCAACATAATATTAAAAAGACCACGTATCAAAAAAAAGCGAGAAACATCGAATATAAGTTTTTGACGACACATAAATGAGTTTTATTTTGCTCAATATAAATATTCCTCTTCGAATAGAGTTTTTCAAGTCAAGGAGTTTTTCAAAAACTCATTGAGTATAAGTTTTTCACAACATTTTAAATCTCTTTAAAAAAGAGTTTTATTCTGCTCGGCAAAAATATTCCTCATCAGGACTGAGTTTTATTTTGCTCGACATAAATATTCCTCATCAGAAGTGAGTGTTATTCTGGTCGATATAAATATTCCTCATCAGAAGTGAGTCTTTATAAAAATTGAGAAATATTTTCATCTCTGGTTTTTATGCACGCAGAATTTCAAAGATGGCGATATGGTTATCCTGATAATTTTTTTTATCAACCTGATAAAGAAAAATTCGTTTTAGGGAAAATATCTTCATCTAGAAATTAATTTGAGTTATTTTTTGTGAGATTTTTGATGACCCCTTTCCTGATTTTGTTTTGAAATATATGAAAAACTACAATTGCCAGGTACCAATAGTCAAATACTCTGTATGATGACAGGCAAAATGTTTATTAAAAAAATTCCATTTGTTTAGGAGAAGGGGAAAGGAGTGGTCCGACTGGATTTTGATGTATGGAACGGTTGTGTAAAATTATATTCTAAATAGGTTTTACCTTTATTTATTTTTTTCAATACGACTCACCGCTTTCGAGATAATTGCAAAAAACTATTTCGTTTATACGGGGAAGGGGGAAAGGAGTGGTCTAACTGGATTTCGATGTAAAGATAAATTATGTAAAATTATATTCTAAACACATTTCACCTCTATAAATTTTTCGATACGAAGCACAGCTTTCGAGAAAACAGGAAAAAAGTATTCCATTTGTATGGGAGAGAGGGAAGCAGTGGTCGGATTGGATTTTGATGTACGGATGAAGTATGTAAAATTCTATTCTAAACACATTTTACATTTAAAAATTTTCCAAGAGGATTCATCATTTTCGAGAAAATTGCAAAGAACTGTTTCGTTTGTATGGAGGAAGGGGGAAGGAATGGTCCAATTTTGAAATACGAGAAAAAAAAAATGTAACCAAATTGAGAAAAAATAAATGTAACCAAATTCGAAGAAAATTAAAATTTCCCTAATTTTTTCCTTTAGTGGTTTTTACGCTTCTTTAATGATTCTCGAGATTTTTGAAAAAATATATTGTTCTTTTTACATATTTCTCGGAAACTAATTGTAAACATTGCAGATGAAACTTTTGTGTTGACACATTTTATGAAATTTTATCGCTTACTATTAATATATCAATGTAAGATATTTTTGTATTATTTATTTACATTTATATGGGGCGATAACATCTTTCACTGTGATTTCAAGTCCACTCAACTTGCTTTACGAAATGAGTATTGATAGTTACCGCTTGGTGTCAACAACATCATCGGTCTAGATTGCTATCACGGCCTCTACTGTTGATGGGTTGCAATGTAAAAACTTTATAAATGTTATAATTCATCCATAGTTGGCAATCCATGTAAAACTGTAGGCGCGAAGCAGGGAAGAAATAAACCTCAATTGAGAAGGCCCAGACGCCCAGACTCTCCGAGAGCTGTAGCGCTGAGGATGATGATAATAGCATAGATTAGAGAGTTACTATAGATAAGAAGAAAACGCATTTTCCCATATACTTACGGTAGAGGAAATAGTTGCGCTAGTGGAATATTTTCTGATGAAATCGGTATTCGTTTTCACTCCTTCACGTTCAATTGGAATGCACAATAAGCAAAAAGACTTTTCGATTTGCCATTGTCACTGAGTACACTAAAAGTACAATTTTCACCAAAAAAATTGCAAAATCTCTAACACAATTTTCGCAGAATTTTTTTTTTTAATGAAAAATACCGTATTTCGTGAAAAAAAGCTTCAAATCAATAATAATTTATCAGAATTTTCACCAAATATTAAATTATCTCGTCTAATGAGGAAACACAAGACCAATTTCATCATTCACCCTGCACACTGAATTTCATCAGGGGTGCGTTCCTTTATTCCCGAGTAAAGTAAAGGTTGGGTTTGTCAAAGTTAGAACAGCTGATTGCCAAAGTTGAAATTTTACCGACGTTAACTTTGATTAAAAGAACGCGATTTGGTTAACTTTGACAGCAGTGATGTGCACAACAATACATTAAAAATATGTCGGACCAACAAATGATCAAAGCAATCTTTTTGGGAGCTGCGGAAGTGTTTGAAAACCAACAGAAGCTTTATATTGAAAACAATGAAAAAAAACTCATTCGAAACTACGAGACGAATTGACAGTTGATTGACAGTTGTAATCGTCTCGGTTAACTTTATCGCGTTCTTTAATTACAATCAAAGTTAACTTTCTCCAACTCAGATCTCGAGCAGAGTTGAGAAAAGTAATGCCCTAAACACATGTGCAGATTTTCTGCATGCAGAGCTGCATGCATATCTGCAGCTAAGACACATGAGCAGATTTTTTTGACATTTAATCGCATCGGCTGCTATCAACAATGGAAGAAGAATTGGCCAATTTTTATATTGGAAATGGATGGATCACCTTTGGAAATGGATGGATCACCTCATGTTCCTGAAAGACGTAGATAACGTCAATACAAAGTATTGAATATTTTCTACTGGACTTTCCTTTTCCTTTTCTTTCCTTTTCCACTGTGTACGAATTTAGTCCATAGTCTCTTTGCTAACCGTCGATTTTGCCAAACACCAAAAAAGAATGCTCGGTTGGCATCACTAATTCTGCGCAGAGAAAGTTGAATTTGAGATACCATGCAGCTCTGCGCTGCATGCAGAATTTACATGTGTTCCACTTCGTATAAACGTGTGTATTTAAATTCCGCTGCATGCAGAATTCTGCACATGTGTTTAGGGCATAACTCTGACAGCTTAACTTTGGCATTTAGGAACGGCAGTAAAGTTTACTGAGCGTTAACCGTAGGCATTTAAGAACGCATTTCTTTTTACCGCGGTTAACCATGGTTAACCACGGTTAATAAAGGAACGCACCCCAGATAACTCATACGACACAAACACAAACATATCCGGGGCCAGCGCGATTCGTATGAACACACGTTTTCCATTTTACTTTCATTTGTATACCACGCAAAATGTGTTGCCCGACTCACAAATTGCAGTTTCAAGGCGCGAAAATTTGCAATATATTTTGAATTCATGAAAAGATTATGCTCTATTTACTTAATTACTTAACGTAATTGTATTACCGTATGTTTTTTTTCTATTTCTAATTATGCAATTTCTAATTTCTTTCTATATATATATATATATATATATATATATATATATATATATATATATATATATATATATATATATATATATATATATATATATACGTTCAATTGTTTGACAAAATTAAACAATTTATATCAGAAAACAGATTTGGCTGAGTTCAATCAATCGACAAGATTTCCTACAACAACAAAACCTGGGAAATTATCGTGTTTGCGAAACTACGAAAAAAAAATAGTTGAGCTTAAAATAATTTTCCCGATTTAATTTCAAGGTATAAATTACGCGTAAAGCGATCTGTTTAAAATAATTTTTTAAGAAAAATTTAAGTACAGAAATCTCAATACCATGTCAGTAATCTTACTGAGGGTGGTGTGGAAAGTCACTTTTAAATATATCTTCCGAGCAAAAATTAATATAACTTAAAAATTAATAATGTAATGATATTTTTACAAATGCTCTCAAATTGAAATTTTAACTGTCTAGATAAATTTTTCAACAAAAAAATTATTTTCATACACGACAAAAGTAGTATGTGGCAACACAATTTCTCACACAAAAGCAATTCATGTCTTACGAAGCAAATGAAACAGACGATAATGTACTCTTCTTCAGGAAAAAATTTCTTTGTCGTTTTTCATCTATAGTAACTCTCTAATCTATGATAATAGCTTTCAAATGCATAAAAATCTATGAATTTTCCTTACACAAGTGCGGGGCTCCGCTATGATTTCGATTTTCAAGTGATTTTTTTGGAATTCGAAATCCACTTACCGTTTACCCCCTTAAGAGTGGAATTTTGCAAAACTCCACTTCTAAAAGGGTAAATGGCGAATGGATAATGGATTTCGAATTCCAAAAAATCACTTGATGAGCCAGTCAGTCAAGTCAACCACTTTTTTATAATAAATTTGATATTTACTTATAAATGCTCTTTTTTGTTAGTCCAAATTAAAGATTATAATATTACTTTTGTAGATAGTAATTTAAACGTTGATGTCCTTTAAGTAGGGTACGATTCAACATCATTCACGCCGTGTGATCAACAAATCTTTACTTACTGGGATATGGCTCTCCATAGATTAATTCAATTACCGATAATGAATTGTTCTAGCACTTACTTGTAAGCCGTCCCTTGAGGCGGACATTCTAGAAGAACACAAATTTAATAAAACTTAAGTGGACATCTTTGACAATTAACACCCCATTGTTTGTGCAATCCATTTAAGAATCAAAGTGTGGGTGGATATATGAACACAAATCTTCTTGGGAAAATTAATTAAAGCCAATATTGTAACATATTACCGTATTTGCGAAATTTGGTAGTAGTGGTGTGAATTTTGAAAACATATAATGTCGAATAAATACCATTGGATAGAAATAAATATTTCATTCCATTCAGTCTGCAAATGAATTTAATGGAGTCCAAATTGATTTATGATGATATAGACATGTTGTTAATGGCGCTTATGATTATTATTCAAGATATGATATGAATATTATTTAGCATCACATATTAAATTTTCCGCATATGTAATGCTCTTGCTGCAATATCACTGTTAGCCGTTAATAAGTATAATACTCTAAAATTCTACCGCTAGATGTTATGTTTGAAATGGAAACACAACAGAAATAAAACTTGTAGCCATTTTAAATGGAGAAAACATGTTATTTACAAAGATTTTATGAAATTAGATTACCTGGAGACCAATATAATAGTATGAGAAGAAAAATTCCGAAAGTAAAATTAAACAATATAAACATTGTGGGCCTTACCAATGAACATTTATAAAGTCGAGTTTAGTTAGTTTTGAAACTAGCGAATTTTAGTAGTTAACTTTTATATTATTACCAATGGCAAATTTAGTTTCGACTCTAACAAAAAAAAAGTATTTTAGTCTATGATTAAGTTGTTACTAATAAGTTAGCGACAACTCGTTGTTAAGAGCCATTAAAGTCTAGTACTAAAATTCACTAGTTTTAAGACTAAGTAAACTAAACTTTATAAATGTTCATTGGTAAGGCCATTGCCTCCTATAAACACAAGGCCTCAATATCTCAAAGAGCTTTATCATGACGTCACATCAGTGGTAAAGCTCTTTTCGATGTTGCTATGCAATTCAAATGGAGACAAACGAAAATTCGACTTTATCGGCTTATATCTCGGAAACTGTTCCTTTGCCGGAAAAACTGTTTTCACTTTCCTATAGAATATTCGATATTCTTGCTTTCAGTCATATGCCTTAGTTACCAAAGGCGAACAGAAAAAAAGTTATCGAACAAAATCTTAACAAAAGTGTGATTTTTCGTTTTCTCTTCACGTCGCTCTCCACTCCTACACCCCATCTAAAATCATATCGATTTGGGTTTTCGCAAATAATTTAATTGATACATATTCGACATGGTTGGGACATGAACCAAACGACAGATAATTACATTGAGTATAATAGTGCGTAAGTCAATTTGTTGTCGCATTGATAGTTTCCGAGATATGAGCCAATAAAATCGAATTTTCGTTTGTCCCCATTTGAATTGCATAGGAACATCCAAAAAAGCTTTACCGCTGATGTGACGTCATTTTTAGATATCGAGGCCTTGTGTTTATAGGAGGCAACGGTAAGGCCCTGTACAAATAACGTTCCTTTACCACGATCTCCTCAATACGGTTTCGCTATAACATGATCACAAGATGATCTTATGAAAGAATTATCAAGTGCGAGAGAACCACCATAAACTAAAGCATGCTACAGACAGAGCTACATGTCCGTAGACATGTCCGTGAAAACTGAATTTTAAGCGTCTGTAGGCTGGTAGACAGACGGTTGAGCTAGCTCGGTTGAGCTGAGCTAGCTCAACCGTCTGTCTACCAGCCTACAGACGCTTAAAATTCAGTTTTCACGGACATGTCTACGGACATGTAGCTCTGTCTGTAGCATGCTTAAAGCAAAAATTTACTGGAGATCTTGCGAGTGCCTTTTGCCTGGTATTGCAATAATTTTACGATTCGACGAAGTTCGTTTTTATGTGTTAAGCGCGGTTTACACGAAGAGAGTTACTGGAATCGAGTAGTGTGAATGTACACACACTAGTGTGAATGTAGCTGATCACGAATCCGGTATTAGATTTTCAAAATTCGAAACGGAAGGTCCTGTAAGGATAATGAAAATATCCTTTTTCCCGTTTTTCCCCGGGAAAATTTGCGTTATAGGGTTTTTGGGGTCGCTGATCACGAATCCGGTATTATATTTTCAAAATTCGAAACGGAAGGTCCTGTAAGGATAACGTAAATGTCCTTTTTCCAATTTTTCTTGAAACAATTGACACTAAGGGGTTTTCGAGGTCGCTGATCGCGAATCCGGTGTTCGATTTTTCAAATGCTAAACGGGAGGTCCTGTAATGATAACGAAAATGTCCTTTTCAAATTTTTCTCGCAAAAAAAAAACAGGCTTTGGGAGGTTTTCAGGGTTGCTTATCACGAATCTTGAGTTGGAATTTCAAAATTCGAAACGAAAGTTATTTATAGTTTTTTGGCATTCTAAAATTTACGCAAAAAAACTTTTAGCTGCCAACGAAGGGTCTGCTAATATATATAAATTGTTTTACGATAAATTGTTCACGATAAAATTGTTCACGATAAATTGTTTACTATAAATTGACCGGCACCCGATTGGACCATAATAAATCAGTTATAGCTGTGGCAATTTACATTTCTCCCAACCAATCAATAAATACAATTATTGAATTTATCCACGATAATTTGCTAAAGTACAAAATAAATATCAGTTCTAATGAGAGATAAATATTTCTTGTAAATAAATATCAGTTCCAATGAGTTTTATTTCGCTGAGCTGACGAAAAACTCATTTGGTCGATTTTGTATGGTGTGGCTAGTGTACGATTTCAAATAATTTTCAATGCATGATAAGAAATTATTATTTATTGTAAAGGGTGGATGATGGGTGGGTGATGGGTGGGTTTAGGGGGTGGGGTGAGGGAGGAAGGGGGAAGGGGAAGGGGAGGAATTTTTTTTCCAAATTTTTTTTTTTTTGGAAAATAGTACGGAGCAAAATAAAATTAGGGAGGAAATTTCTGAACAGCACATGACTTTCTTATCCAAAAAAAAAATTTTTTTTGTATAAGAAAGTCGTGTGCTGTTCAGACATTTCCTCGCTAATTTTATTTTGCTCTAGGGTATTTTCCTGAAAAAAAAATTTTTTTGTATAAGAAAGTCATGTGCTGTTCAGAAATTTCTTCCCTAATTTTATTTTGCTCCGTACTATTCCCCAAAAAAAAAATTTTGAAATATTTTCATCTCTGTTTTATTCTCGTTGAATTCTTATGCAAGCGACACGAAGCGGGGGCAAGTGTGTTTGGTGTTTTTTTTTGTGTGTTTGTATTGTGTGTGCGTGTTTTTTGTTTGTGCGTATTTTTTCCTTCCGCAGGTTTTCGATTTGAATATTTTGATTGCTAACAATAAATATGTGACATGACAAAATTTTTAGTTTGTTCGTTAATTCAAAATTTATTTTGAACTTTAAACGTTAAAAAAAAACAGCAAACTAAAAATTTTATCTTGTTATTCCAGACGGAAACTTTCTCAAAGAAAAAAAAAAAACTTTTTCTTTTAAATGAATTTCTAATTAATTTTAAACTCCTAAATCTTTTGAGTTAATATTATGTACAGAAAACATAAAAACCAATCTAAAATCAGTAAAATATATACAATTTTCTTGTATTCGATTTTTTTTTTGATTTTTTTTTTAAATAACGCATTTTTTACTTTCTTCTACGGAGTATAATAAAGTATTGTATTCATGAAAAATTTCGACCTCTTAATTTTGCCTAAAAAACATTTCCCGATCACTCCTGAGTCGATTAGAGTCATATTTAAAAAATGTCTTTCTGTCTGTCAGTCTGTCTGTCAGTCTGTCAGTCTGTCAGTCTGTCAGTCTGTCAGTCTGTCAGTCTGTCAGTCTGTCAGTCTGTCAGTCTGTCAGTCTGTCAGTCTGTCAGTCTGTCAGTCTGTCAGTCTGTCAGTCTGTCAGTCTGTCAGTCTGTCAGTCTGTCAGTCTGTCAGTCTGTCAGTCTGTCAGTCTGTCAGTCTGTCAGTCTGTCAGTCTGTCAGTCTGTCAGTCTGTCAGTCTGTCAGTCTGTCAGTCTGTCAGTCTGTCAGTCTGTCAGTCTGTGTACAAGATTTCTCAAAAACTAATAGAGCTAGCGCCATGAAATTTTATAGGCATGTTGGGTCCTGAAATGGGACGATCCTATCAACTTTTGGTGGAAATCCGTTAACCGGAAGTATCCAAAATGGCGGTTTTTCAAAAATCGCAATTTCGTTTTTCTCGATTTACTCCCAAACTACGCGTTTTTTAGTGGCCTTAAGTATGACAAAACTTGGAGAAAATAAAATTTCCCACACTTTTGTCTTTAACTATAACTCGATATCTCCACCTGTTATCGAGATAAACCGTTATTTCCAAAAAAACAGTTTTTTGCGATTATCTCGAAAACTAACGGGTTTTTTCTGACTGAATGTATGAAGTGAATTAATGGGAACGGCATTCTGCACAATTTTGTTTCTTACAGTTATCCGTTATCTTTTACCGTTATTGAGATATTTTCATTAATATGTAAAAAATCATATTTTTGCGAATAATTTGCAAACTAACGGTTTGTCGACAAATCAGTTAAAAGAATAATTAAAGATGTTCACATTTTCTACATTTTTGCCATTTACCGTAAATTGATATCTTTTACAGTTCTCAAGTTATCTCAATTTTTGTACGTTTTTGATATTTTTGAATAAACCAAGAATTTATTGGGAGGTCGTCTTAGGTTGACAACGCGATAGGGCTCTAGCGTAAATTGCGCAGGGTCGTAGATTTTGTAGAAGAAAGTTTTGTGTTGACCACAACTGATATTTTTTATTTATATTGTCACTAAATTGAATTTTACCATATCGCTACTCCGGAGGAAGACTGTCACAACTCAAAAATTGTAAATTTTGGGAAATGACGTTTTAAAGTTATTCTGATATTTTGTGTTAGTATTTTTGATATTTAGAAAATATCTACAATAACAAGCTTTTGCTTAAGTTACAATTGTGACACTCTTCTACAACTTCTACAACAAAGTATACCATATTTACCACTCTTCCGCACCTTTAGTACAAATTCGACATTTTTTGAGTTGTGACAGTCTTCCTCCGGAGTAGCGATGTGACGGTGAGGGGGAGGGAGAGGAAGTAAAAAAATATTTTTTTGTCACAAGGAATTACCTTTCGAAAATTTTCAATATCATTTCAATCGGTTAAGCCGTTACAAATTTTTAAAGTTTTTGTGATTTCGAGTTTTCGCCGACTTTGACCCCCTCCTCGCCGCCTACTGGAATTTATTCCCCGAAACAAAAAAATACGGGTATCTTTTTTTTTAGGTCCCTAACTACATCCAAATGAAAAAAGTTAAAAAAAAAAAACAAAGGTGACTTTCAAGCTCCATTCAAGTCGAGTATGAAGTTTTTACATATCTCTAACGGTTCATGAGATAATTTGAAAAACATTATTTTTCACATATTTTTTCGGAAACTTTAAATATTGCAGAAGAAAGTCATGTAATATTCACATCTTTTTTTTGAATTGTTTAAATCATACTTTAAATTGTTTAAATAAAATGCATTTACTTGCTTTATTAAACTACAATTCTGTGGAAATTTGATAAAACTTGAAACTTACATTCTCAAAGCAATTTAAAAATATGAACAAAATATAACAAGATAAAATTTTTAGTTTGCTGTTTTTTTTAACGTTTAAAGTTCAAAATAAATTTTGAATTAACGAACAAACTAAAAATTTTAGCAATCAAAATATTCAAATCGAAAACTTACGGAAGGAAAAAATACGCACAAACAAAAAAAAAACACGCACACACAATACAAACGCACAAAAAAAACACTTGCATCACGAAGTCTTGTGCTGTTGGCAGTAAAGCTCATGGGTGCTACGGCTGGAGTGGCTGCTTTGGGTATTTATTTTTTGGAAGTTGAAATTCAATTTTGTTCTAGAATGGATTGAATGAAATTGTTAGTCTGCTTATGATTAGTTTGTGGTTTAGTTTTGCTAAGGTTTCACTTCTACCGCGTGTGCACTGCACACACATGTTTTTTTTTATTATTGTTAAAAACAAAGAATAAAACCGACTTGAAAACAAGATATATGTTTAAATATGCATTAAAAAAAGTCTCAAAACTAGCGATTTTTGTCTTGAATTTCGGAGACTTTTGAGATTTTTTCTCCTCATTTCAGAGATTTTGGGCTTGAGGTCAGCGGCAACACTGGGCTAGCCTCCGATTCGTACAAATACTTTCATACAGCTTTTGCTAAGAACAAGCATAGCCACATATAGAATACGAACAATAATCTCTGTTTCACTTTTCCCCTCCAGAAGAATAGGTCTTCTTACATAGTTCTCCAAAAAAGGTCTTTCTATATAATTCGGCGAAACATTTTATATATTAAGAAGAATAGGTCTTCCTACATAATTCCGTAATTTTTTGGCATACTTTAACTTTGCCTCCTCATTTCAAATATACACGAGCCGCCACTGGTTGAGGATCACTTATGTTTAAAGAAACTGTTCTAAAATAAAAGCTTGAGAAAGAGGGTTGAAGCTGAAATAGGGCAGGGATCAGAACTCGGCTAAATTGATCGGGTCAGTTGCGTGTAGTTGAGTGGCAAAATTTAGGTGAAAAAACGAAGCTAGACCTAAATTAGAAATTAAAAAGAAAAGTTCTGCTTGGAAATTTTGCAAACCGAATAGAGAACGGAAAATCATTTTTGTTCCCAATACTTCTTAATAAATTCGAAGCTGTGGACAAAAATGTAAAAAAAAGGCACCTGAGTACAACAGGATATAAACACCTTGTTGGAAAAATGGGTTTTTCTTTTGTAAATTTAGTGGGTTGGAAAATCGAACCAGAAATTAAAAGTGCAAATTTTGGGGAAAATTTAAAGGCCCGAGTAAAAATTAAATCGATCGCGAGATCCTAAATGCGATTCGGTCCTGAATATTACGCTTTTCTAGTGGCCAGAGAAAAAATAGTGAAAACCCAAGATTTCCACCACACGTGTCGAGAAAATTCTCGAAAGATTCGAGTAACGGTTGACCGCTAAGAAGGTACCGTAAATTTCATAACGGACCTGATAATCTACGTCATTGTCGACCAGAAAGATCGTCTAGAAGAGAAGTTTCCGGTGAATTTTCTTGGGAAATCGTTTTGGTTAAAAGACCGTCGTAAAGCTGAAAGCATAAAAAAGGAAATTAGCAAGTGAATTGGCTGCAGTTCGAAGCAGATAGGCAAAGGGGGTCTCCACTTCGGGGCTCAACTTCCTCAGAAAAAAGGGGAGAAGAGGAGAAGGAACAACGATTTGTGCTAGCGCGTGGCGAATATTTTTTTTTCGGCAGCAACGCCAACGCTATCGTGTAAATCCGGCGGAGTGGGTCAGCGAGGGAGAAGACAAACCGCATCGATTCATCTTCAATCACCAAAGTAAAAAAGCAAGGTGTCTGTCTCGTAGAGACGGCCAGAAGACGTGGGTCCGCCTACAACGATCGCCAATAGATCTTTAAGTAAGAAATTTTAGTGAAAAGGAAACTAAAGAAACAATTTGATTGACCGTAATGTTACGGGATTTGACTTTCCGTTTGGTGAATTTTGGCATCTTGTACCTAAAAATTAAATTTCACTTGCAACACAACGAACAATGTTTAATAGGGCATTTTCATAAATGTACTCGGAACTTACGCAAATTGCACAAAACATTTTCTTCGTAAACTAAACGAATAACAAAAACTGGGTTATTTATTAAGAAAAATCTTTTGTGTTATTTGCAGAACTTGAATTTATGAAAACGCCCATAGATAAAAAACAAATAAAAATAAAATAAAATTACACGATAAAAGCAACGAAGCAATTTCAATTTAGAGCAACTAAAAACAGTGTTCAAAACCATGGCCGAATTATACAAGGTCTGTTTGACAGCTCAGTTGCTTCTGGCTCTGACGTCATCGGCAAGAAATTCTTATACGATTCAATGGGAATTTTCCCTTTTTATATGAAATATTATTGAAATTAGCGCACACACAATCAAAATTAGAAAGAATGCACCGATATTTCTTGCCGATGACGTAGCAAAATGGTGGCTGTTAAAAAGCAACCAGCAGACCTGTGTTTAATTCGGCCATGCGATCGATACACATTTTTCCTTCTCCCCTCAAGTTAAGATCGAAATTGTTTCTCTTTAAGTTTTCCGCTCTTGTTCAAAACGGTTTGTATGCTTTGCATAAAAATGAATGAAAGGTTCGAGCGATGGCTGCTTTTGGGTATGATGCACACACACATATAAGTATGCATTTCATTAGTAAGAGAGCGATATCTCGGTCCCAGCATTAAAGTTGTGTTCTCAAAGCAAATTAAAACCATAATTTTTTCTCGTTCTTTGGAGCGTTTTACTGAAATTCTGAATTTCGTTTTCTCGAGAGTGATTTTTATTTTCAATTTTTTTCAATTCCTCCAAAGCGAATTGAACCGAAATAATATGAATAGCCAGAATCAGAACAACCCATTTAGAGAAGAGAAACAATCAAGTTCTATATGAGATTCAATACACTGAAAGAAAGCATAAAAAGAGTATACATGTGAAATCTGTACTGCAAGCAGCAGACACAGCATAACAGCGGAGTAAAAATTTTGATTTTGCTTTTTAAAAACATAATTGAACATAGTTTAACATAACAAAATACCCTATACAATGCTTTAATGTAGCCCTCATCTTATAACACAGGTTTTGTTCAGATATCACCACAAACTATCGATATATTAATATATATAAATAATAATATAATATTATAAATAAATATATTAATAAATTACATTAATTATATATATATATATTATAAAATTTTAATGATGAAAATATTCATATACGAATTGTTTAAAAAAGAAAGAAAAAGAAATATTATTAATTTATATAATAAATAAAATATTTAATTATAAATAAAAAATAATTTAAATATTAATTACAAAACTTACATTTTTTCACATTTTCAATTTTTACTTCCCCTTCCTTACTGTAATTTCGAATATACAAAAAAAAAATATAGAAATATAAATACACAAAAAACGAGTTGTCAGCAAAAAAAACACTTTTATGATAAAAAATTATTCGAAGGAACCTACTTCGATTTTAATTTTTGTAATTAACTTTACTTTGTGGTAGGTAGAGAGCCTTTAACCTAGAGAGTGGCCATGCTACCTTAATAGACTGTGCTACTGTGTAGGACAGTCTATTAATTCCAATTAGAACAGTCTATTAACTCAGTTAGAACAGTTTTTTCTCCAGATTAGAACAGTCTGTAAAAAACAACTATGAGTTTCCAAATTGTTTTGATACCTCAAACATGCTATTTGTTTCGTACTAAAACATCTGAAAATTATAAATGCTGGATTTGGAGTGGATAGGTTAAAATTAAACAGTCATTTATATATTCAAAGAATATGAGAACGAGTTTTTATTGAATTCAAATTTTATTATAAATTAAGTCTAGTTAAACTTAAAGAATTTTTTATTTAAACTTAATCCGTTCAAACGAGATTCAAAATACAACATTATAAACAAATAGGTTAATTCATTATTATTCTTAAAATCAATTGTAAATAAAGTAGAAGCAAAATAATCAAAGGGAGAAATTAAACCAAATAAAGAGAATAAGTTTTAATTGATGAACAAATTGTGTTTTTATTTCATATTAGTTTCGATGATTAAATTTCAGGTGTACAATTTGGAAAATTTATCGATGAATGAAATATTGTAGGGAGATTCCAAATAGAGTACTTGGAATGCAAGTGGAAATTGAAGTGAACAAAAACGGCAATAAATTCTAAATCGAATATTTAGAATTCTATTAATTTGATTTTAAAGAAAAGCTGAAAAGGTAAATGAATTCCAAATAGAGTATTTGGAATTAATTTTTAAAGAAAAGAGGAATTTTTTACTAAAATGTGAAGAAATTCCAAATAAAGTATTTGGAATTTTGTTACTTTAAAGGACAAAAATTAAGTGAAATCAGAGAGAGATTCCAAATAAAGTATTCGGAATTGTAGGGGAAACTGGGGCACATTCGGCATTGCCATTTTCAGTATCAAGAATGCTTCAGAAAGGAGCGATCAAATACGTAAATGCACAATAATGCAATAACTTGAATTTAAATAAAGTCTGAGAGTTCTATTTCGGCGCTCAGAAGAGCAAGAGGTATTTTTGTGTTTTTCGGAAGTTTGATGTAATTTTCCCAAGCAGGTACGTAAGGAATTTTTGAAGTCAATTTCGTCCGACTCTTAAAAAATTTCGCGCAAATAGCATTTAAAAACATTAAGTTTCAATCCCGAAAGTAGAATGCCCTTTAATTTACAGTATTTTAGATAAAAAATCTGAAAACATTTAGCTGACACTTTTGGGGCACATTCGGCTTTCGTGATTTTAAGAAGTGAGATTGAATACATCCGTGATTTTAAGAGAGATTGAATTTAAATTACTAAATTTAAATTATAGATTGAATTTAAATGAATCCTGTCGGCACATTTCGATATTCCACATAATATATTTTTAATATAAATTTCGATAACTATTTCGTGAAATAGGATTTTTCAATCATTCTTGTATGTGATATGTAATGAATTTTTATTTTTTATTTTATTTTAAAGAATTAATAAAATGAATTCAAATCTAATAGTCTTTCAATTAGTAAAATCAAACAAATAACGTATATTCGCCGAATGTGCCCCTTCAAAAGCCGAATGTGCCCCGGCATGGGGTACATTCAGCAAAATGGCCTCCTTTTTAAAATTAGTAAAAATCGTATATTTCTTTAGAGCTACAAAAAAAATCTATTTCCTATTTAATAGTAAAATAATGAAAGTTTTTACAAATTTTCAAATTCATCAAACGAATTTGGCAGGAAATGACTTTGAAAAAAACCTGCCGAATGTGCTCCAGCTTCCCCTATTGAATTGAATTTAGGAAGACGACAAAGAAACGATAACGGGAAACATACGCTATTTCCAGACAATGCAATTATCGTTGCAACTTTTAATTTGCACGCAAAATATTAAGAATTTTGGGTGGAAATTAAATTCGAAAAAAGAGAAAAAGCGGGGAAAAAACAAAGAGGAGTTGGTGTAGTTTTGATTCCTTTAGGCTTGCCAGACGTCACTATAAAAGTGACAATTGTCACTTTTCGACCAATTTCTTTCTTTTTTTGTTCTTAGTCACTTTTTCCACTTTTTTCATTTCGCATTTACAGCATTTTCAACAAAACAAGTTTATTGTGTTAAATTTTGTAATTAACATAAAGAACTTTCTAAATATAGGGTTTCCCAATAACCCCACCTATTTTTGAAATTTTGCTAACAAAATATAATTTTAAAGACTTAAATTGTATGCAATTTTATGAATTCGTGCAAAAAGAAAAGGAAATTTAAAAAAAAATAAGGATTCTAGAAAAATACTATGTATAAAAGTTTAATTATGGGACCAAAGTGTAATGTAAAACTGAAATAAACCACATATTATATTTATTTTTCTTTTAATATATATGTCACTTTTTGTTATCACTTTTTGATTTGTAAAAGTCACTTTTTTGTACGCAATAATCACTTTTATTCTCTCCAAAGACACTTTTTCGGTTTTGACGTCTGGTAATCCTAATTCCTTCAACCTTACCCGGACATTATTCCTAAGTGTTGGTTGAAAGAATGAGGATTCTCAGGATTATGGCTTTTTGGAACCCTTTCCCCTCAACCAGCTTTTTCGCAGTTTTTAAAGAATTACAGACCGGTTTTTTTTTAACTGAACCGTTGAAATTTTAGTAAACCGAAACCAAACTGAACCACTTTCAAAAAAAGATTGCCGAAATACTGTAACCAAACCAGTGGCGGCTCGTGTATATTTGAAATGAGGAGGCAAAGTTTTTTTTTAGTTCTATAAAATTTTTTATTATGTAGGAAGACGTATTCCGAATTATGTAGGAAGACCTATTCTTCTGGAGGGGAAAAGTGAAACAGAGATTGGTGTTCGTATTCTATATGTGGCTATGCTTGTTCTTAGCAATAGCTGTATGAAAGCATTTGTACGAATCGGAGGCTAGCCTCTATGAAGAGAATTTGTAGTTTATGTTTTAGAGAATTCGACATTAGAGAATAGGATTTTCTTTTAAATTATTATTTTCTTAACATACAGATTTTTATACAGTCCATTATGATATAAAAAATTAAAGGGATACGTTAGAAAAACATTTTTATAAAATGTTATGAGGAGGCAATGCCTCCGTTGCCTCCCCTAAAAAAAAGTATCAACGCCCTAAAAAAAAAGTTGCCAGAAACGCGTTGCAACAAAGCAAATTGCAATTTTGCTGACTACTTCAATGAAAACTTTCTGCTTTAATACAAAATTCAGCGATGGAAATCAGTGCAAGATCCAGTCAGAGGTTCTAAACTAATGTGAAAACAACAAAAGCTATAATAGCCAATCTGACAATTATTGAAAACCCGTATGATGATATTCGTATCAAAATTCGAACAGTTGTATTAAAATTCCACTTTGAAGTCAAATTTTTCAATAAGATTTTTTTAAATTTATTCCAATTGGATTTTGATATATGGGAGTGTTATGTAGAATCATATCCTAAATAACTTTTGTTCTTGCACTTTTTTGATAAAATTCACCGTTTTTGAGATATTCAGAAAAAAAGTTTTCGTTCGTATGGGAGGTACCCCCCCTAATGGTCCATTTTTGCCCATTAACGAATTTAGCCTCGCATTTTACGAAAAACGGATCTGCGCAAAATTTCAAGTCTGTAACTCAATCCGTGCGCCCGCAATACGCGCCACAGACGGACGGACATGCAAAAATTAATTATTTTTATCATTCTAAACACACTGGTGTAATTCATTTTTGTGTGTGATGACGGGATATTGGCGTTACAAACGGTAAGGCAAATTTAATATACCCTTTGGTTCCACCATACGGGTATAAAAAGTGTAACTTTAATTCACTGAATCAACGGAAAAATTTTATGTGAAAAAAAAATTTAAATTAGACAATTTTATTTTGTTATACACAACACATATAATAATTTTTCATAGTAGATCAAAACTACGGTGATCAGACATCTCGTATTACGTGAGAAAGTGCAGCATTTCAGTCGTATGTTCCGCATTGAATAGAAAACACGTGTTCCATTGGCCTAAAATCTAAGCAACATATAGGAAAAAACCGCATCAAAATCGGTTCAGTGGTTTTCGAACGAAGTCCGGACATACAGACAGACGTTGCCTTTTATATATGTAGAGAAGATCAAAATGATCGGTTCTTGAAAAAACGAATTTAAAAAAAAACAATGCCTTCGACTAGTATTCAAATTCAGAAATCTGTACACCGATTCTGAGCATAATCGATACTTATCGCCAGTGGAATGTCGAAAAGAGGGAATTTTTTTAAAGTTAGGAAATTTTCTTGAAGATCCGCAGCGATGAAGAATTTTTTACCTGCCCGATGTGAATTTTATAAGTTGCAATGCTAATGGTATGTGTGTAAATACATTCTCATTATATTAAATTTGTCATATAGAATTTCTTCACTGAATTTTACCACTTTATCATTAGTATTAAGTTTGTACTGAATTTATACTTAATACTATAGCATTAATAAATAATTGAATTGAATTGCATTTATAAGTTGCAAGTGTAATAAGTAACCCAAAAATTCTCGATTTGACAGCCGCGAATGTGAGAGGAGTGGACAACGAAAAGTACCGCGAAAAACTTTAGATAGTGTTTTTAATAATTTACCAAAGACAATTAATTCCGCAGTATCCGTTTATTATTACCTTAGGAGGAATCAAATGCGAATAATGTGGCGAAATTTACTGGACGCGTCAGATCCTTTTGTGATATTTATGTGTTTGTGAGGTTTATAGAAATAAATGGGCTTCCACAGGCACTAGCAGTGGAAATCATTGAAATGTTGACTCCGCACATGCCTAATCAAATTTTAATATCGCCTGCTCTTGGTGTTCTGTATGCGCTAAACTTCTACGCAAACGCACTGTTTTCACCACCTCACAAAGCAAGTGATATCCCTTGGAAATGTCGATAAAAACGTTGGAAATGTGGAATAGATTTCCAGACGTCAAACCATTAGTGTTACCCGACTGAAGGAAATCGCATTGGAAGTCAAAGCTGCATCAGTGTACTGTATCCACCAACACAATTAAAAAAAAGTTGAATATGTGCACATAAGTCGCTTGCCGATAATGATCGACAGCTCCCTCAGAATCCCTATACTGGTCCCCTTAATCAAGGCGATAAATTGATAAGGTGGCGGCATTGCAATACAAATTGTGATGTCACAGTTCCACAAAATAAAATTATATTTAAAAAATCCATTTTTTTTATTTAAAAAAATTTATGTTTGGAATAAATATTTGATAGGTGCAACATATTTTTGTTAGATTCAAATATTTTTTGTCTTTCAATAAGTGTTTTTATTGGTCTTGCGATTGTCGCCACCTTAGTTCTCTATCGTTTTGATAGTAATTATTTTATGCATAATTTATTTTTTTCTTTAAAGCCAATTGCCTATTTTAAATGGCTAAGGGACTCGCCATATAGAATCCGAATATCGCCATTTTTTCGATCTCGTCTTTATATGGAAATACTGATTGAAATCCACAAAACAAACGTTTCAAAATTACTCAAATATCTCAAAAAGACAACTCGAATCGGAAAAAAAATTTATTTGATAGCGAAATAAGTAAAAAAAATAAGATTTTCCGAAAACCGGTATTGAAATGGCCAGAAACCAGTATTACGCTATTGACGGAAGTTTCCATTATTTGGATTTCGGTATTGAAAAATTGTCCCAGCTTCGGTAATACCGGTATTGCAAACTCTAGTTTGAGTTTTCTCTGTGTAGGTACATAAATCGATTTTACTTTCAATTTATGCGGTTCGAACTCGAAAACGGTCTCCTGCGATTCTCGATATTACTTCTTTTTAATAAACATACATATACCAGAATTTGCAAGTCGTCGACAGACGCTACCAAGGACGGTCTTAAATTCTAAAATAAGTTAATTAATACAGGAAAATTAGGCGAAAAAAAGCATGAACCTCTTAAAAAATCCTAGTTAACTGGATTTTTGCACAGACCTTTATTTTGACATAACAAACAACGTCCCAAAAGTCCATTCCAGAATTGCGCCGGCGTCGTGAGTTATTCAAGGTCAAAGGTCCCAAAAATCAGTTTTTTACGTTTATCTCACTTTATACGGGTTGCACGTCTTTTTGAGATTCAGATGAATTAATCACAATGAAATTCTCTACAAAAAAGGTTAAATAAGGTTTTTTTGTAGGGCCAATAGAATTTTATTGTGATTAATTCATCTGAACCTCAAAAAGACGTACAACCCGTACAAAGTAAGATAAACGCAAAAAACTGATTTTTTGGACATTTGACCTTGAATAACTCACGACGCCGGCGCAATTCTGGAATGGACTTTTGGGACGTTGCTTGTTATGTCAAAATAAAGGTCTGTGCAAAAATCCAGTTAACTAGGATTTTTTAAGAGGTTAAATCCTAATTTTCCTGGATTAAATGGCGATCGTGAAGATATCTGTGGCCTCAAACAATAACCTCTTAATCCTTTCGAGATGACTTCTTGTTTAAATATTTGAAAACTAGTTTTGGGTTTTACGTTAAAAGTGTCGTCAAGAAAGACTCTGTAATTGAAAAATAATTATGACCTTGGGATTTGGACATGGGGTCCTGGGACTATTTGTTCACGGAAAGAATTATTTTCTAAAAACCAAGAAAATTGCTATATAAATCGAGAACATGGGGAATAGTTCTCGTCCAAGTGAACATTTTCTTGATTTAAAACAATGAGAAACGATTGTAGAAACTCTTGAATTTTGAAAGTTTTAGAATATATTTTCTAAATGTAAGAAAAAACGGATTAAATTCTGAAAATAATGGTTGAAAAACAATTCTAGAAATCAGATATTATTTCTACATTCCATCATAAATTTCTTATTAAATCTTTGTGACCAAGTAAAAATTGATTATTTTGAGAAATGACGGAATAGTATTTTCTGATATATCTAGAAATGGGTTCTTAACACATTCGTTTCTAGAACAAAATCGATCAATTATTGCCCGATATTAGAAGTTACCGCTCAGTATTTTCTAGTTGCCTAGAAATTTATTCTTATCATATTCCTTTCAAGAATAAAGTTAGAAAATTACTGTTTTAGGTGAAGCGAAATCCATCAAAAATTTCTTGATGTTAGAGCAAACCGTTCAGTATTTTCTACTTGTGCAGAAATAAATTCTTAATACATTCCTTTCTAGAGCAAAGTTAGAAATTTGTTTTTAAAATTCTAGTAAAAATGATCAAATATTTCTTGATTTTAGAAAATATCTTCTAGTCAGCCAGCAATAAGTTCTTACAATATTCCTTTGTGGACTCCATAACCCCGCGACTAAAAATTTAGTTGCAAATTCAAAGCGCTGTCGGCCCTTATATTGCAAATATTAGGATACAAGAATAAAAACAGAAAAATGTATGAAATTTTTTCTTCAATAATATTTTTATTTTTTATTGAATTTTATGACAAATAAGTTACAAAAACTTCTTAATTTTTTAACAATTAAATATTTACGGTGTATATACTGTTTGTTCCAACTAGTAGTATATATGGTTGGCATGACAGATCACAAAAACTGGCGTACTTTGCTTTTCTAGCTTCGATGGCGTCTTTGAGATCCAATTCGGAATCAACTTGAAGTATTAGACCACGTTGTGAGTCGGCTATACTGAGTTTCCAGATTTTTTTGGGATCATCTTTCCGTTTTACTTGCCCAGTCGGTGTTAAAAAGAAATGGAGACATTGGCATATGGTAAAGTGACAATCATTGACATCTGAAACAAAGAAATGGAATTATCAGCTAAATAACATTATAATTAAGGCTTTCAATTAATATTACAATAGAAAGGATAATTGTACTTGGATTATATTACGGAAAGTTACGGTATTTTTTTAAAAAAATATGTTTACCTTTAAATTCGCGTGAAAGAAGGAGTTTCGTTTGATCTTTTTCTGATCCAATTCTTAAAAATTGAGGTACAATTTTTTTCCATCCTTCAAGAAGCCCGCAGCCGTTTGAAAAGAGGGCATCGAAGCCAATATCTATGTAAATTGAAATAATTGTTACTTTTTTACTTAGATGGAAAATAATGGCTTACCAATCGTGCTCCGGACGAATGCCTCAATGCTGGCCATTCGTCTACCAGTTTTTTTTATATTATTAGTTTTTTTTGAACTGGTGGGAACGTAATTTGCTCATAGGTTTCCACTGCAGTTCTACACAATCCCATGGTTCGCAATAGTGCTTTAGCCAAATTTTGCCTTGCTGAATCTCTTCACCTTTGTCAATAAATAATATTGGTATTCATATTGGTATTGATCCTCCATTCCCCATTCCTTTAACACAGCAAAAAGTTTTTCGTCAACTGGATTATATTGCTGCTCCATGCTAAAAAACTTTTTCGACTTACTCACCGAACTAACGCACGCTGCCGCGGATTACGAACAACTGAGAACTAACTCCGTGTGTTTTTTGAATTTCATTTTCGTATGTCTCGCATTTTTTCGAGTCGGGTGACACGAGACTTCGAGAATTTGAAGATTTGAAAGAACGATCCCAGAAAACATTACTAGATCGATCTTAAAGTTCTGAATTCAATCAAATAGTTCCAAATCAGATAGAAAATGCAGTCTTGAAGTAAGAATTAGTTTTCTCGAATCGTTCTCAAAATGATATTTTCAGAGTAGAAAATCTTCTGATAGTACATACAAAAATGTTCTCAAATTAAGAAAGAAAGATTTTTATTTTCTAGCTCTAGAATATTCCCCTTAATTCAAGCATTCTGAAATCACATAGGGCGCCAAACTTAGTTTTACAAACCGAATGAAAACATTTTGCTTTAGAAAATATTTTCTTATTTTAATTCTTGAGTTCTGAATACAAAAAAGTAATGATCCCACAAAAATAGTCAATGAAGTCTGAAAAAATAAATCATTTTCTTTAACTCGAGAAAATATTTTCTTATTTTTATCGCTATTTAATTAAATTGCGTATTTCGTGGATTTACTTTCTTAGATCTAGATTTACTTTCTTAGATCTAGAAAACTTTGTTGATCACTAAAAGATTGATTTAAGAATTGCTTAATTTCTTGAAATCAGATTTTTTTTTCTCATAATGAGAAAGTGGTACTTGAAACAATATAAAAGTTCTCATTTTAAGTTGATTTTTCTCAAAATTCGATTTTCTCGAATCAAGAAAACCTGTTTCTAAAAAATAGAAAATTATTATTTTCCGTGTTCCATTAGTACTTTTGTGTTAATACATAATTAAGCCAATAGATGTTGTGGTATGAAAAACTAACAAATTTAATTCATTGAAAAATTATAAATTCATTATACATAGAAATACAGAAAGACGCCAAAAGAATTTTTCACACATCGTCTGGTTTATTTGCATACCAGCAGTTGCGAAAGCGTTAAGTCGATTTTAATGTGAAGCTAAACTATGCCTTTTACAGATTCAGCTCACATTGAAAATAGACTGAAATCGACTTAGACTGAAATCGACTTAATTTAATAAATAAATAATTTAGAATAGTTTTTTTGTTTTTTGAAAAAATGTTTTATTCATTATAGATTTAGCAACCCTTTTGCAACCCTCGATTAATCAAAGTGCCCATAGTGCGACGCTCAAATAAGATTTTGTTGTTGTATTTTTTTAGAAGCACGGCAAACTTTATCGCAAATTTGTATGAGGATATATATGACTAAGCCAAAATAACAATGTTACATTTATTGCATTCACAATTATAATGAGATTTCAACAACTTTCCTGCCAATCTTTTTTAATACATCAACTTTATTCCTGTTATGTAGAAAAGCACAAACAGCATATTTCTCACTATTAAATTCCATACTGTATTACAAAGAGATATGTACGTACTTCTAAATGTAGTGAGTATACAAAGAACATTTTATCTTGGCGAAATTATCTTAAATGTTTTGCGGTTCTACGCATTTGACCTAAAATCTTTAAGGAGAATCTTTTCTCAGACCTTACAGTACATATTTTCTTTAAGGTGAACCGAGACAAGTTTATGCGACAAAGGAAGTCAAGCGAACAGTATCTGGAATGGTACAATGATAAGGACTACGATGTTTTTCATTCTCTCAACATCAGTACAGATATGCTGTCTAGTGCCGCTTCTATCTTATTGTAAAAGAAAACAAAGACATATGAATCTCTAATGGAGGATAAAGAATCCTTTTGATGACAATTCATACGATTTTTATCACACGTAGATAATGAGAATGGGGATAAGAGTTAAGTTGTATTGTACGACTATACTAGTCCCTTATTATGTCTTGCCGAGTCATTCAATCTGTTTGTCAGTCCCTATCTATCTGTCTTTTATGTCACTAATGTCACAACTATGTATTCTCATAATTCACCGATTGAATAAGTCTACACTCAAATAAGTGCTTAGTTCTTTTTTTTAGTAGCTGCTTAAAAAAGTACGTAAATTGATATTTTTTTATAATAAATTGATATGTTTGCATCTATCTATTGATTGTTAAAAATCAAAACTGAAGTCACATGCACCATACAATAAATATAGGTACCCGAAATGGTTGTTAATACTAAGATTTCTATTTAATAAAATATTTAAAAAAAAGTAGAACCGACTTGAGAAAAGGTGCTGTCAAATTTAAGAGCACCATAAAAATTGAAATTACGCTAAAATCAATCGTAATGAGTATTTTTTTTTGTTTTTTTTTTTTACTCCAAATGATATATCATAAGATTTAGTAGACCGTTTGTAGCGCAAAGAAACAATCATCGGACACAAAAATAAACTACACCAGGGTGTTAGGGATGATGAAAGATTTTGATTTATGCATGTCCGTCTGTCTGTCTGTCTGTCCGCCCGTGAACACCATAACTTTTGAAATAATTGAGCTAGACACTTTAAATATAGTTACGTTTCTCTTAAATGGCGAGGCTAAGTTCTTGAACGGGCGAAATTGGACTAGTATTTCAGGACCGGTTTTCATCGGCCAAAATTCAATATCTTTTGATACAATGGCAACTTTTGAATGCGGTTTTATTTATTACAATGAAAATTCTGCAAACTTTATTTTCCGTAAAATTTCATCACGCTCAGATTATTAGTTTTTGAGATATTGTAGATCAAAGTTGAAATTTATATGTAGTACCAAAATTTGCTAGAAAACATGTTTTATCTTTTTTAAAATTCTTATTATTGGTATTTTTTATGCCTTTCTTTATTAATTTATGATGAAAATTGGTGCATAGTTTAGTTGCTCTAATTAGTTTATTCAGTTTGCAGACTTTTTTTCCATTTGAAAAATATTTTAAAATTTTTATAAAATTGCAAGAACATAAAAGTAGCAAAGCTGGTTCATACATTTATTAAGAAAAAAAAGATAAAACAATTCAATCAAAGGGACTTAAATTATTATTACAACTCGAGTAAAATTAAAATTAAATTTTATATATTTGGTAATTTTTTATTATCATCTATAATTTGCCTAGAATTCAATTACGACACACCTACAACCTTATAACAGTTTAAATCTATATTAAAAATTGTATAATTTACTTTTCTATTTGTTACAGTACCTGCATGATCGAGCCGTGCTTGACTACCTCTAAATCCTCCTTCTGCTGATTTTTTTGGGAAATATATATTCAAATTTTCCTGATATTAATTCTGCAAGTATGCTTGGTTTCAAAGAAATTGCGAAAAACTGTTGCGTTTGTGTGGGGGAGGGGGGAAGGAATGGTCCAATTTTGCCCATTCAAGAACTTAGCCTAGCCATTTGCCAGAAACATACCTATACAAAATTTCAAGTCTCTAGCTCAATGCTTTTGAAAGTCATGGTGTTCACGGACGGATGGACAGACAGATAGACAAACGGACAGACGTGCGGAAATCAAAATCTTTTGTCATCCCTAACACTCTTGTGTGAGTCGTATTGAAAAATTTATTAAGGTAAAATCTGTTTAGAATTTGATTTTACATAACTTATATATACATCAAAATCCAATCGGACCACTGCTTTCTTCATCTCCTATACAAATGGATTTTTTTAAAATAAACATGTTCTCTGTCCTCATATAGAGTATTTGACGATTGGCCCCTAGTAATTTTAGCTTTTCTTATGGTTTCCTTTTTACTGTCAGAAAAAGTATTTTCGATTTTTCATTTTAAGAATTTCCTGATATACAGTAGAACCTTGGTGTCGACTAGATACTTATAGTTGCACCCTAATATATAAGGGAAAACCATCTAAGCTAAAAGAGTGTGTAAATAAAATAAAATTTTGCTAAATAAGAAAAAGGGAGAAAAATCGTGCAGATTTCAGATAATAATGGGAATTTCGGATATTAGAGTGAAGCAAAACCATATCCGAGCCGTTGCGAGTCCTGGATAATCAGTTGTCGGATAGTCGAGGTTCCACTGTATATTGTTCCGACATCGCGGAAACTAAACTTTTCTCCCAGATTCAATTTGGTTCATAACTTTTATTAAAAACAAAAAAAAAACTGCAAAATATGCGACGCCTACTCTACTTCGAATATTTCGCATAATTGCAAAAAATCCGTCCCTGCAGCGCACTTCAATTTCACCCAAAAATAGAAACACATTTTTTTTAATATCTCTGTATTGCTTTTCTGTCCAGTTTTTCCATAATTCGGTTGTGCTTTTATATTTGACTTTTGTAATTGTATAACGATTATAATATAACCAAATTGTTAAATTGAAATTTAAAAAAAAATGTTTTTTTCATCGGTCTTACATATAAACTGAAATGTTCATAAAGAAAGGTGAGAGGTTCGTAATCTCGTATAAAGATGGCAATGTTTTTTTAAAAATGGCTTTCAATTATTACTGATCTTAAACACCGCTCCGCGGTTCATTTCCCCACCGGTCGTTGTTCGGCCAGCCTGTCCACATCATACGCTTTTAATTCATCTAAATATACTGGTAAAGTATAACAAAAATTCGAAATAAATTTTGAATCACTCAATTTATTATACATAGTAAAATTTCAAACAAATTTAAAATTAAACAGTGGTAGAGGCTGCATTCCGGAATCCTTATTATACGCCCCGTCCCTGGAGCAACCTCGCCCATAGCCTCGATAGTAACTCGGACTTCAGTCTCGGATCATACTTTTCAGAGGATGAGTCATTGGGCGAAAATTTTCCTTGAAAGCTGACCTCTAGAATGGTGAGACCCAGATCTGGAGTGGTATTCCGTAACTTGTTTCAAGCGTTTGTTTCGAGTTAGAAGAAAAAGTAATATTCGCTGTCTTTGTTCCGATCAAGATAAATGCCAGGACGAAACAAAGATCGCGAATACTACTTTTTTTTCTAACTCGAAACAAGTTACGGATTACCACTCCTGAACCCATTTAGGATTGCAGAAGATAGCTGATGAGGGGTTTACAGAGGAGAAAGGATAGATATTAGTGGGCGAGATTTTTTCTTGAGGGCTGTCCTCTCTGATGGTAAAAACTGCGTCCAAATCCCATCAATGGTTCCAGAGATATCAGTAGAGGGGTAAAAAGGAAAAGAAAATTTGCATTGCCTATAATTATCTCAATGATATTCTGAATTTAACCATAAAGCCTAGTACGCAGTTCGAGTAAAATGAAATTTCCTATACAAATTTAACACTGAGCTTAAATTTAACCTCAGAAATTTTACCAAGCGGTACGCAGTTCGCTGGTAAAATGATATGAAAAACTCATGTTGCAATGTTGCCTACACTAGATGGCGTAGAAAGTCTCCACTTGATTTTACCAGCATTTTAACTGTTCGGTACATTAAATTCGAGGTAAAAATTTGACAGATGAAAATAATAGAGGTTCTGTTTCCAGTTTTCTTAACGAGTGTGGTTTTTTAATTTATATACACAAAAATCAGAAACTTCTTGCTCGGCTGTCAATGTTTTTTCTCCACAAACAGTTTTTACTTCGGTTTTAATGTGCCAATTTGGAGACCGCGTTAAAATTTCATTTTACTCGAACTGCGTACTAGGCTTAAAGTCTCATTAAAATCGGTTCACTAGACTTTGAGAAATCCCGTTATAAAAAACCGACTTTCCGTTATAACATTAATATGATTGTTGTGAAACTCCAAAAGGATTTTGTACATAAGTCAGGATTTCAAATTTTAGTGAGGATGTTTTTTTTTGTAACTCAGTAATGGTGTTTTTACAAAATTATATTAGAAAAAGATAAATTTATGATACCTACTATGGCGATAAGAAACTAATAACCGTATTTGAAATAACATATCTGTCCATTACAAACGAATAGACGCATTCAGGATACCAATTTTCGCATTGTCTTGTTTAACCTTAGGTAGGTACATAATACTGAAAACATCTAGGTTATGTATGTATAACAGTTTGTTAGTTCAATAACGCCAGCCACCAGCATGAAAAAGGATAATAGGATGAGCTTTCTAACGAGCAATTTATTTCGTTATTATGCGTAAATGATTTGAGGATGTTGTTAGCATGGGCCTTCTCATTTTCCCACATTATCCTGTCTGGCCTTTGTAGCCTTCAGAGTTTAGATTTACCTCCCACTACTTACCTTTTTATATAAAACACAATCTTATATCTATAGATACTTATATGGACATATCTATACACATATATGTATAGATGGTATAACAGTAAAGAAGTATACATTATAACATGCTGGCACAAAAAAGAGGAGCATTGTTAAGGCTTGTTTCCGTTAACCTCTTGTTCTCTTTTTATATATTTTCTTTTTATTTATCTATTTATTTATTTTGCTGCAAATGAAACGTGTTTTGTACAGGGGACGTAGAAAAGCTGTACGGAATAAAATTATAGATAAAGGAGGAAGCTCTTTATGTTTTGTTATCCTTTCTGTTACGGAAGGAACGAAAATGTGAAGATGGTGTTAGAAACAAGTACTTTATTCAATAAGAAGGATTTCTTGCCTCGATTTTACCCTAACATTTTAGAAACTTCCTAAGGATGGCTAAAAGATAAAAGGGTGGTCCTTCACAAAAATTTAAAATGTTGATTTGTAAGAGATTGCTTTTTTCGACAATCAAACTTTAAAATTTCTAATGGTAGGTAATAAAAGAATACGCCCAAGGGAAATTATCGATTATTGCCTGAATTCTTCTTAAAGACTGAAAGTTACAAAATATTTATTTGAAGTTTCTTAAAGTGCCACTTCATATTATCTTCTATAAAGATTTTACATTTTCTACCTATATCTGTTGAAAATTGTCAACTTTAAGGGAAAAAAATCCAACAGGACTTATGCTTTGAATTTAAAAAAAGAAATACGCCCTAGAATGGTATTTACACAAAGACAAAAGGCTATTCAATGAAATTTGATTCAAGCAGATTCCTTTTTCGTAAAATGCAAGGCTAAGTTCGTTAATGGGCAAAAATGGTCCATTAGGGGGGGGGGGGGGGGGGGGGGGGGGGTACCCCTCATCCGAACAAAAAGGTTTTTTGTGAATATCTCAAAAACGGTGCATCTTATCAAAAAAGTACAAGAACAAAAGTTATTTAGGATATGATTCTACATAAAACTCCCATACATCAAAATCTGATTGGAATAGATCTTATTGAAAAGTTTAACTTCAAGAGGAATTTTGATACAACTGTTCGCCGTTTATTTAAACTTAGAAGAATGCCATATCACCATACGGGTTTACAATAATTGCCAGATTGGCAATTAAAGCTTTTGTTATGTTTATATTATTATTTTTCAAATACAATTCAGTTTATTTAATTTTCTTGAAAATAGTTTTTTTTGGTGGTATTTATGATGAAATAAATTCAAACAAAAAACTCAACTAAAAAATAAAAAAAAAGGTTTTAAAAAAAATCGATTTGTATGGGTAAGTGATCCAACTGTATTTTAATGTCATAAATGGATGAGTCATAAATTTCTCAATACGACTCACCGTTTTCGAGAAAAACTGTTTCGTTTGTATGGGGGAGAGGGAAGGAATAGTCCAATTTTGCCCTTATATAAAAATATCTTATATATAATTTTCATATAGAGTATAACAAGCTATTACTAAAACGTAGTGAATGTGAAATGCCCTTTATGCTGTAGGTTCAAAACTTTGGAAACGTTTTTTCTGTTGGAATTTCCAACCGTTGTCAGGTGATTTAATTAAATGCTTTAGCGAGAAAAAATTTTTTGAACAAACCTTTATAGTGTTACTAGCAGACCCTACGTTGGCAGCTAAAAGTTTTTTGTATAAATTTTAGAATGCCAAAAAACCATAAATAACTTAAAAAGTTTTGGGAAAAAATGTTATCCTTGCAGGACCTTCCGTTTCGAATTTTGAAATTCCAACACCAGATTCGTGATCAGCGACCCCAAGACCCCATAATGGCAATTTTTCAGGGGGAAAATGGGAAAAATGATATTTTCGTTATCCTTATAGGACCTTCCGTTTCTAATTTTCAAATTCCAACACCGGATTCGTGATCAGCGACCCCAAAAACCCTCTTATGCCGATTTTTCCGGGGAAAAACGGGAAAAAGGATATTTATCCTTACAGAACCTTTCGTGTCGAATTTTGAAAATCTATTATCGGATTCGTGTTAAGCGATCTCAAACATAATGCCAATTTTCCCGGGGAAACATGGGAAAAAGGATATTTGCGTTATCCTTACAGGACCTTCTTTCAGATCCAATATTGTCGAAAATTTTTAATTGCAACTAAAATCACGACATGCAATCGGAAGAAAAGTCCATTATAAAATAATACCCCACAAAAAGTCTCCATGAATTTATCGCCAAAAATAGATTTTCTTAAAAATATTGCTTACAATATAGCTTTAAATTAGTTTGTTTATAATCTTAAAATTTATATACAATAAATATTTCTGATTAAATATTGTAAAATTTTTATTTGTTTTATTTTTTTGAATGACCTAAAAAATCCCGTTTCTCTCATTTTCCACGGGATACACTAAAAACGGGATTTTGAAAAACGAGATTTAAAAAAACCGGATTTAAAAAAATAACGGGATTTTGATAAAATGGGATTTTTGGAAACAGGATATCGTATCGATCCCAAATAATCACCACCGCTAAAACAATTATAATCGGAAAACCAAACAACAATTACAGTTGACAAAATATTTAAAACCATAGCAACGAAACATCTTAACAACCAATCAGGCACCGTTCCGCTTAATTTTCACGGTGGGAATTTTAGTTTTCATTCGTATTTTCCTGTCATCATTCCCACAGTACCCCGCGCCATCCAACTTTCAAAAACAGGCTCTTAAACAGGCTCTTAGATGCTGGTTTTCAAAAAAAAATGTGTGCAAAATTTCAACTCAATCGGGTGAGTGGATGTGGGTCAAAATTAGAATACAATATTGGACGCTAACAAACAAATAACAAGTAAAACTAAAAAAAAACCCAAAAAGGAAAAAAAATTTTTTTTTAAAAAAAGCTTTTATTTAAAAAAATGCACTGAAAAGGAAAAAAAATCTCGGCGCTATGTATCAGAAATAAAAGCGAGATAAATATTTATTTTATTTTATTCATAAAGAATAAAATAAACATGATTTTTTTTTTCTTTTAGTGCGTTTTTTTAAATAAAAGCTTTCTAAAAAAAAACTTTTTTCAATTTTTTTTTATTTTATCCTTTTTAGTAATTTTGTATTTGATTACTATGACTAAAAATCCAAATGAAAAGGATAGTCACATTATCCTAACAGGACCGTCCGTTATCCTTGCGTTTTTTTAATGCCAAAATCCAAAAATCGAATTCAGGGACCCCAAAGACCACCAGAATAGATTTTTCCCCCGGAAAATATAAGGATAATCACGTTATCCTTACAAGACCTTACAATTGCGAAGTAGAGAAAATATTGTATTGTCGTCGGACTTACGTCAGTGTGCAAAATTCCAAGTCAATTGGATGAGCGGAAATGGGTCAAAATTGGAATGCAAGATTTCACCTCGGCAGGCAAACAGATGGAAGGCAAGCTTAAAAAAACTATTAAAAAGGGTTCCCCTTTAAAATAAAAAACGTATGGTAATACAATTAATAATTTTCAGTCTCGATTTATTTAACAAAACTTCATACATTGAGCCAATATTTCTAGAGATCTGAACTTTGAAACGTCTATTCTGAGTTCTTCCGAGTGCAGTTTAAATAACAGTAAGCTGCCACGCGACAATATCCAACTTATGAGGGTGGGTTGAAATGTTTCCGAATAGTACTTGTTCGTTTCAATATATCGAAAAAATACACAACTCTGGACATAACTGTCCTAAACTTTAAAGTAAACAAAATGGCAATTTCAATAAAAAAAGGACAATAAAGGACAGAGCAGTTTAGAAAAAAAAAACTAAAGCACAAAAAAAAGGACAGTAAAGGGCACGTCATTTCAGAAAAAAAAAAATAAAGAACAGAACACTCGTCCCCCTTCATCTTATATCAAGTGCTGTCATCACATTACCCCAAACCCGCTCCCTACTAAAGTGTGAGCTATTTTATGGCTAGCTCCTTATGTAATTTACAAGATCATAGTATTTGTAGCAGAGGATCTTATTTTAATTTTCTCGAAATCGGTGTATCATACCAAAAAAAAATAATTACACTCAAAAACTGTGTCCATTATTTTACCCCTAACCAGGACACACGGGTTACTTTTAACGAAAGCCACTCGTAAAATCTATCTCTTTCTTTTGGCTACTAACGGGATGGATTATAATTATGGATGTCTTTTTACTAATTTGAAAAAAACGTAATTATAGCGAAAAACCCAATTATAAGAATTTATAAAGTTCTTTTAGATATAGCAGAACACACATTCCATAACACAGAAAAAAACCTCATTTTGTTGTGGGGGTCGTTCAGCAGAACTCATCATCTGCAGCTATACAAAACCAAGTCGAATAGCAACTAGAACAAAGGATTGTTCATAAACAGCAAAGACTGTGGAAACCTTGAGGACTAGGAAAAAAAAACTAAATTCTCAAGAAGTACAAGAATATAATAAAAGGACATTGATCGACATGAAAGTCATAAAATTACGCCCGTAAAAATGAAATTCATGTGATAAACCGAATTTGTTTGTAACACAATTTTCTGCTGCCGGAATAATGCTATGTGTTAGTGCACATATCTACCCATTTTCTGGGAGATTCCTATAAAAACAAGTGAAATATACGCAACTACATGAACATACATTCGCGGTAGAGAAACGGGGCAAAATCGTGAAAATGGAAAAAAGACATTCGCGAGACGGCGATGAAAGCAACAAACAGCATCCCTTATGTTATGTTGCTTTTAAGTTGTGCAAACATCCTGGCAATTTCCGTCAAATGTGTCGTCCTTGCGTTATTAATTCAACGGATCCTTTTTCCTTTACTTTATGCTTCTGGTGGGTTAAATTTTGTGAATATATGACGATATCGTCATCTCATGCCTTGTCAGCAGCTTCCATTTAAATTCATTTCCGTATAGGTGAAAGGGCTACAAAATAAAAAAAGCGTTGGAAAACGGTGAATACGTATATTTGTCAGTTTGCCTTCGTTATTCCTATTTTTGCCTTTTGAGAAATAAGCAATAAAATGCTTTTCCACACTTTCATTTTAATTTGCTGTTATGAATATTAAATTTAGAATTGTATGTTTACAAAGAAGCACAATAACAGTTGATGTAATTTCCCTACCAGTATCTGCTTTTTCAACATTTACTTATACTGGGCAGCTATGGTAAATATACTACAGTATGTCACTGGTAATTTAAATTATACAAAACCTATTTTGAAAATACAACTTTAAAATAATTAGGCTAGCCAATATAAATTTTGAATTGTATTTGCTTAAAAAATCGTAATTTAGTATTTTCTTGTAAAAAAAAAAATTGATATTCAACTTCCAAATGAAATTCTTTTAATTAGATCCATATTCACCAATTGAAGATTATTACATTTCTCTTTAATTAATATTTACATATTGACCTACTTCGGCGGGTAAAAGCAACAACGAAAACCACATCCATGATCTCAATAATTCTTTTGTTTTCCTTTATTTTATACTTGAAAAAGAAATGTAAAGTTCCCTTTGGTACCACAGGAGGAAATTCCGAGAAATGTGGATTAAAATTTGTCATATAGTAAAATCCCTAAAAAAAAAAATTATTGTCAAGTTAGTAAATTATAATGTTGTCATATTAATGTAGAGCTAAACGCGCGGCATTTTCTGTCAAATGTGAGCATCGACAGTAGAGTCGGTTCTGGTACGTTTTGTTACTACGTAGATAATAGCGCCTCTCGTCGTGGGTTTTGTAACTAAAGATTGGCCGTCGCGATACTTTTCGAGTTCAAACTAAGGCGAGAAACACAATTGACGCAGTAACGACGACGCATGCATCAAACGCGTGTATTCTTACCACTGCAGACACAATTGATACTGCAGCAGCAACGCATGCGTCTGCATCGACGCAGAGTTTTGAAAAATTAAAACGTTGCTGCATGCTGCAATAACTCTTAGGCGAGAAACACAATTGACGCAGTAACGACGACGCATGCATCAAACGCGTGTATTCTTACCACTGCAGACACAATTGATACTGCAGAAGCAACGCATGCGTCTGCATCGACACAGCGTTTTGAAAAATTAAAACGTTGCTGCATGCTGCAATAACGCTTATCCACATATGCATGTTTTCTTTGAAGATTGAAGTGTGCGCAATCATAAATTTTTCAAATGACATTTGACACTGCACTGCAGCGCTGCATCAATTGTGTCATCAACCAACCCTGCTGCATGCATCCCATTGCGTGAACGCACAACGCTGCAGCACGCTGCGTCAATTGTGTTTCTCGCCTAAGCGACAGCGGCGCCATTGCCGTCGTCATTCTTTCTGTCATCACCAATTGCGTCCCTTGGCATGGACGTCCTTAAGAACCAGCAAGGGGAGGGGGTATTGGTATGTTTTTAAAAACCTTTTAGTTTTTATATTTTTTGAATAAAGGTAAAATGACAGGGAAAACGTCGTGTGCTGCGTCGCGTTAAAAGTCGTAGTTTCTTAAGGGACTCACGATGCGTTAACCTGCTATCTTCCAACGTACTATACGCAGTACATGAAAAATTTGTAGCGTTTACCAATATTGGCGCAAAAGCGTTAACCAATATTGGCGAATACATCATCCACTAGTTTGATCTTTTGGTAAATACAATACTCAATTTTTTAAAATGTTTTTTGAATCCTAATGAATAAACCCTGTGAGTTTCATTAATATACCATTCAAAAAAGGTTACCGGTAGGCAAGAGGTAAAAAGCATTTAAATAAAAACAGCCCATTGCACAAATAGAGTGAATACACGACCCGGAATCCTCGGATTCAGGCTTATTGTCCCGGCGTACCGGAAACCACCTGTTTGTCCCGGATTTTTTTAAAGTAGTGTAATAACTTTTCAAATATCTACAAGAAAAACAATCACTAAATATGACAAACGTACTCTATTTCGGCTGGAAGTTGCTCCAAAGTTCATTTTTTTTGCCTGCGGCACATCTTTTCAACAATTTTCCATAAAATGTGCATTATCTGAAAATATGTGGGCCGCGGCTCATCTTTCTTTAATGTTATTTTTATTTACCATTTTCATTACGACTATTTATAAAACGTACAGAGTGCGAAAAAATTAAGTTAATTTTTGCTTAGGACTGCGTATCTCTTGATTTAAATAACTGCGCCGCATTCTGTTTAAAAAGTTGCACATTATTGATTTTTTTCCTCCTTGATTTTAATCTAAATGAAGTTTTCTTTTCTGTATAAAATTTGTTACTCATCTTGTTCCGAACTGGTCCAAAAAAGTATGGTCACTCCCCCCCCCCCCCCCCCCCCTCTTTGGAGAAATTCCTGCAGACGCACTTGTCCCTTGGGTTTAAAAAATATGACTAGGATGCCCGTTGTTGCCCCCGCATTCTGTTTAGCTCTTAAGGCATCATATTAATAGCTGAAATACGTACCTTTTCAATCGGACATTTCTGTGGCAATGTTTTTACCGCCCGTAAACCTTGAAACCAATTCAAGCGTATAAAGTTCTTTTCAACATTAAACTCTTTACAGGCATCAATTGTCCGATTAATTAAAATCGTCCTCCGTCCAAATGCGGTAATGTATGCGATTCCATCATTACTTAAGTTATCCAAAGTGCGTACTAAGTTAATTGTCAAATTAAAAGCCAACTCATCATTTTCGCCTTTTGTCGACAGAGTAAAATTCCCATATTTTTGATCAGAAGAACCTTTAATTGAAATTACTTTACAACAGTAATTGGCACCACAAAGGACCTAAAATATTACTAACATAAATTTATATAATAATTTTTATTATTTGTTACCTGTAGGAAATAACTGATAACAGCTGGAATTATAATTTTTGTTCTTGACATTCTGCTTAATGCACGTAGAAGTATTAAAATGGCTAATAGTTTTATTTACGCAGTTAAATTTATTTTTGTTTAATGAAGTGCGAAATTTCGTTTCCAACACATGGATTTAATAATAGCAATTTTTAAAATTAATAAATAATCGAAATAATAATCTGACTGAGAAAAAGTATCTGATGTGAACAGCACATGACTTTCTTATACTGTTTTTGTAAAACTTCCCATAACTGTTTTTTCGAAATACCTTTTTATGAAAATATTTCAAAAACAGTGAAAGATAGCGGATTTTGTCATTTTTTCACATGACCTTTTGATTTGTAGCATTTTTCCGAAAACTATTGCATTTTTTGACGGACATTTAAGATAAAAAGGTTTTCTACATGTTTGCTTTTTACCGAATCTGTCTATAGCGAGCCGTTTCCGATATATTGGACAAAACCAATCTTAAGCGTTAAGTTAATGCTTTTGCGACTTTGACGTCGGTTTTGACCAACTGCACTCGTTCTTGTATTCCCTTGTCTAAATGAATACAGGGGCCTTATCAGGGAACTCGAATCGAAAGTGAAATGTACGGAAAATTCTGAAACGGTATCAGCTAACTCGATTTCGATCAAATATTTGTCATTCATTTTCGGAAATTTACTCGAATAGGTTTCAGTCGTCGGATTTGAAACTCGACACTTAAGGGGCCTACACACGTTCAATCTTACTTGACAAGTATTATTGATGAAAATTTTCGTCAAGTAACATGGATGGAAATTGCCTCCACACGTAACACTGAACATTGACAATGTTTTCGTCAAAATTTTGGTCAGTACATTCGTATATCTTAGCGATCATGGTTGATAAACTTCGTCCTGTCCTGATCCCGATTTTTTAGATTTTTCTATCTTTTTTAATTTGGCTCTAAAATTTATTCGCAAACTATTTTTTTTTTCACGGGATCAACTGGGGGATGAGGATCCACTTCTCTCATTTTATCTAGTAGTTTTTCATACTGAAAGAGTATGTTTAAAATCTTTATTAATATAACGCATAGATTTTACTTTCCATCGACACTCATTTTTCCAGTAAATGTCAATGAACTCACTGAGGAATTCCCGCGAACATTGCCGAATATCGGACATATTTCCTTGAATAACAGACAGCAACTGCTATATTGACAAGTAACATTTATGAATGCTCTAAACCATCATTGTTTCTGTCAATGAACATTGATGAAAATCAAAATAATTTTGATCCTCGTCAATGTAGACTTTTTACTTGACAAGACCATTGAAGAGCATCCAAACGTACAATGTTACTTGAAACATGAGTCATTTAAGTAAAATTGTCATGTAACATTGAACGTGTGTAGGCCCCTTTACATATTATTTTTTCAACAAAAAAAAAACGGAAAAATGAGTAAACAATTAAAGCTAAATATAAGCACGAATTTATCAAGCTACCAGCAGGTTCCTTGTTTTCGATTAATTTATGGCAGTATATTTTACTCGAAACGAAAGTTCTACATGATACCAATGAAATCCGTTTTCGAGTGCGGTGTTCGAGTCGATTTGATTTTCGATTCGAGATACATGATAAAGCCCCAGTTCTGGAGTGAGATTACGTAACTTGGTTCGACTATTCCGTATCGAGTAAAAAAAAAGTCGAAACGACTTGAATGTGGCATTCCGTGATTGAATCGACTCGAAATAAGGCATTACCTAATTCCACTTATAAAGGGTGGTTAAATTTCAAGGGCCGATGTTGAATGTGAACCACACCTAAACGTCAAGTTTTTTCTGCATTTCATTTGACATTTCTCAATTTCAGACTAACTCAATTTGAACCATGGAAAGATACACAATCGAGCAACGCGTTAAAGTTATTCAGGCTTATTATGAAAATGGGCGTTCAAATCAAAATGCATATCGTGCACTTCGTGAAATACGGCCCGATGATGCCGCCAGCCCATAAACCGCACCAAACAGTCACTCTTTGTGGGTGCATTGGTTTTTCGACAATCACTCTTGGATTATCATTCGCCCAAATGCGGCTGTTCTGCTTATTGACGAATCCACTGAGGTGAAAATGTGCCTCATCACTGAAGATGATTTTCTTCGAAAATTGATCATCCACTGTTGCCATTTCTTGCCACCATTCTGACCATTGACGACGCTTGAAATGGTCAAGAGGCTTTAGTTCTTGAGTCAATTGCACCTTGTAAGCGTGTAAATGCAAGTCTTTATGCATAATGTTCATCAACGACGAGCGTGGGAGGTGCAATTGTTGGGCACGACGACGAGTTGAGGTGGACGGCTCTTCAGCCACACTATCGCGAACAGCAGCAATATTTTCTGCAGTACGAGCTGTACGAGCATGCACTGGTGTTTTCACATCTCCTACAGACCCGGTTTGCTCAAATTTTTGCACGATTTTTCCGATTGTACGCACATTTGGACGATTAAATTGACCGAAAAAATCACGAAGTGCACGATATGCATTTTGATTTGAACGCCCATTTTCATAATAAGCCTGAATAACTTTAACGCGTTGCTCGATTGTGTATCTTTCCATGGTTCAAATTGAGTTAGTCTGAAATTGAGAAATGTCAAATGAAATGCAGAAAAAAACTTGACGTTTAGGTGTGGTTCACATTCAACATCGGCCCTTGAAATTTAACCACCCTTTACTAGAATACTGCAAATTAGCGGAAATCTAATACATATAATTGAAACGTCAAATTCGCTTTTCAAAGAATTTCGTGTTTTTAGAAGTAAATAATAGAACCGTAAATTTTAAAGATGCCATAGTTTTTCTCTCTTAAAGCATGGTTTTTTTCCTCAAGATCCAACATCTTTGTTTTGAGAATATTGCTTTTTACTTTCTTCTACGGAGTATAATAAAGTATTGTATTCATGAAAAATTTCGACCTCTTAATTTTGCCTAAAAAACATTTCCCGATCACTCCTGAGTCGATTGGAGTCATATTAAAAAAATGTCTTTCTGTCTGTCAGTCTGTCTGTCAGTCTGTCAGTCTGTCAGTCTGTCAGTCTGTCAGTCTGTCAGTCTGTCAGTCTGTCAGTCTGTCTGTCAGTCTGTGTACAAGATTCCTCAAAAACTAATAGAGCTAGCGCCATGAAATTTTATAGGCATGTTGGGTCCTGAAATGGGACGATCCTATCAACTTTTGGTGGAAATCCGTTAACCGGAAGTATCCAAAATGGCGGTTTTTCAAAAATCGCAATTTCGTTTTTCTCGATTTACTCCCAAACTACGCGTTTTTTAGTGGCCTTAAGTATGACAAAACTTGGAGAAAATAAAATTTCCCACACTTTTGTCTTTAGCTATAACTCGATATATCAACCTTTTATCGAGATAAACCGTTATTTCCAAAAAAAAAACAGTTTTTTGCGATTATCTCGAAAACTAACGGGTTTTTGCTGACTGAATGTATGAAGTGAATTAATGAGAATGGCATTCTGCACAATTTTGTTTCTTACCGTTATCCGTTATCTTTTACCGTTATTGAGATATTTAGATTAAAATATAAAAAAAAATATTTTTGCAAATTACTTGCAAACTAACGGTTTTTCGACAAATTAATTTAAGGAAGAATTGGAGATGTTAAAATTTTTTACATTTTTGCCATATACCGTAAATTGATATCTTTTACCGTTCTCAAGTTATCTCAAATTTTGTATGTTTTTGATATTTTTGAATAAACCAAGAATTTATTGGGAGGTCGTCTTAGGTTGACAACGCGACAGGGCTCTAGCGTAAATTGCGCAGGGTCGTAGATTTTGTAGAAGAAAGTTTTGTGTTGACCACAACTGATATTTTCCTTTTCCTTTAAGAATTTTTCCATAATTTGTGGTTTATTCAGTCTTGCATAACGTCGACGTATGTTTCCTTGTACATATGTACATATATGTGCTTCATTTTCCTCGGTTCTAATACTTTCTGGCTGATCCAGCAGATCGTTCAGATTTTCCGTTATAATTTGTTCTGCGCTATTATCCTCTGGACTGGTATTTTTTTCTGCCGTTGGAGGACCAAAACTTTTTGCGATTTTAATTCCTCTCACTACCGCTTCAAGTCCCGCACATTCGATCACAATTTGCTCCACATCGCTAATCTTCTTCCCTTTATACGGTCCTCCACCGGTGCTTTTAATATTTTTCAGGTTATCACGAAGCTTGCTTTTAACTTTATATTTATAATCGCTCCAAACCTATAGCAGTAAATGCGAAAATAATGTATTACGCATCCTTTCAAAGACAATTGTTATTACCTTCTTCCATTCATGAACATTTCTTACTGGTGGTCCACGCTCATTCAATGATTTACCTAATGCATCCCATAAACTTTTCGATTTCTGCCTTCCATTTATAGTTTTCAAAATACCTTTAGCCAAATCTCCGTGATCTCTCATATATTCAACCAAATATTTGACTTGTTGACTGTTAACTGGCTGAGATATGTTTTCCTGCATATCCCTGAAGTATACTCGTACATAATATATTTAAATAATTGAAAAACAATAATCAAAAACAAAGAGAATCTAATAAATTTACATATTTGCACAATTTTCTGACTTCGTATTGTTCAACTAGACAGCTAATTAGTTGTCGAATAAAATGAACTCGTATCAAAATAAATGACAGGTCGAAACATAGCTAGCGAATACTATTTTTTCTTCTAACTCGAAACAAACGCTTGAAACAAGTTACGTAATCTCACTCCTGTATTTGATTTCATTGCGAAAACATCTAATTGCTTTAAAAATGAAAAAAATCAATTTGAATTTTGACACATATATTTTTTTTTAGCTTTATATACTTACACAAATTCAATATTACACCTTTTTATAAAATGTCATTCCAAATTATATGTATATTTTTTGTGATTTATTGATACAAAAATAAAAAATCTATCAAATTTGTAGTTTTTTTTTGTTATAGTTTTGTTCTGAAATTTTTGGTATAAAGTGCATATAAATATATAGATATATACACACATATTAATTAGCTACTGATATTCAACTAAACACCTGAACCTTGGTCTGAACCTAGAAATTGAATAATCACCATTTATTTAAACATAAATAAATTTTAACTAAAATCTGTTAAATGGCAATAACAGTAAAACAGTCGAAATGCAAATGCAAAGAAAAAATGTACCAACAACCAAACTTTTTAATTGGATTTAATTTTTTCTTGTTCTTGTGTTGTGTCACCCGGGATCTCATTTAAAGATGAATTGCTCTCGATTATGTTAATGTCACCCTGAAAGAAATAATCGAAACAAAAAAAAAAAATTCCAATAAATGGAATGCATATTTATGTTGAAAATATCATACTTTAATTTTCTCCCTAACGTTCATGGACCAAGAAACGCTCATTAGGCGATATCGTTCCTTTACACGTTCTCGCATTTTCTGTGGGACAACCAGTAATGTCGTGGTCGTATTTCCGACAAACAGTACCAGAAATAAAGCACTTAGAACCGGTATCTTAATATTTAAAAAAAAACACATTATAAAAATCAAAATAACAAAAAAAAAACATAGATTAAATACCATATGGAACTATTTACAAACCTGCCACGTCATATCCTCATGGAATGACAGCTTGTATAATGTCCATGCATTATAGGCCTGATAAAAATAACCAGCGAACAAGAATGGTAGCAGGAAGCTTAATCCTCGCCACATCCACGAATGGAAGCCCTCAATTGTTATGTCCATGTTATGTCGTTCACCCAAAGCCTTAAGACGGTAAAGTACTCCTTTTTGATATCTGAACTGAAGATATTGTACCATGCCTATGATTACACAAACCATTCAATAAAACTCTAAATTATAAAACAAAACGCCTATCCATACTTATATATGCATTGAAGTACATAAATTGATTTCTGAAAAGCTGCCATGGTTCACCCTGCGGCCATACCAGCAAGACTCCGGCACAAACAGTTGAAATAAAATGATGTGCCCGCCACCATCCCTTGATTCGTGATCCGTTGACCTTAAGTATTGATTCACGTATTGTCAACGTACAGTAATACCAAACTAACAGAAAAATGAATGCCAACTCGAGAGCTCTAACATATGTATGTAACATATGGGAAAAAAACATATTATTATGGAAAAACATTTTAACCCCGACAAATGACTTTTATATTTTACCTGAAATTAAATATTAAATTTATAAATGCCATCGCTAATCCAATCACGTTAAGAATGAGTTTAAACTTTTCATAGTCGTCTTTATACCGTACTTTATCATTTCGGTTTAAAATTGACACATTGACGTTTCCCAAAATTATCTAGATAAAATTATTCAAAATACACAACAGAGGATCATCCAATGATTTGAAAAGCCTTACTTTTAGATAAAATCCTGATTCTCTGGGAAGTGACTGTTCGATTTCATGTAATTGCGCTTTTCGCTTCAAGATGTTTTTTTCGAGATCTGTAATTGCTTCTTTTTCCTTTTCATTTTTTGTTTTCTTATATCTGGTTTATGAAAATCAAATAAAAAATTATATAATACACGTAAAAATACCTTTCTACTAAAAATGATATTTTAACTGCAATTGTATGATTCGTTTTGTCACGACAATTTGAGAGGTTTGACAATTTGAGTGATTTGAGAATTTGTGAGATTTTATAATTAAGAAGTTTGAAATCGCGTAGTAAAGTTGACTTTGTTCAACTCTGCTTTTGAGCACATTTCGTTTAAACGATTTCGCTTCGAGAATTAAATTTCTTTTTTTAGGCAAATAACTGAAAAAAATGTCATAAAAAATGGATACCATACCTTTTTGAGAGAGCACAATTTTATTGGCATCAATATTTGATTACAAAAAAAAAACAAAATTTGACCGGCAAAAAAAAATTAAAGAAATTTTTCGTTAAAAACAAAATAATTTGATGGCCCATCAAAATCTGTTTAAATTTTATATTCAATATTGTCGAAAAATTTTAATTTCAACTAAAATCACGACATGCAATCGAAGGGAAATTCCATTATAAAATAATACTCCACAAAAAGTTTCTATTAATTTATCGCCATTAGATTTTTCTTGTTCGCTTTCTGTTTACGTTTTTATTTGTTCATCTCTGTTCAGCTGCTAAGCTATGTAAGCATTCGAGAGAGAAGGAAAACTCTGTTCGAAGATTTGTTTGATGTAATGCCGTCAGATGACACTCGCAAAAAACTTGGAGATGGTAATTTTGTTAATGGAGTCATCTTTTTGTGAAATGACACTGTCAAAATTAGATTCCTGTGTCATAATTGCGGAGCGGTAAACCACTGAAAAGTGTTCCCCACTATGGTTGTCATTGCGCATCACATTCGCATAACAGCGATGTGCCCGCGACAATAATCACTTATCACCGCAATTTGCATGGTGGCAAAATATGTGAATAAAGATGACACGGCTGCTTAAAGGTAGAACCTGAATCGTACGTCGATGCGTCCGTCATGCGTGCGTCCGGTTGACAGTTCGAGTAGAATCAACGGGCTGCTATGAGTACTCCCCTAATAATACGTTTTCCGATGCGGCAACCGCATAGAGTAGGTCGAATTTCTACTTTTACATGCGGCAACGCACGGGAATGTCATTTCGCAAAAAAGTTTGTTTACGATTTAAGCAATTTAAGTATGGAACAAATTGAAAGTAATTGTTTCGACGATAAACTAATAGAAGAAGTGCAAAACAATGAATTAACTGCAGATTCGTTGCCGTACCCAACTGTCACCGCATCGAACTGTGAACCGGACGCACGCATGACGGACGCATCGATGTACGATTCAGATTCTAGCTTAAAATTCTATTTGGGGACTTTCAGTAGACCACGTGGTTAACCACGTTTAATAAAGTAACGCAGTCGTTGTTAGAGTTTGAGTACAGCCCAATTAGACTAACAATTGCGATTACGATTAAAATTGAGCTTCCTCGACCAATGAGATCAAAGCTTTCATTTTGCTATCGATGAAATCTTTGATCTCATTAGTCAATCGTAATCACAATCGTTAGTCTAAATTGGGCTTAAGAGCCAATTTTGCTAAAGGAGGGAATACACGCTCACCCATGCCCTACAACGTTTCATGTTGTCACGCCAATTTGAGCGTGTGTAGTGCTGACGGACAGCAAAAATTCGTGCGGGCCATCATGTTCGCCAAATATCAAACTATGTTTGATTTTTGTGGGCGTGGCTTTAGGTTGACCAACATGATCGCAGGTGTATTGCTGTGATGTCCTAATTATTTTTTTCAATTTACTTTTTCACTTCAACAGATGTTGAAAGAGCAACATCTGTTGAAGTGAAAAAGTTGGACCAAAACGAATTGATAACCTCCTCCTTTTTTGGAAGTCGGTTAAAAAGTAAATTGAAGAAAATAATTAGGAGTGAGTTTAAGAATGCAATAAAATAATAAATATGGCTTTTTTAAAAGACAATAAATTTTGGGAACAATTTTTCGAAATTACAGCTAATGCTTCATCACTCATTTTGCAAATTCCAAATTTTCTATTACGACCTTATCTCGTTGAAAAGTTGGTAACGAATGAAGACTGACAGCATGATCGATACGTGTGTAGCAAAACCAACTTTTGGAGTGACAGAATGTTGTAGGGCATGAGTAAGCGTCTATTTCCTGCTTAACTGTAGAACAGAGCTGTATTGCCACACTAAGTGTTTATATTTGGGGCGGCCACTTTGATATTTGAATATCTCGAAAATTAGGATTTATAGGTCAATACTTTTGAATAATACGGAAGCGTCAGTGAAGTTTCGGTCCGGAGTGAAACTACCTCGGAAAACACTTGTTGTTGATCTGACAACCAAGCACAGACAGGAGCAGACGGGGTAGAGAGTTAGTTTATTCTGTATATAGAAATCATGAATTTTTAATGTAATTGTGAATTCTGTTATAGAGCAATTGAATTTTTTCGACCAGATTTACAGTCTAGGACTTTTTATACCCGTATGGTGAAACCAAAGGGTATACTAACTTTGCCTTACCGTTTGTAACGCCAAGATCCCGTCATCACACACAAAAGTTAATTACACCAGTGTGTTTAGAATGATAAAAATAATTAATTTCTGCATGACCGTCCGTCTGTCTGTCTGTCTGTCCGTCCGTCCGTCCGTCTGTCTGTCCGTCTGTCTGTGACGCGGATTGCGAGCGCACGGATTGAGCTAGAGACTTGAAATTTTGCGTAGATTAGTTTTTCGTAAAATGCAAGGATAAGTTCGTTAATGGGCAAAAATGGACCATTAGGGGGGGGTACCTCCCATACGAACGAAAACTTTTTTTCTGAATATCTCGAAAACGGTGAATTTTATCAAAAAAGTCCAACAACAAAAGTTATTTATGATATGATTCTACATAAAAGTCCCATACATCAAAATCCGATTGGAATAAATTTTAAAAAATCTTATTGGAAAGGTTGACTTAAAAGGGGAATTTTGATACAACTGTTCGCCGTTCACTTAAACTTCGAACAACGCCATATCACCATACGGGCAGTGGCATAGCGAGGGGGGGGGGGGGGGGGGGGGGGGCGGTCCGCCCCGGGTGGCACTCTATATGGGGCGGCAAATTCACGACATTTCGGAACAAATTTTAAAAAAATGTTTCAACACATTTCGGAACAAATGAAAAAATTGGGTGTTAAAAGATAGTTTCTTTGATATAGGAAAGTTTACGCTATATAGGGACAATGCTTCGAATCTTTCTAACAATAGGAATAAGCGTAGCAAGTTGCGAAAGGAGTTTTTCGAAGCTAAAGCTTATAAAAAATTATTTGAGATCGACTATGAGCGCGTTAAGATTAAGCAACTTGGCTCTTTTGTCAATTGAGGAAGAATTAACCAAAGAAATCGATTTCGACAGCATAATAACAGAATTTTCAGTCCAAAAAGCCAAAAAAGTGTTTTTGTCAAAACATGTGAAATACATTTTTTATTTTAAAAAAATTTGAAATTATTGCTTACAATTTTTAATATAACTTTTGTACTGGCCAATCAGTTTTTGAGTAACGTTTGGTTTAAACCAGTCTTCACCTTGAAACATAAAAAAGCTTTAATTGCCAATCTGGCAGTTATTGGAGACCCGTATGGTGATATGACATTTTTTCAAGTTTAATTGAACGGCGAAGGGTGGTATCAAAATTCCGATTTGAAGTCAATTATTTCCCATAAGATTTTTTTTAAAAGTTCTTCCAATTGGATTTTGATATATGGAAGTTTTATGTAAAAACGTGTCCTAAACAACTTTTGTTCTTGGACTTATTTGATAAGATGCACCGTTTTTGAGAAATTCGTAAAAAACGTTTAGTTCATATGGCGAGTCCGTTTTTGCACATTAACGAACTTAACCTCGCATTTTAGGAAAAACGGCTTTGTGCAAAATTTCCGTGGGTCCGCAATACGCGTCACAGACGGACGGACAGACGGACGGACGGACGGATATCCAGAAATCGACTTTTTTGATCATTATAAACACACTGGATCTTGATGACAGATCAAGATGACAGTGTGATGACGGGATCTTGGCGTTACAAACGGTAAGGCAAAGTTAGTAAGGTAACGGCACATATTACCGACCTACTAAGGTATTTTTCAACTTTGACCGGTTATGTAAAATTATTGATTAGAATTTTTTTATTCGTGTGTTGATTTTTAATTAGCTTAAAGGGTTGTTTATCTGAGAAAAATACGTATATAGTTGTAAAAATAATGTATGATACTAAAAAAAATAAAAACTGTGTCTAATACCAAAGTCAGGTATTACCGACCTAACGATATTTTCTGGCACCTATTACCGATTTTTAGTGGACGTATTACCGACCTAACCAAAAAAAATGAAATTCACGATATAAATAATTCATTTTATTTTGAAAAAGCTGTTGAACAGAATTGAACCACTTCCGTATTTGCGTTTCTGTAATTTTTGATCGGCTGAATGTCAAATTTTGAGCAACTCTTTTCGCTATAGCTGGATGCCTTTGTAAATATCCACGGTACCAGACTTTCCCGGGATTCCCATTGGCAAATTTGTGAGTTATATTTAAATGTTTGGCCAAAAGCACTGCACTATCCAAAAATTCAGTTTTGTTTACTGGATACCCTAATTTTCCAAGTTTTATAACCCAATTTTCTAAAAGGTTTTCCTGCTCGGAGGAGAAAATTGTTTGGGGTCCACTTTTTTCCCCATCTGTATATTTGCAGTTTACTTTGTTAATTAATGTGATTTTTGGAATTTTATAGTTCTTTGAAACTCTGTAAATCGTTTTCCCATTTTGTATATCTTCCAGAGCTTTTTGCAAAAAATATCCGAAGAATACAACTTTTTTTTAAATCTTTTTTATACCCGTATGGTGAAACCGAAAATTTGCCTAACCGTTTGTAACGCCAAGATTCCGTCATCACACACAAAAATGAATTCCACCAGTGTGTTTAGAATGATCAAAAAAGTTGAATTCAGCATGTCCGTCCATCCGTCCGTCCATCCGCCCGTCCGTCCGTCCGTCCATCCGTCCATCCATCCGTCCGTCTGTCCGTCTGTCCGTCTGTCCGTCTGTCCGTCTGTCCGTCCGTCCATCCGTCCGTCCGTCCGTCTGTCCGACCGTCTGTGGCGCGGATTGCGGGCGCACGGATTGAGCTAGAGACTTGAAATTTTGCGCAGATCAGTTTTTCGCAAAATGCGAGGCTAAGTTCGTTAATGGGTAAAAATGGACCATTAGGGGGGGGGGGGGGTCCCCCCATACGAACGAAGACGTTTTTTGTAAATATCGCGAAAACTGTGCATCTCATCAAAAAAGTCCAAGAACAAAAGTTATTTAGGATATGATTCTACATAAAACTTCCATACATCAAAATTCGATTGGAATAAATTTTAAAAAATCTTGTTGAAAAGTTTGACTTCAAAGTGGAATTTTGATACAACTGTTCGCCGTTAACTTAAATTACCATACGGATTTTCAATAATTGCCAGAATGGCAATTATAGCTTTTGTTATGTTTTTCATTGACACTTGTTTTTTTTTGTCTTATGTGTATCCATGATGGGAAAAATAGTTCTAGAATGACAATTTTCATGCAAATGCCAGAAAATTTATTAGAAAATTTCTAGAAAAATAATGGCATTTCTACATAGTCGGTAATAGGTGTCTCACGAAAATAATTTCCGACCTATAGGACGGTAATACAACCATCGTAAAAAATGATGAACATATCACCGACCTAATTGTTTTTCCGGTTTTTCGCGAAAACCCACAAAGTTTTCACTAATATTATTGTTAAAATTTGTACAAAAGATATTCAAAAAATTAAATTTAGTTACACTATTATTCTAAATCCACTTATTTTCGCTTATTTATCTTATGAGTAACACATTGAGCTCTTACCAAAAACCTTAAGGAAAATGCAAAAACGTGTTCAACCACCAACGACTCAAACTTTACAGTCACATTTCGATGTGACTTTTCGCGCCTTTTTTTCGCGGCTTTAGTTTTGTTTTTCTGATGCCCTAGACAATTTAAGAGAATTAAAATTTTAAAATTATGCGTTGAAATTTGGACTTTTTTCGTTGAATGAATATGTTTTAGGTCGGTAATAGGTGATAGGTCGGTAATAGGTGCCGTTACCTTATATCCATTGATTTTACCATACGGGTATAAAAAGAGTGACACAATTGATATTTAAAAAATGTGGCGCTAATTGGTATTCATCCTCTTTATGATTATCGTGTCGTTTTCAACAAGAGACGAATTATTGGTCGACATTTGCCTATCAACAAAAACACGGGAATTTACTTGTAAACGACACGCCAATCGAAGTATGCGTCATTTTCAAAATATGGATTTTTCGGTGGAAACGTCAGTAAAAGGGCCCATAGACGGCCAACTTTGTTGCCAACCTGGTCGCCAACCTGGTTGGTAGTTTTCACCACAGACGAGACGGAATGTTGGCAATCAAGTTGTCAACATCATTTTTAACAAGATCCCGTCGACTTTAGGTGATTTCTCTAATTATTTTTATTGTTTATAGTTTACTATATGGTTATAGGAAAACCATAGGGTATATTTTGACTAGTGAAAAATGAGTAAGGATTTGTTATTGGTATTGGTTTTAAACTAGTTGTGCGAAGATGAGGTGCCCCCTTTGAAAAAGAAAAAAAATTGGGCAAAGGAGTGGTATCAGAACCATGCTCAGTTTTCTCATTCAAATTTAATGCGTAAACTACGTGTGACTGCACCTGACGATTTCAAAAACTTTTCAAGAATGGACAGCGACACTTACGATGAATTATTGGATGCAGTAAAACCATTCATTGAAAAGAAGGACACGATAATGGGAATAGCTATTCCTGCAAATGAAAGGCTGTCTGCAACCCTACGGTTTTTGGCAAGTGACCAGAGCTTCGAGGACTTAAAATTTCTCACTGGAATATCGCCACAAAGTCTTGGAGTCAGGTCGTACGATCAAAACCCTAGTAAAATTAACCAAATTCAACCGAACTTAATCAAATAAACTATTTTTGACACTTCACTGTTCTTATTGCAGTATACTCAATGCAACTGAGATTGGCAATAAGGTTGTAAACTTGCCTACAGACACCCCAACATGAACGCCAACATGCTAAGTTTTCAAAAATTTTTGATTTTACACCAACCTGGTCGACAACATGAAAAACCAACCGCCAACTTGGCCACAGACGTACAACATCGACTCCAACATTGCATGTTGGCGACCAGGTTGGCAACAAAGTTGGCCGTCTATGGGCCCTTTAATAGAAAAATCATTTTAGGGCGGCAAATTTAACTTCCGCCCCGGGCGCCATGAACCCTCGCTACGCCACTGCATACGGGTTTTCAATAATTGCCAGATTGGCAATTATAGCTTTTGTTATGTTTATTTTTCAAACTTTGCGTACTCGCTGAAGCCAGCAAATGTACAAGTACGCGACGTTGTAAAACACTGTTTTAATGTGTTCAAATATGACAAAATTGGGTTAATACACAATTCCAGAGATGCGCAGAAATTCAAATATCAGCTGAGAATGCTTTCAATAGGTAACACTAACCAAATATATCTAGGTTATGTTAAGGATGGCATGTAAAAACAACGACAACGTAAGTGAAAATGTAGTTTATCTCAAGATTTTATGTAGATTTTGATGAATTTTCTCGTAATAAAGCAAAACTCGTACGCAGCATCGCACATGACCTATGAATGTCAAAAATTCCTCCAAACAAAACGAAACGTCAGCTGAGAAATCAATTTACTCGTTGGCTGCGACGAGTCTCGGTAATGAAAGGCTAACATGGAAAAATGACCATTCAACAATGATACTATTTCCAAATCGAATCACGCGTTTTATTCTCCCGATTGGATGCGATTATTTTGTTACATAATAACTGATTAGAAGCTTATCAGTTCGGTGGCAATGAAATCAATTAATTTGAGCCCAAACTCTTAATCTCTTTGGACAGCGTAATGTACTGATATATATCTACAACAGATTTTTTGAAAGTGGCCGGCGCTTGGTATCTACACCGAATGATGAATTTTTCTTTAACTTTGAACTGTTATTGAACTTTAACAGGTGGAAATGTGGGTAATAAACACAAGCAAGTAAATCACTTACTTCTTCAAAGCGGTGTTGATTTGTCCCATGCGATATCTCTGATGTTTAATGTCATTGAAGCATTTCTGTTGCATTCCATGTAATCCTTCCAGGAACTCGATGTATTTCTGGTTGTTGTTCTGTGCAATTATTGTAAAATAAGTTAACCATTTCCGCTACGGACTTTTCTTTTATAAATACCTCAAGCTCCTTGTATTCATTCCCCAATTCATCCCACTCTTGAGCAAGTGCCTCAGCCATGATACTGATGTGCTCACAATTTACGACACACTGAAGTGTCAGGATATAATTAATAAATTATTTGTGGTCTTTCTCGTTCCGGATTTGTTATTTTTCGATAAAGCCACAATTTTTTTCAACTTAAATCCAAATCCGCACACCCAAAATCAAATCGCAAGCATATTTCCTATGAACGAAGCAAATGTCACTGAAGTCAGTGTGGCCGTCTTTCGAAAACTTAGATTCCCAGCAACAGTGGCTAGAGTACGTCGTTGCATTGACTCCAGACAACATTTGAAATGATTGAAAAATGGATGCCAGTAAAAAACGAATTCATACGCATACGAAACATGGTTATTCTTTGGTTAGAAAAAGCGAGAAAAAATATTGAAATTTTTATTTCTCACAGCAACAAAAATTGTCTAACATTTTGCTCGGAGATACCGTACTTTGGTGAGTATATTTACAAAGTTTTGATAAAATATTCCTTTTTGCGTGTTAATTTTAAGTTGTATTTTATTTATTATAATCAACATAACACAGCCTCTGTAGAGCTGACACAGTCACTGACATAGTCTCGTGTAAATGCTTACTGGTACTGACAAGTCTGTACTGACGGGACTTTTTTGTAGTAATTACAGACATGCCAGTAATATGACATTTCAGACTTCTAAGATGGCGGAAAATGAAGAATTTGAGGTAAATCTATTAAATTATTATTAATTCACTATTTTTAATTCTTTTTTATACCCATATGGTGAAACCAAAGGGTATATTAACTTTGCCTTACCGTTTGTAACGCCAAGATCCCGTCATCACACACAAAAATGAATTACACCAGTGTGTTTAGAATGATAAAAAAAATTGAATTTTGCATGTCCGTCCGTCTGTCCGTCTGTCTGTCTGTCCGTCCGTCCGTCTGTCTGTCTGTGGCGCGGATTGCAGGCGCACGGATTGAGCTAGAGACTTGAAATTTTGCGCAGATTCGTTTTTCGTAAAATGCGAGGCTACGTTCGTTAATCGGCAAAAATGGACCATTAGGGGGGTACCCCCCATACGAACGAAAAGGTTTTTTGCGAATATCTCAAAAACGGTGCATCTTATCAAAGAAGTGCATGAACAAAAGTTATTTAGGATATGATTCTACATAAAACTCCCATACATCAAAATCCGATTGGAATAAATTTAAAAAAATCTTATTGGAAAGTTTGACTTCAAAGTGGAATTTTGGTATAACTGTTCGAATTTTGATACGAATATCACCATACGGGTCTCCAATGATTGCCAGATTGGCAATTATAGCTTTTGTTATGTTTTTACTTTTAGAACTCTCAGACTGGTGAAAGAAGACTAACTGGGAACGAGATAATTAAAATATTGAAGCATACGAGCAAAATTCATGCCTCTGAAATACGAGGGACTGCAGCTATGTTACAAACGAAGTAATTTTGAAAATGAACTGGCTGCCAGTTCACTAAATGTCTTCTAATTCGTTGTCACTAATTTGACATTTGGAGTCTGCGCTACTGACAAACTTTATAGTCGCGTGTAAAGGCCCGGAAAGAAATGATCACGATAAGAAACGTCATTTAGAGCAACCAATAGGGCACTTGAAAAGTTATTGACGACCCGTCGTGAACGAATATTCATTATATAAATGCTGGTTTCGTAAACAATGCACTAAAAAATGTACTGTGTTAATACTTCATATGTATATGTATGTACTAAGCAACGACTAAATTATTTTTTTTCACTGAGTGCTTTTACCAAAACCACACAATTATTCGTAGGGTTTCAATTTTATGTTGAAAACTAACCCCAAAGCCCAAATCAGACTAACGATTTCAATTACGATTGAGCTTCTTTGACCAATGAGATCAAAGCTGTCAAGTCTCTATTGTTAAAAGTTTTGATCTCATTGGTAGAGAAGCCTCAATCGTAATTACAATCGCTAGTCTGGATTGGGCTTTAGTCTGAGTTATGCTTAATAATCATTTTATCGGAAATCCATTGGAATCTTCAAAAAAATTCGTTCTAAAGGAATTTTTTCTCTTTGGATTTATTAGCAGGTAAAGTGTGAGTTACATTGCAAGGATAAAGCGATGCGATAATAGCTAACACGATCTGAATATAATTTTTTAAGCTTTCTGTGCTCATCTGAGCTCGGTTCCCATTTTCACACGTTCGATCATACAATTTCTAAATTATAGGCTCTCTAAACGAAAACTAACCACACAATTACAGTCTCTCTACTTCGCAGACACTTTAGAAACGGCGCGATTTTTAAAAGCATTTTTTTAACTTTTGAAGTCAGCCAAATTTTTTTAAAGTGCTGGAATAATCAACAGTCGTTTAAAAGTTTTTTTTTGGATCACGAACTAAGCTCTGTAATTGGGATCAAAGACCAAGTGTTGGAATTTAAAAATACGATTCGTCTATATAGATATAATATAAATTTAATAATATTGAAAAAATAATTTAATTCAGATTTCGTGTTCTGATAACAAGTGAAATATAAGCAAACGTTCTGAAAACTATGATCAGTAGTATCAATCCTATAAAATCAAAGCCTAAATCAGTTTCTTTAAAATTCAACGTTTCTAATATAACATGACCGGAATTTGGGCACGTGGAGTTCGAACGCGTGCATAAAATTTCACCAGGCTGTACATCTGCCCATTGATTAATTAAAAGTCCTTCATTGCCGTATCGAAACCATGACAAATATGAAAGCCACTTAAAATAGGTTGGCACAGATCCGGAATTCAAGAAGAAACCTCCAAATAGTAGAAACGGAATAATAACTGGCGGTCCCACTGATAAGGCCATAGATGTTGAGGAGCTTGCACAAGATATCAAGTAGCCAAAAGATGTTGAAACATTTGCAGTGAGTGCCACTATTGCCAGGGCAATCAAATAGTGGTATAATCCTGCTCGTAGCCCAATCATGGGATACACCAGGGAAGTAAACACAAACGGAACTACGAGAAATAATGGGAGCTCTGCTAGTGTTTTTCCAAGAAAATATGCGTTTGTTTTATAAAGGCGACTTCTGGTTTCTCTCATAAATACAGGAAGTTCCGAGCAAAACACCTAGAAATAAAAAATAAATATGATGATGACAAAACAGTTTAATGGCAAAAAAAGAAATAATTTTAAGTAATAACCAGCGTTGTGCATTTACGTGTAAATAACAAATCTTTACATTTTTCCATAATAAATTAGTAAACAATAATTGTTTTCGTAAACAAAAATAAACATTGGTAAAGATGAAAACTATAGTAAATAAACAGATTTTTTACGTCAAAAGCAATCTCTGAGCTTTGTTATGTAAGTAAAATTAGCTGATGTGAACAGCACATGATTTTCTTCTATAAAATCTACGTTTCTGCTCAATTTACCCGACGAATAAAATATCAGTTTACATAAAAATATGAATTTTCATATTATAGAATCTGAAATATCTCGATAACGGTAAAAGATATCAATTTTAACACTTTTAATTGAGGCGTTAAAAGCTAGAGTGGACCAAGCCACATAATCGAGTTTTTGAAGCTTTTCCACTTTTGTACTATTATTGACTGTAAATTTTTGGAAAAAAAAATTCTGTGGACTTTATTACTCAATGTTGAAATGTTTTTTTGTGCATCCAAACATTTTTATATAAAAACTCACTCGCAATAGTGATTCAAACACAAAAAAAATCACGATTTCGACATGTGCGTTGGTCCACTCTAGGTTTTAACGCCTCAATTCTGCCATCAACTGTTTTTTTTCCAAAAACCGTTAGTTTGCAAGCAATTCGCAAAAATCTGTTTTTTTTTTAAATTTTTAATGATAATATCTCGACAACGGTTAAAGATTAGGTAAAAGACAAAATTGTTGGTAACATTGTTGGTTTGGCCGAAGCAAAAAGTTTCGCGCACAAAAATTTCGTGTTTTTTTTTAACTCAAGTTTTGCAAAATTTTATATGTAGTGATCGGCAGATCATAGGAAATGATTTATTTGCCAATAAAATTGCGTCGTCAATTCAAAATATTTCTAGTCACAATAGACAGATTTTTTTCAAATATTTTCGTCCAAGAAATTAAATATGCCTTGGAAAATTTCTGGCAGGAAGAAAGTAGATATGTTTTCGAACGAAGGTTAAGGAAAAAGCCGAAGTTCGGCTTCAGCCAAAAACTAATCTTTGGTCGGATTCTGGCCAGCATCCTCTGAAAGGATCAGGAAACTTCCACAACTTTCTAATGCTGCCAGAAGCCCGTGAAAATACTGCCACTTTCCCAACAAGCAGACATTATGAATTTTGAATCTAAACCGATCGAATTGGCTAGAGTACCTCCAGTGCGCAAGTGCTCTTACAGTGATAGTGTAGCAATAGGTCTGTTCGATATGAGTCCTGGAATTACTCGGAGTAAATTTTTTTACTCTTTTCTGTTCGATATGAGTCCTGGACTTACTCCGAACTTACTCCGAACTTACTCTTACTTTTAGCTGGAGTAAACTTTTGATAGCTGATATTTGTCAGACATAACCTCTCTTTTACAGTGTTTGGAAGTTAAGAAAAATTTATAAAATGTGTAATTATGAAAATTTATATGTTGAAAATCATGACGGAGAATTTCGAGTATACCAAGTTGAGTATAAGTTTACAAAACAGGTTTCATGAAATACATTTAATATATTAAAGGACAGTTCAAACGTGACTTACTCTGAACTTACTCCAAGTTGTTCGATAAAAACAAATTCAGAGTAAGAAAATCCGCCATTTTGTGGAGTAAAGTGAAAATACTCGGAGTAAGTCCAGGACTTATATCGAACAGACCTAATAAGTGCTAATAGAAATAGCGATTTTGTATTGTAAAGTGTTTTAAATTGTGAATTATTGAATTATGATTGAGTACTTAGCGTCTAAGTGGTGATTGTTTTAAAAACTGAAATAAAGACATTTACATGTTAATTTCCTCGTGGTATATCCTGCAAATATTCAAACAAGCCCATCCTAGCTCGTCACAATACTTTCTTTTTGTGATTTTGGTACCCATAAGCAATTAATTTTTTACAGGTAAACTGTTACGTAAAATTGTTTTGTAAATAATCTGCACAACACTAGTCATGACGCGTAGATAATCGTAAATTGCTAATTAGTTTTACATACGTTGATAACAGCGAAAACATTCTGGAACGTCATATTCGTGAGAAATAGAAATAAAGCGCCATTGATGTTCATAACGCCATCCTGCGTTAGCTCTTGTCCCAGAAAAATTAAACCTACAAGCAGTGCGACCATCTAAAAACATAATATGAAGTTATAATTATTTCTTAACATAAGATAATTCCGTACAATTGTTTGGATTAGTCGAACTTTAACAAGGAGTGGTTCTTTGAGGACAGTGAGCCAGGCCCGCCATAACACAGCTCGAAATTGAGTACACCACGTAGCTTTGTAACCATTTTGTCCATCGTCGTCAAGAGGAGATAGACCCCCAGATTGAATTGTTTTTCGAAAAGCATGCTCCATTTCGGTCGATATACTGCAAACATAAACATATAATTTGTTACAGATTTTACCAAGCGTCAATCTAGTGACATATCGAGGCCCTCCATTACCGTGATTTTTCCCAACTGCAAAAAAATAGAGACATTTATGTGAAGATACCTTGGCCAGAAAGGGAGAAAAAATCAACAGCAAAAATTTATCGGCAATTTTGCCTTATCATTTTATGACAATTTTTAATTACAGCTGTTTCTCCTTAAAAACAGTTGACGGTGTTCGACGTTTTTTTAAAGTGATTTCGACTAGAAACACACACTCTCACTGTAAGCGAATAGTAAGTACGAACACATTCAAAGTGCTATTATAGCGTAGCTATCATTTTGCATATCGTCGGTTGAAAATTATACTGTTCTAAAGCTATATTACTATGCCAATTCGAATCTTATATCCATAGCTTAAGGTTTGGTATGATTGCTATAAAATTGTTAAACTGGAAGGAATTAGCATTTATACTTGTATTCACTCACTCCTATTTAGATCTACAAAAGTCTATCTTGCTTCAGCATTTTTTTTGCACTCGCAGAAGTCGTGGTAATGAAGAGCCCTCGATTTTGAAAAATATATGAATCTTACCCCCAAATTCTAGATAACATACTCTAAAAGATCTGGTAACTTTGCAATTAATTTCTAACCAATAGAAATCGGTATTCTCGATGAAAGGTTTTGGTGAATTTCGATTTTAACAATTTAAGAGATTCACCACGGTGTCTTCATCTTACAGAACTTACCCACAAACGTTAAATTTGGTTTTCGTAAATTAATTTTTACTGAAATTTTCCGAAGTTTGTCTGAAATTATGAAAAGTGTCCACAACTATAGAAATTATCCAAAAAATTGTGTCAAAAACACATTAAGGATATTGAAAAACATGTGAATAGTTTTGTATCTCTGAAGAATGGATTTTTACGCCATTCAAATTACGTGAAATGAAAATTATGTAAAAAATGTTGTATAAAAAATAGAATCGACGCGTTTCGCATCATATGGTCATCTCAAAACCATAGTCACGAAACTGCAAAATCGTACTTTAGAGATAAATGAGTTTAAAGATTCATTAATTCAAAAACTGAAAATGAAATCTGTCATTCCAGCAAAACTATTATCATACTAATATATAAAAATGAGTTGGTGTCTGTCTGTCTGTTCCTCTTTCACGCAAAAACGCCTGAACTGATTGACTTGAAATTTGGCATGAGTGTCTGTGGTAGTTCTGGTTCCAACATAGGCATACGGAAAAGTAGCGCAAGGGGTGGGGGGAGTAAGGGGAGGGGGTAAAGTGATTTCGAAACTTAGTTTTTGCGCTATGTTACTCTTTCGCGGGGAAACTACTGATCCGATTGGCCTGAAATTTGACATAGATGTTTGTTGGGGGTCCAGCCCCAACACAGATCCATTAAAAAGTAGCCCGAGAGGTGGGGGAGTAGGGGGAGGGAGTAAAGTGATCTCGAAACTTAGCTCTTCCTCTATGTTACCCTTTCGAGCCGATTGGCCTGAAGTGTAACTCCAACATAGACCATCAAAAAAAAAAATTGAAAAAACTTAACCTGGCAACGACGGGTATGCAAACTAGTACATACTAGAGTAAGTTCGGGTATTGTGGTACACCTTCTTTTGTTTTCATAATAAATCACTCGTTTTAAAAGCAATCATGTTAGAATTTCGCATACGACACCTCCAGAGGCTTGCTTATAAAATTCCACAGCAATGTTACCAATCATAAACATAAAAGCAAAATTATGATCAAAAAAGTACACTAACTGAAAAAAAAGTGCTTCAAAAAATTGGCGGGTAATGTGGTATACTGTTTCTTCCATACAAATATTTAAGGCGGGTAATGTGGAATACTGTTTCATCCATTCAAATATTAAATATTTGTATGGAAAAAATAGTATGCCACATTAGCCATTCTCACCATGACAAACCAAAAAAATGATTTCTTAGTCTAATTCGCTTGAATCCAAAAATTTTCTTTTCAAAAATTAAATGTGTTGTCTAAATAATCGTTCACTGATTCACAGTTAAAAAAACAACTTAAAATTGGCTTTCGAGATTCATTTGAATGTGGAGACAATAAAATGTTGATTGTGCTCAAAAACGTTTTTCAGAAAATTCCGATATAACCTGATAAACCATGGACTTGTCAACATCAACAATAGTTGCGGAATTTCACAAAAAACAGTATTGTATGTTTGATCTTGCGATGCGGCATCTCATATCCGAGAAATGATGGGGTACCACATTACCCGCCTATACCACAATACCCGAACTTACTCTAATATGAAAAGTTCATACAAGGAAGATATGATTTCTATACACCTGTTCAGTATAGTAGCTAAAATGTCAGTTTCGTGACTAAGGTTCTGACATTTTAACCATGAAAAAATGTGATTAAGGTTAAATACTGTGGTTTATTCATATGAGAACAAAATTTTTGGAGAAAATTAATGGAGTTGCAGACAATCAAGAACTTCAGCAAACTGATTGTGTCATCAAAATGAAGGAATAACAAAAAAAGGCCAATTCGTAACAGTTTTTTCCATGAATCAAGTATTTGATTCATGAGTTTTTTCGATTCTAAACTTGTTTCTTTCAATTTTCATAATTCTATTTTAATTGAACGACTATGGTGATTGAAAGTCATTCCACTCAAGTAAAAACTCGTTTTTTTGGATTAAAGTTGAAAAAGCAAACAATTTTCATGAATTTTATAAAAAAAGGGTAAGAATTTCCTCGCCTTTCTTGCAAATCCAACTTGTCCCGTGATTTTCTCCAAAACACTGTATTTGATCAAAAAACGTACAAAGCAAAAATGTTCAAAATCCCATTTTACATAACTTCCGTAAACATGAAAATTTTGTTGGAGCCCTCCCCAAAGCAAATTTCGCAAGTTTCAAACACAACACATAAGTTAAAATCTCGTTAAAGCTCATCGGGTGGGCCTTCTAAGTAACAGGTTTTTGAGGATAGAATCGTCTATTAACTTTTTCCCAGGATAGACAAACCTTTTAAAAAAATTCACCACTTTTGACTTGTTACCCAGAATACCAAATTCGAATTAATTTCTCTTAACGCCAGCTAACAAGTTTATAGATGTCAATCTGTTATCTAGAATTGGGGGGTTAATTAGCATTTTACAAATGATTTGATAAGTAGGCTAAAGGTACGTCTCCACTTATACACTTTTTAGTGGAAATGTAACGATTCACTAAGTGGAGACACGTGTATCAATGTAAACTCTACATTTAGAGCTACATTTACGAGTTTACATTGATACACTTATTCACTTAGTGAATTGTTACAATTCCATTCCACTGAAAAAGTGCATAAGTAGAGACGTATCATAAGGAAAACTTTACTGTACAAATTGAAAAAGACTGTAGAAATTATGAATATCAAATACTTTCGTTTTTTGAATTATCAGTTATGACAATTGCTACAACAATATTACCTTCCAACTGCAAAACTATCGCAAATTTTGCGTATTCTCTCTCGAGCCTCATCTTCCTTTCCAGGTACTACGGCTAAAACTTGGACATAAAAATCTGCTGGATTATAATTGGGAGGACAATGTGCGCCCAATCTGTACAGTTGATTTTTAAATTGATTTTTTAATATATAAAATAATAATATAAGATTTTCGTTATAAATTAAACTTACTGGGCAAAGAAAGTTATCGCTTGGTTTGGTGTTCCCAGGAAAGCAACCCGGCCTTCCGCCATTAAAATAATTTTATCGAAGAAGGCAAACAGTTCTGACGATGGTTGATGTATTGTAAGAATAACTGTCTTTCCTTTGTCGGACAAACCTCGTAGTACTTGTAGAACGCTGTGCGCCATAAAGGAATCTAAACCGGATGTAGGCTCATCGCAAAGTAGAAGTGGTGGATCAGTTAACGCTTCGGATGCAAAAGCTAAACGCTTTCGTTCCCCTCCAGAGAGACCCTTCATTCTCCCAGGTACTCCAATTATTGTGTTTTTGCATTTCGTCAATGAAAGCTCTTGTATCACCTGGTCCACTCTCTCAACTTTTCGTCGATATGAGATATTTTTTGGCATGCGGAGCATCGCTTGAAAAATCAAATGCTCTCTAGCTGTTAAAGATCCAATGAAGAGGTCATCCTGTTGTACATAAGCGCAGCGCGCGTGCATTTCCGACGCATTAATGGGACAGCCGTTTAGAAGTCTTACTGCCGACGGCGAAATTTGAATTCCGGAAGGTGTGCGAAAAGCTAACGCATTCAATAATGTGGTTTTTCCTGCACCTGAACTGCCTAGCACGCCCAATAGTTCCCCAGGATACGCTATACCAGATACTATGGAATAGTATATGTTTTAATAAAAATATTTTGGAAAGTGCACTTTAAGTTAAGGAACTTTAATACAGCCTAATTTTCGTTGCGAACAGAAAATGATGAATACATATTTGTTTGATTTTGAGGATATGAGACCCTCTTCATGTCAAAACTTTCGAAAAACGAACCTCAAATCAACCGCTAGTTGAAATGTCTATATAAAAGCAGGCGCGCACCGCATTGGCAAGCATGTAGATTGGTGCCGAAGTGGCAATTTGAGTTTTTTTAAACCGGTCAAAACTAGTCTTTCAGCAAGCATTGAGGAAGATTTAAGTATAGGTTACATGTATCCCTCGAGTTACGCGGTACTTGAGTTACGCGAATTTCGAGTTACGCGGAAAAAATTGCGACAGTGCTCGAGTTACGCAGTACTTGAGTTACGCGGTTTTGGAGCAATTTTTATTTAAAAAGAAAATATTGTAATTATAGATAAATGTTTTTATATAAAAAACATAACAAAAGCTATAATTGCCAATCTGGCAATTATTGAAAACCCGTATGGTGATTTAATTGAACGGCGTATCAAAATTTCATTTGAATTCAAATTTTCCAATAAGATTTTTTTAAAACTTGTTCCAATCGGATTTTGATGTATGGGAGTTTTATGTAGAATAATATTCTAAATAACTTTTGTTCTTGCACTTTTTTGATTACATGTACCGTTTTTTAGATATTTGCAAAAAACGTTTTCGTTCGTATGGGGGGTACCCCCCCTAATGGTCCATTTTTGCCCATTAACGAACTTAGCCTCGCATTTTACGAAAAACGAATCTGCGCAAAATTTCAAGTCTCTAGCTCAATACGTGCGCCCGCAATCCGCGCCACAGACAGACGGACGGACGGACGGACGGACGGACGGACGGACGGACAGACGGACAGACGGACAGACAGACAGACAGACAGACAGACGGACGGACATGCAAAATTCATTTTTTTTTATCATTTTAAACACACTGGTGTAATTGATTTTTGTGTGTGATGACGGGATCTTGGCGTTACAAACGGTAAGGCAAAGTTAATATACCCTTTGGTTTCACCATACGGGTATAAAGATAATAGATATGTATTGTGTTGCACTAATCCTGAGTCTATACAAATACGAGCTTGAAATTTGATATAGGAGAGGTCCTCACAAGACTCATGGGTAAGTTCATTGATGAGTAAAACTGGTCCATCCCTTCCAGCGTTCTTCATATAAATGAAAATTGTATTTGAGATTTTCTTGAAAACAGTGCATCACATCAAGAAGTATTAAGAATAATATTTTTGATGACTTTTCCGTTACTTATAATAATATTAATTATTTATTGTTTGGACTTACTCGAAACTAATATCAAAACTTAATTGGACCAGGATTGTATCCTTTTCCTGCACTAAAGGACATTTTTCTGTAGACAACTAGTAAAATCTACCTCTATCTTAAGGCCACTGATTTCAATGTTTTTTTATTTAAATAACAATTGCCGGCATAAAAACATTTACAAAAGTTTTAAAACCGTTCAAATTTTGAAGTTAAAATGAGAGTAAATCCCACTTGACCAAGGATTTTTTATTTTTTAATTTAAACAATGAGCCGTATATTTATACTCCACTTTTTTGGATCAAATTTCCCACTTTAATTCATACAAATTTAAAAATTTACTCAACCAAGTGGGGTATAAGCACATGCTCATTTTGCACATAGTGCCCAATTTGTTCTAACGGCTTTCATTTCTTGAGTATCACATCTTGCTCGAATATTGAGTTTTCTATGCTCGCTTTCACTATTTACATCATAAATTACGGTGTTTGGGTATACAAATACTAAAGGTTAAAGCGAAACGTTCCACCGGTAATTTAGTAAAATTCCATCCAGACCTTTTTACGTGATGCGGAATACAAAGACAAAAAAAAATTGAACTGAACCCATTTTTGGTCATTACACATTTCGATTAGGGTAAAAAGGAAAATATGAGTCCAAAATTCTAACTGAACACAAAAAAGAAAATTTTATACATAAATAGTTTTGAATATACTAACCATTTTTCAATAAATGCTTGCGGGGTGCTGGTATATGTTTGCCTTTTGAAAAGAATCCCTTAACATTATTCACAAGTCGACCAACGGATGATCCATTTTGATGAACCTCACCAAATACGTCCAAGTTATACCAGGAGTATGTTAATCGTGAATTGGTTACAGTTTCACTTAGTGTCCCATATCCTTTCTGTTGGTGGAAGCTTATCGATGTTTGTTCATTCTTATTTGAATTTGCAGCCTAAAACATATTAGAAGATGATAAGATGTTGTTTACGCAATACCAGGGGCTGCGCCCCGAACCGCTCCACGATTCATCCCCAAACCAAACCTTTGCCTACCTTTCGACGTCGGCATGAACCCGAATCATAGGCTTAAAACCTCGGAGCGCGCTTAGTCTATCAACACAGAGAGAAATAATTAGGTGAAAACACCCAAAATCATCTTATAACCAATTTCTTGGTAAGGAGAATACCAACTAAAGGTAAGATTAGACTATGCCAAATATTTGGCGTTTTTCGACTGCCAAACATGACAAATAGTGTGATCGCCAAATAAATTTTGCCAAATATTTGGCAAAAGCATATTTGGCAAAATTTTTGCCAAACACATATTTGACATTTTGCCAAATAGTGTGATCGGGTACGCCAAAAAAATGTGGCAAATTTTCCGTATTTGGCATGTTTGGCACTCTTGAAATTTCTAAAGTGGCAAACATGACAAACATTTTGCTTTTGACAGTATTCTGTGTCGTCCAGAGATTGTAAAATCGGTGTTGTTTTTTATCGCGATTTAAACAAAATGGAAAGTGTGGAGGTGCTGAGTGAAGTAGGAAATGTAGCGGAAGTTTCTAGGAATAAAATGGACAAGAAAAAAAGAGTGAGGGCAAAAGTTGTGGGCGAATGGAGCGAAATCATCGGCTGTCATACGAACAAAATTACGGTATAAGCTTGGATGTCCGATACGTAATTACTTAAGCAACTTTATGTAGCAGCCATCCGATTCCCTTTTTTGAACCCAATTTCTAACCCATACTCTTCTGCGACGAGTTTTTACCACTTCTTCGTCTTCCAGCAACAAATATGAAGCTCCAAAAACAGCGGCAATCGAAGCATAGTCCATTCTCTAATATTATTTTTGATGTTAAAAAGCTGTATTAAATAATTTTAATGAAAATACTCACATGTCAAATAACTTAATTGCGATGGGCAATTCCGATAAAGAAAACTTTGCCACAAATTCGGCAAATAGTGTAATAACCTGACAAACAAGTTTGTCGTATGTTTGGCTGTTTCGTGTTTGGCTTATATTTGGCCAGATGAAAATTCGCCAAATGTTTGGCAAAAACAACTTAAGTGTAATACCCCTGGCAAATGGATGCGCCAAACACCATTATTTGCCAAAGTTTCATATGCCAAATATTTGGCATAGTCTAATCTTACCTTAAGTAATTTGATAATTTAGCCAAAATTCTTGGTAAACCCAAATTTCGGAAGAAAATCAATTTAAAGTTGTTTGTTATATGAAATGCATATAATTATTCATTATAAAAAAATTGACGAAAAGTTTTGTGTGCTCTCGGTGGGATTCGAACCGCCAAATCTCTGTTTGGTCTCTGACATGTTTACATGTTTGTGCGTTCTGCGTGCCTTGCTGGCTTGCTCCTTTGCTGAATTATAGTTAAAATAAGCATTTATGATTCAGTTCAAAATATGTTTAACAAATTAGTTTTTTACTTAACTTTTACATAATTTAAAAAAAAAATCTTTTACTAGTTCCTAAATTTATTATTTTTTTTAATAAAAAATACACTTTTAAATACAAATTTTCATGATGCCTGAATTTCAGAAAAAATATGCCGCATTTTTGTTTTCATTGCATTGATACAGCCATGTTCAAAAGTGTTAGGCACCATTTCAAAATCAATTTTTTCCTGTTTACGTGTATATAATATGATAGTGAAACAATGTGATTTTAAGAATATCAAAATTTATTTATCTGACTAATATTAGGTGGGCCCACCCCTAGCCCTTATTACAGCAGCGAGTCTTTTCGGCATTGTCGCTACAAGCCTATTTTCGTGTCGTCACTTATAAAATCCCATTCCTCCTGAATAGCCCTTTTCAGGGTATCTTCTGATGTTATTTTTGTGTTTCCGGATATTTTTCTTCAAAATACTCCACAAATGCTCTATCAAAATCTATAATTTCTTTGTAAAAAATGGGGGTGCCTAACACTTTTGAACATGGCTGTATTTGTCAGTTCACTTGAACCTTTGGCTTTATTTTGGCCGAATTCGAAGTTTGGCCGAAGGTGCCCGAACCCGATTAAACGGTCGCCCTCTAATAGCGAAAATAAAATGACGCGTCAATGCGTTCGTAAGCTTTGACATTTCAGCGCGCCAATCACGCTTTGACAACTGAATGCTTTGAAGCGTCTGTGCTAAAACCTAATAATTTGGATCTGTGATTCCATTTTGTTCTTGTGGCAGGAGTAGCACACAAAGCACATGAAACAAGAAATAAATATTGATAGAGATACGGACGATTGCTTTACAAAATATGTTATTTAAATGAAAGCCACGATGTTCCACAGCATGTTTTAAAATCACTAGAATGATCAACGAATATATTTGAATTATTTCCACCTGATGTTTTGTCTTCTTTTTCCTAATTTTCATACTATTTCGATTTTAGATTGCATTAGTTTTCTATCTTTTAACTAATGCTTCTTTAAATGCATCATTTGCCTTACAATTTTTCAAAAATCACTCACAAAACACAATTTTCATTCAAATTTCAAAGCGCCAATGCGTCTGAAAGTAGAAAGTAGATTTACTCCATGCGTCAGGGAGCTTTTTGAAGCGTCAACCCAAAGCTTCATTATAAATCATCCAATAGTAAACAACAGGTTTTACTTTTGAAGCGTCGAAATGTCAAAGCTTACGCATGCCTTACTGCGTCATTGTGTTTTCCCTATAAAAATTCATGTATTTGTTTAAAAAAAATATAAGCATCACAAATCCGTTTTTCTCTCTATAACATATTTATATTTATAAAAACAATAAAAATCATAAAATGTATAGCCTCTAGATCAGTGGTTCTTAACCTTGTTGGAGGTACTGATCCCCACCAGTTTCATATGCGCGTTCACCGAACCCTTCTTATGCTACATTTACACGAATGACAAATTTGTCATTTTTTTCTTGTCATTATGTTAATTCCCGTGTAAATGGCATAATTTTTGTAATTTTTTCTGTCAGAAAATGTCAATCTCTCATAAAAGAATGAACTTGTCCATTCTTTTATGCCAGATTGTCATTCGTACAAACGCAATATTAGTTATGACAAAAGTTGAATACTAAAGTTGTCATAACTAATATTGCGTTTGCACGAATGACAATCTGGCATAAAAGAATGGACAAGTTCATTCTTTTATGAGAGATTGACATTTTCTGACAGAAAAAATTACAAAAATTATGCCATTTACACGGGAATTAACATAATGACAAGAAAAAAATGACAAATGTGTCATTCGTGTAAATGTAGCATTAATTCGAAAAATTAAATATGATTTTTTCAAATTCAAAACATAGATATATATTTATACATAGGTGCACAAAATGAACAAAACCATTAAAGAACTAACCATTATAAAAACAAAAAGTGTTTTTGACCTCCGCTGAACCCGGGAGACTGACTCACCGAACCCAAGTTAAGAACCACTGCTCTAGATAGTTGAACTTGTATAGGGAAATAAATTTATTATTGCGATGCATTGAAAAATATTTCTTAAGGTATTCAAAATCGAAACTAAGGACATTTTCTCTTCATCCATCTGAAGTGTGACGAAAAGATTTTCTCAATGTTTTAAGGAGTTGTTGGACCACATTTAAAGAAAACTATTTCCAATGGACTCAATTTAAGTTCTTGAGGCAAACCAACATTACTTTCGACTTTTAAAATTAAACCGACTTTTTCAAAAATAGAAATATTTTGTTGTTTTGTAATGCAATGTGTAAACTTTAACTTAATTTGGGACGCTCAGATCAAACAGGATCTAATCCACAAAATCAATGGGAATTCAATCTTTGAATAACATTTTGAAATTAATCAGAATATTTACAATAATAGCAATAACTGCTTTGAGCTATGTTCCTCATCTAGTTATAATAGACAAGAGGCCTTGGTTCGTGACCAATGTTTCAGTTTGTGAACAAAATTTCGGTTCTTGTATAGGCATGTGGAAATAAAAAGTAAGTCAGAGGGATAATTAATGTAGAAGAAATGCAGTAAAACTGTTGGTTAGTATGCTTTTTCCAGTGTTGTTCCTCTACGCGTAGACTTTAATTGTCTACACTTTAGTGTAGACAATAGCGTAGACAATCGATTTGGGGTAGACAATGTAGACATTGGCGTAGACAATGTCGACTTTGCGTAGACAATGTAGACTTTCTCATATCTGTCAAAACAAAGTCATTAGTGAGTCATATATTGTCAAAGCCGAAATCGACTGACCTTTGATAGGTCTATATATTATTTTATTTGAATTACTTCCGTATTGAGTTCCGTCTATCTGTAAATACGACAACTCTCAACGGAATTAAGCTAAAGACTAGAAACAAACGTGTTTTTCGAACAAATTAAACAGATATTATTAAATGAGCAAAGCCATCCCATATAAATGAATCAGTTTTTTAAATAAACGGTTCGTTATATTGAAAAATGTGTAAAGCAAAAAGATTTTAGAATTCAATGTGATTTCAATTGCAAAAATTCAAAAAAGCCGCTTAGATTGCATGAAAATAATTAGAATTGCCACTAAAGTTTGCTCCGAAGTTCTCCATTACAGCATTTGGCGATTGCTTCCTGGAAATTGTGCTTTATTATGTTAAAATTAATTGAAGAAAATGAGATTTTAAAACTAAATCAGCTATCCTTTATTTTATTGATTGTCTACATTGTCTACGCGTAGAGAATAGACCATTGTCTACAGTAATAGTCTACGCGTAGACAATGATGTAGTCTACATCACGTAGACTACACGGCACAACACTGGCTTTTTCACCTTGAGGCTTAATGTCTTCTTCAAACGGGTTAAATGACTTTGTATTTTCATCTATATGTTGTTTATGGATTGGTTTATGCACTTTGAATACGATTTAATACGTAGTTCCAAATCATTTTACATATATTGATTTGTATAGAAAAAACGATTTTGGTTTGTGAACCTTTTTTTGGAGGAACGGGGTAAATCCATGAATCAAGGTTCCACTGTAATTTGGGTCGTTTAAATTTCCGAGTGGTCCTTTTTGTAAATCGCAGTTCATACACAAGCTAAAATTTCAAAGCAAGAAACAGGAAAAATTAATCATTAAAAAATGTATATATAGTCCGTGTATAAAATACTCAACGCTCATTTTAGGTTTTCCCGACCTCCTCACCCCTTGTCACTTTTTTTCGAAATTTTCTGTACGGAGTTTAGTTTTGCGGTTACACTACAGCGACTAACATACAAGTTGTGTTTTTTATTGTCTTCTTCTACACTAAGGTTCAATGGACACTCACTGAAAATGGCTTTAAATATTTGGCAATAACATCATGTATGTCTAAGCCTTATGAAGAGATAATACTACGATGGCTAAATTAAGTAATTATTTATTTAATGATATACCAAGTTAAGCAAGAAAACAGAAAAGTGTAGCCGATATTTTCAATTTTTTTTTAAGAACACTCGGAAATTTTTTAAAAGTTATAAATTAAGAAACGAAAATTTTTAAAATAGAAATTCGCTTTGCTTCCAAAAGGATCATGGCTTATTTTTTTTAAATGTTTTTGTTTGCTTACTGAAATCACATTTTCACTAGAATCCCCTCTTATTAACACCTCTTGGTCATCGTTTCCTGCTGTCATACTTTAAAATATGTATTTCCTGATTGCGAAATGGCAATCTATTTTCCACTTGATCGAGACAAAAAAAAACTTAATTCGATTGATGCGTTTATATAAAAGTACTTAATTAAGGTAATGATCTCGCCGAAGAATTTTTTAGACTGATTCTGGTGTACATTGAATAGTGCACAATTCAGTTAGGCGTTGCGTACGATAAGAGATGTCAACAAAATCGAAGCAAATATACATTTTCTTAGTTGTCTGGTAATTTAAGACAGGGTTTTGCCTTTAATTTATTTCTTTTTTATTTACATACATACTGGAAAATAAGCCCATAATATACATACTAACATACTACAAGACTTTTATGTGCAGTGGTGTGGAGATCAAGTAATAGAAAACAAGTAACATTATACCGTATTTAATCTGTTTCTCCATTTCGTGGTGTACCTACTTATAGCTAACTTTACTTTCTGTATTTATTGAGCATATGAGAAAAATGAGATAGCTTTACTGCTGGCATTACAATGGCTTCCCTTAGGATTTTTCACCCTCAATGAAGCAGGTTTGTGAGGTAAATGGAGGAACGTTGAAAAGTTTTCGGTTCAACAAGGAAAAAAATCAGCATAGGAAACGTTTCTATAAAATATGGGAGAGCGATTATAGGGGTCGTTACACTATTTTGTAGGAAAAGCGTTAATAAATATTGGAACTAGTCCTAGTTTTAGTGGAATCATTTGCTCAAAATGATTGGACTAACTTTTAATCCCATTTCTGAAATTCGACATTTTTTAACAAATTTTCTATTAACACATTGAACGCCACGGCAAAATCGGTAATGTTTCCCCGGAGGCCACGTAGCTTTTTGTGAACGAATGTTTTCGTTGTTACTCAAAATGAACTTTTGGACCAATATGGGCTGTCAACAGGTCCTTTTTGTACTTTTTGTGCAAGGATTTCTGTGTCGCACGTTTTTGGTCGCATGGCCCTGCACGGAAAAAATACCGTGCAACAGATCCTGAAGGCGCAGAGTTGACTGATCCACAACCTTCTACTAGTGCAGGACCTTCAGCGAGAACCAAAAAAAGAATTAAAAAGCCGTTGGCGGTTTTAGATTACAACAAAGGGAAGGCCGGAATCGATTTGTCTGACCAAATGGCATCATATGCCACCACTCTGCGAAAAGGACTAAAATGGTATCGCAAACTAGGCATTGAGTTACTACTTGGTATTTCTGTTGTGAATGCTTTAATTATTTATAAAGCAGCCATAACCAAAAACACGAAAATTCGGAAATTCCGAGAAGATATTGCAACTGAATTACTAGAATTTTCATCAGCACAACCAACATCAATGAAGAAAAAACACACTATTGAAAAAAGGAAGGATGAAAATAACAAATCTACTTTTCTTTCTATATTTTATCTTTCTTTCAGTTGAATTGCTCAAATGAAAAAACAACATATAGAATAAAAAATGTAACATAAATAAAACTAAAGAATTAGAATGACTGCCTTTATTTTTCTAGAATTCAGAACTTTATTTTGTATACCTATTTCTGTGAATAAGATTATATTTTTTCAAAATAGTTCTGCTTGTTTCACAAAAATAATTTCAAAAAATTCCTTAACCTATATCGCCCAAAAAACTATGAAAAAAAGCTCCAGGGCCAAGCTGAAAACTCGTAAATGTTCCTCGGAGGCCACCGAATTCAGTGGCAATGTAAAATCCCATATGTAAAAAGCCGTTTTCGTGCGACGTGGCTCCCAGTAAACCTAGTGCCGTCGCACGATAATGTGCGACGTGGCCCCCTGGGAAACATAGGTGTCGCACGTTTTCGTGCGACGTGGCGTTCAATGTGTTAAATTTCAATCCTCTCAAATAATTAACCACATTTTTAATTAAACTTGTATTATTTTTCAATACTTTTTTACAGTTTAGGCTGCGCTTCGTATCGAAAATGGGTATATTTTTAATGCATTTTGTATTAACTTTTAATCTCAGTTCTGGAATTCGATATTTTTTTAATAAAATTTGTATTATTTTTCTAATAACAATAAACATGAAAATTTTTTTTTAAAAAATAATCCGGTTGTATTAAATTTCAATAAAAAAAGCATTAAAATCAATAACTTATTTGGATTACGTTTTAATAAAGAAAAGATTAAAAAAAAAATCTTCGGCGAGATTAACTTTTAATCTTTTTTCGGTGTGGAACCGTATACAATAACAAAAAGATTAAAATTTGGCCCAAAATTTATTACCATATAGTATGTGGGAAGAATTGACATATTCCAACAAAAGTATCATCCGTTCCTAGCTTTTACTGGAAATATTCCTATACTGAGGGGAAAACAATGCTATATTATGGAATGGAATCGTTCCAATTGTTTTTAGAAGTGGCACCAATATTATGTAGCACTCACTGCTACAAATAAATGAAACGAATCCTAAGTGCTGTCGGACTCATTTCTATGCAATAAGGATCCAGCGAATATGGTAATTCAAGTCAACTTTTTTTCTTCGATTATAATTCGCATGTGATTTGCGAACTCGTGGTTTTTATAGTTTGGACCTGCCTGGCACAACACTCTAATGCTACATTTACACGAATGACAAATTTGTCATTTTTTTCTTGTCATTATGTTAATTCCCGTGTAAATGGCAAAATTTTTGTAATTTTTTCTGTCAGAAAATGTCAATCTCTCATAAAAGAATGAACTTGTCCATTCTTTTATGCCAGATTGTCATTCGTGCAAACGCAATATTAGTTATGACAACTTTAGTATTCAACTTTTGTCATAACTAATATTGCGTTTGTACGAATGACAATCTGGCATAAAAGAATGGACAAGTTCATTCTTTTATGAGAGATTGACATTTTCTGACAGAAAAAATTACAAAAATTATGCCATTTACACGGGAATTAACATAATGACAAGAAAAAAATGACAAATTTGTCATTCGTGTAAATGTAGCATAACACTTGTGTCGGAGACATTTTTTAATTAAATGGCATTTTATGACTCGAGCTGTTTGATATTTCGAATATTTTCAAACCCATCGAACTTCCCTGTCTCGTATATTCGATAACTCGAATTTTTGTCTGTCCCTTTTAGATTGGACAGAATCCAATAAAAAAAAGTCTTCAGTCCTATTCGGATAGGACTTGGTGCTATAATTATAGGAACGAATCCTATTTCATATAAAGATATATACTGGAGAGAGTCCAATAGCACTGGTCAACACGACTTTTTGCCGTTAAACAAATCATACATTTTCGGTATCTCACATGCATAAGTATTAACAGAAAAATATTAAATATATTTTATTACATCGAATTATCTAAATATACAATACAATGTCACCATACTATAAGGAGTTTATTTCTAAGCTCCTCCAAAACTATAAAGTCTTGTGATACAACAAGTCTCTGAAAATTCATTTCCTTGATTCCCATTCAGAGTTTTCCCTTAAAAACCTAGTTTCTGTAAGCACGGGGGAAGGTTTCATCAAGACATTATGACGACATCAAGGAAAATGGTCATCAAAAATGCTGCCAGATTTTTGTTGTATATCATCACGAGACTATCCATCATATTCGTATAGAAAACAATCAAAACGTTTAAAAAAATCTTTAGAATAGTCTTTTTCAAAAATTAAATACTTAAAAAGTTCATGTATTTTTATTTTTTTAAAATAAACTGAATTCGCTATGAAAATGGGTGTTTCTTTTATTTTTTTTACAGACATAATATAACTAATTTCATGCCAAGGTATGAAAAAAAATCATTTGCGAAGCGCGGCAAAAAAAATATATATTCTTTTTGTTAACCAGTGTAATTAATGGAGACATTACAACGTTTTGTAGGATTCATTCCTTTTATTTTCGGATTGAGTCCGTTACAGAAGGGAATGTTTTTCAATTTTTTGTCGTAACATGTCTAACTTATACAATAATCCCTCCCATCATTTTGGGAATGATCACACAAAAAATTGAATACAACAATTATTTTGTTGGAATGTGTCCTAAAAAAATCGGAAACAGTTACATTTTTTTTATAGGAATAACTCTCATATTTGGCCACTATGGCGTTAGAAAAATAAATATGTAGTGCTCTGTTTGTTGGTCATTAATTTTTCAACTGAGATTTTCCTTTTAAAAAATCAGGCTCGTTCTAGTTTTACGATAATTCAAAAGCTATTAATTATAGAAATAGCAGGGCACGGAACTTATATTTTTTTCATCAAAAGCCACTGTTTTTGATTGACCTGCAAGCAGCATGGCAAAACTTGGCCTGCATATGAAATAGACGCACAATGGTGGCCGGTTGATTGTTAAGGGAATTGCAAACACTAAATACCGATACGTTCAGAAAGCATCATCTGCGAACTTTTCAACATCCTCTCGTATATTGTAGGGTTATGATGTTAACTTTTGGAGTGTGTTTGAAGTGCATCTTGTGCTAAAAAATTTAATGCAGTAACTGAAACTTTTTATGGCATTTCATGTTAACGATATCGGTTAGATCATTTTCGAAAATTGGCAAAAAACCACTGGATAAATTGACATCTTATTGCGTGTAGTAAAAAAAAATTGAAAATTTTTGCTCCAATTTAAATTTGATGTATGGGAAAATTATGGAAAATTCTGTCTGTACCTGTGCTTTGAAGCGAAGGACAAAATAATTTGAATTTGATGGATTTCTGGCCACAAAACGGAACAGGAAAGAGTGATCAATATTAAAAGCAGAAAAGAAAGAGCTTATAAAAGTATGGGTATTTTTATACCCTCTCTTGCATTTTAGTTGCTTTGTCACTACCTGTATATGTACACTGTGTTAAAAAAGTTTCGCGCTATCCCGCGAATTTGCATGTAAAATATAATTCTCCCCCACTTTAACTCCTCTATAAATGATCATCTAACTTCAAGTAAAAAATTAAGAGAATGACCAATAATCGTGCTAGGAACGAAATTATGGTATATTTTTGAGAAAAAGCACATTGTTTCAAACTTTCCATATTTTAAGGTTTTTGTATTGTTTCAAACTTTCAATATTTTAACCTATTCGCGATGGTGCGAAACTTTCTTAGCACACTGTGTGTATATATTTTCAAATCGTTGGAAGCTTATAATTTCGAAACTGTATACTCCAGGTAAATGAAAATTGCTACCTTGCGTAGTTCCCGTGATAATACAATATTAACACTACTTCGTCCTTGTAAGGGTAATTGAAGGTTTTGTAATTATAACGTAATTAAGCTTTTCCTCAAAATTTTCTTCTGAGTCTTTGGGGTCGCTGAAAACGATTCTGATTTAAAGGAGTCTGTAAAGATATCTCAAAAGGCAAGGATATATATTCGATGATTTAAAAGTATGAAACAAAACAAAAAAAAAAACAATTTAAAAAACAAGTTTTCTAATCTGATACGTTTTCAAAATGTACTAAAAAGTATGAAACAAGTTTTCTCACTAATGTTTTGCAGTTTCAAAAGACATGTTCTTTAATATTGTTTATTTTGACACAAAAATATAAAAAGTATTGCATGTAAAACTACGCCGCCATTATGGTTTAAGGCTATTACAGTAGTTGTGAGATTGAAAACGTATGTGTGATTAGTTCAAACCGCAAATGCAACACCACACACTTTATATTTTTGTCACAATAAACGATTTTAAAGAACAGATTGCTTCATTTATGACGATCAACTTGAAAATTAGTCGAATCGACAATCGCCTGTGACCTTACGGAATTCCTACCAAGATTGCAATTACCCCTCATAAGACGGACTTTAATTCTAGTAGTATACATATATGAAGGAAAACTGTTAGTCATTTTGAGACTTATTTTTATTTAAGGTCTATTTTACGGATATTGTCTCGACTTCATATTACAAATATGTATAACAATACCCATTACGCGAAATTTCAATAACAATTTAACCCTCCGTCTACCATTGGGGTCAATTTGACCCCACAGCGATAAAATTTTTCTCTAATTCTAGCCGTAATAGTTTTTGGACTTTGTAACTTCTTGACATTGTTTCTTTAAAAATTCTTCATTGTATTTTGCTGGAATTTATTGACATTATTGAAGTTTTTTCTAAGCGTACTCAGACATTTTCAATAACAACTAAAGGAAAATGGCTTATTGCCGATTGGGTCTAATTGACCCCAACGGTAGTTCTAGCAGTTTTTTTTTCGGTAGACGGAGGGTTAAACGTAATATCACAAACCATAAATTTTTGTATTTTACTTTTTGTATTTGATTTTCTATACTCTACATGATATATCATATAGAAGTATATTAGATTTAGTATACCGTTTGTAACGGATCGAACCAATCATCAGACACAAAAATGAACTACACCAGGGTGTTAAGGATGACAAAAGATTTCGAAAGGCATTATACATTTAAAAATTTTCTCGAAAACGGTGAGTTATATTGAAAAATGTATAATGGTAAAATGTGTCTAGAATGAGATTTTACATAACTTGACCATACATCAAAATCTAATCGGACCACTCCTTTCCCCCTTTCCTATACAAATGATTTTTTTAAAAATAAACATTTTGTCTGTCATCTTATAGAGAATTTGACGATTGGTCCTTGGGAATTGTAGCTTTTCTTATGTTTTTTTTAAGTCTGTTCGATTTATTTATATATATGGAAAGGTTTTACAATCAGACATACTCAAGAAACACAACGAGGTTACAATCCGATAACGTAACCGGTTTGAAACCATGCTTACAAAACGCAAATGATGCAAAACTGGTTTCTGTAACGTGACTGAAACTTTTCCGATACCGCTGTGTCACCGGAACCGCCACGTTATATTTGAAACCTCACCTAAACACAGTCAAGGTAACAGCGAGGTGACTAGTAAACCGATATTATACTTTTTGGTTTCTATTGTGTTACAAAAAAATTTCTCTGTAACTTCGACTGTTCATTATGCGTTACAATGAAACCAATTTGAATCTTTTATATAGCACCCCCCTGAGCGACCGAACAGAGATGAACAAATAAAAACGTAAACAGAAAGCGAACAAGAAAAATCTAATGGCGAAAAATTAATGGAAACTTTTTGTGGAGTATTATTTTATAAAGGACTTTTCTTCCGATTGCATGTCATGATTTTAGTTGCAACTAAAAATTTTCGGCAATATTGAATATAAAATTTTAACCGATTCTATGGGCCATCAAATTATTTTGTTTTTAACGAAAAATTTCTTTAATTTTATTTTACCGGTCAAATTTATTTTTTCTTATGCAATGAAATTTTGATTCCAACAAAATCGTGCTGCTTCAAAAATGTCTCCTATCTATTTTTATACAATTTTCTTCAGTTATTAGTCTAAAATAAGAAATTTAATTCTCGAAGCGAAATCGTTTGCATCAAATGTCAATGGGGAATATGGCGGCTGAAGGCATCAACTTGGTTACGAAATAAGTGTTTCGGAAAGGTTTCTTTGTGAATCAATTGAAACCATAGAAAAACGGGTTTCACTAAACCTCCTCTGAAACCTCAAGGTATTGAATGAGTTACTAAATAGCCTCTTTTTTCCATCCGTCACAAATTGGTTACGAAATAAGTGTTTCGGAAACGTTCCTTTGTAGCCTGTAAAAGCAAAGTTGAGAGTAGGTTTCAGTGCACCTTACTACAGACCGAAAAGTTTCATCCGTGTTACAAGACAACCATACATTTCAGTATTGCAACGTACTTTCAAAATAGCAGTATCACATACGTTACTTGGTAATTAGTTACATAGTAACCCCAATTTTGCCAAGCTCGAGAAGTTACACTTTTTACAAATTGTTTCTTGGGCAGTGACTTACATACCGCGAATTTCCATTCTGCCGTTTTCACATGATGCGGGCACTGACCGAGAAATATTGAACTTGACCTATTTTTAGCCATTGCTCATCTAGATCGGCGTAAAAACCAAATATGAGGCAAGAAAGTGAATTTTATATCTGTATAGATACCGTAAACTGAGGTGACTTTCACCCAAAAAAAAGGTCTTAGTAATTTTTCGACTATATTTTTACTTTGTGCGTAAGTACCACATAGTTTTTTGTATTTATTTTCTTTGTAAGACCTTTCTTAATTTAAGAAACGTATTATTAAGCCTATAGAAGTTTAAATATATTATAATTTTCGGTTACTAGTATTCAATCATATTTTTGTTTAATTTAATAACGGTTTTTAATCAAGAAACTTAGCAGAGGTGGGTTGCAGATCGGAGGTTTCAAATCTCAGTAAAGGTCATGTAAAGAAACGTGCATATACTTTTCCCCGGAAGATTTTGAAATCGCCGAGTATTTCTCGGTTTTCCAGGTACTATAACTAATATGATCTAAAACCGAACCACACTTGCAATACTTCTGCACAACCCTGTCACTATAATAGATTACGTTATAAGTTGGTCTGTCAGTTCGCTGATAGATCGAGAAACACTGAAGCAATTTGAACCAAATTTCAAAGTCAAGTTCTTAGTATCGAAAATACTTAATCAGATAAAAAGATTTTTTTTTCGGAAATTGTTAACGTTATATAAAGCTAGTTGATATTTATTTATTGTTTAACCATTGAACCATTTCTGGTTCATGGTTTATACTCGACCTTGTGGCACTGAAACCTATTGGAATTTCTCGGCTTATAAGGTCTGCAAAAATATAACAAAATTGTTATATTATTTTTGCGGATGTTTTCACATCCAAATTTCCCCCCAACAGGTCAGGCATGTCTGCCCCGAACACCCATCAGGAGCCTGTTTCTGTTATGGAAGCTGGCTCACCGTCATCAGAGCCTGCTTTACCAGCTTCCACGCAGGCCTACAAGATTTTGGTGGAGTAAAAGTCGATTCTAGTTTATATCGCCCGTTTATTAGATGTCAATTGGCAAAATGGTAGTCACCAGATTATTAACAATTCACAAGAGTTGCCTTTCTGTCTGTCAGCCTGTGTAATTTTGTTTTTTATTATTTACTCCGAAACTACGCGTTTTTCAGTAGTTTAACGTGTGCCATAAGCCGGAGACAATAAAATTTCCTACATTTTTGTCTATCACTAGAACTTTATATCAGAAGCCGTTATCGAGATATGCCGTTATCGAGATATGCCGTTATTTAAAAAATATCACGTTTTTGCCATTATCTCAAAAAATAATGCATTTTTGGTAGTTAAATGTATGAGATGTTATCACTGTTATCGTTTACCGTTATTGAAATATTGAAGTTTAAAAAATAGATTTTTGCCACTTGCTTGTAAAATAACGGTTTTGCAAAAAAAAAAAAACAAAAAACCGTTAAATGTAGAATTAAAGATATTAAAATTCTCTACATCTTTTTCCTTTTGCCGTAAATCGATTTCTTTATTGTTCGATAACAGATATTTTAAACTTTGTAAAAAAATCACTTTTTTATACAAACTAAAATTTTATTGTATAGTAAAATTTTATCGTTGTATAGTGACGGGTAGGAGCGGGCTTGTTGAATTACTTTTTAGAATTTAGGTTGTAGCGCGCACATAAAGTCACATATCGCTCCAATGGTTAAGCCATTCGATAGAGTGGTACCTTGACTACATTTCATAGAAGAAAATTTTTTTTAAATGCTTTATTAACTGCCCTCCAGTTCAATTTAAAGGGTGATTCAACATGCCCGCCGATTTGCAAGTGGTGCGGGTAAGTTGAATAATTGTAAGTTTTCATACTTAAGAATGAAAAAACGTTATTTCTTTAAAAAAAAGAATGAAATAAAGTATTTTTTTAAGCAAAAAAATTTTAATATACATTATATAATGTAAATATGAAAAAAAAATGAAATTTACAATTTAGTTAATCGCTTATTTGGTTTTTTTAGTTGACCAATTTTTGATTGTTTTCCTGCTGCGTTTTTATAAAAAATGTAAAAAATCATCAAGAAACAAACAAAAAGTGATAAAAGAACAAAGGAAATGTGAAACCAACGTCCAAAAACCAAAAAAATACGTAAGAAAAAAATGATTCAACTTGCCCGCCAAGCCGTTATTCAACTTACCCGCAATCCACTTTTTTGATATTTTCTCTTAGAAAAATCACAAAAACAATAAATTTGACTGTCCCACGAGGTTTTTTTTATTCTAGAGGTGTTGCACAACACTTTTAATACAAAAAATTTCCAGATTGACAAAAATTTGTATGAGAAATGGGTAAATCACTGTATAGTCTAATATTTACTTTTAGAGCCAAAAACACACATATTCCTGTCACTTACGATATAAATAAGGTATCGCTGTCAAAATTTTATGGCAAGTAGAGGACATCAGTACTAACAACATACTAAAATTTCAAAAAAATTAACTGAGTAGTTTTTTTAAAATTTGCAATAATTCAACATGCCCGGTAATTCAACAAGCCCGCTCCTACCCTACCCTTAAATTTCGCAGAAACCTAGATTTTGTGTAAGAAAGTCATGTGCTATTCAGATAAGATATTTTTTATATTAGAAACATAACAAAAGCTATAATTGCCAATCTGGCAATTATTGTAAACCCGTATGGTGATTTAAGTGAACGGCGAGCAATTGTATCAAAATTCCACTTTGAAGGGAAACTTTTCAATAAGATTTTTTAAAATTTATTGTAATCGGATTTTGATGTATGGAAGTTTTATGTAGAATCATATCCTAAATAACTTTTGTTTTTGTTCTTTTTTGATAGGATGCATCGCACAGTTTTTGAGATATTCGCAAGTTAATATACCCTTTGTTTTCACCATACGGCTATAAAAATATTGGCAATTATCTTAGCTTGACTTTTATTTCCCCATAAAATAATTTCTCCATAAAATCAAAATTATTGCAATTAATAAAATTATATTACAAAAACAAGAAAAAATTGAAAACTCGATAGGCATGGATATATTGGTTACTGGTAAACTCAATGCTATTAAAATTATGTTGGCTTTGATTTTAATGATTGTAAATGTTGATATTTGCTCTATATATGTAGACTTAACAATTGCCTAATTACTGAGAAGAATTATATCGGATATGTTTTTAATTCAAATTGGAATACACATACATATTCACATATTGTATAATAGACAAATTACATTCATTTCATTATCCTAATTTAACTTAAACACAAAACGTTCACTAGTAATTTCAAGGCTGAAATAATATTTCAGTCTTTTTCTCTATGCTAAATAAGTATATAAATAGTAGTTAGCCTAATTCTCATAAATACTTTCATAACAAGCATTAAGTCACAAACCGATGTCACTTCCAAAATCAAATTTTGTGACCAACTTTTCTAGTGATAATTTATAATATATGCGAGTGCTAGAAGTTGTATGTGATTTATGCGGAAAGTTTTCAAAGTTTACTTTTGCTGAAACGAAATGTTACATTGTTAGGGTGTACACATCTAGACAAACCAAATCCATTAAAGTTTTATATATGTATATAAATCCAATTAAATTTACGCTGTTATTTTCTATATAATTATTTCATATAGGGGAATACGGGCCAAAGCAGGCATACTTGGCCAAATGGGTATCCCCATATTATGGTGTAGTAAACCGATAGTGTAGAAAATTGCATAGGCGTACTTCATATATTGCGATAAGACGCCCTTCGGACGGAACCGAAGTGTTTAGCATATTTACTTTTTTATACGTGGTCCTGGATTGGGACGATGCTGTCAACTTTTGATGTAAATCCATTAACCGGGAGTAACAAAAATGGCGGTTTTTAAAAATCACAATTTCACTTTTTGTTATTTACTCGGAAACTACGCGTTTTCAGTAGTCCTATGTACGACGACATTTGGAGCAAATAAAATTTCTTGCATTATTTTCATGCACTTGAACAGCGTATCTCAGGCATTATCGAGATATACCGTTTCAGTTTTTTGCAAATATCTCGAAGAATAATTGGTTTTTGATCGATCAATGTGTAAGTTGAATTGAAGATAGTAGCATTGCCGACAATTCTGTTTTTCACCATTATCTTCTATCTTTTACCGTTATCGAGATATTATCATTAAAAGTTAAAAAAATAGATTCTTGCGAATTTCTTGTAAAACACAGTCAAAATTCTACGTATTTTTGGATTTTACCGTAAATCGATATATTTTACTGTTATTGAGATATGAGTGATACCTCAGTGTTTCAGAAACTCAAAACAAAGTTGCCATAACGTGGCACATTCACCTATTTAGTGTTCAGATCTTGAAATGTTAAATTCAGTTGACATTTGAACGTTTTCTTAATTTGTGTTTCGGTTTCCCGTTTGATCTCCGAAAATATTCGAATGAAAAGATTATTTGACTTGTATGAGTGCGTGAAAAAATGGAAAAACATACTTATATGCGGAAGGATTAAGAACTTTGTTATTACTTCGTAAAACGTGAAAATCGTATCGAAATGACATTTTCCCTTCGACCAACAATTTTGTGCTTTTTCTCAGAAATGTTTAGTTTGGTGTGAATTCCTCGTCTCGGTCAATTTATGCTACGTGTATTTATACTCTCCTGTACATAGAATTATTTGGCATAATCATACATGAATTTTGATTTCTTGCCATGTTTGGCAACAATGGAAAGCAAGAAAACTGCTGTCAACAGGATGAGCGAGAAAGAATGATTCTTTTGCGAGATAGGAACATGTTCATGTTGTGTAGAAAACTTTGTAGTGCTACTAGGTGTTTGCCGAGTAGCTAAATTAAAGGTTAGATTCTGCTGCTATGCGGTACCCAAAACATGATTTTCGGAACGATTTTGCCACCTTTGAAAAAACGTCAATTTGGTTACATTGTAGTATCCAAATTAAGTGGTCAGAGAGTTGCAAAAATATGTATTAAATACAGTAAAGTCACTACGACTTTATGATGTTTTTAGTGTGACTCGGTTTCTTTGAAGCCATAGAGTGAGGGACCATAGAGTTGGGACGCATGGAGTGCCAATATTAACGTTTCAAACAAGTGAAGATATTACCGTTAAGTAGCATTATAGATTACTAGCTTGCATACCCGTCGTTGCCGGGTTAAGTTTTTTGTATAAGTTTTAGAATACGAAGAAAACCGGAAAGAACTTAAAAACTTATGATAAAAATCTTGTCCTTGCAGGACTCTCCGTTGCGAATTAGTCTAACACCGGATTCGTGATCAGCGACCTCGAAAACCCTCTAATGCCATTTTCCCCGGGAAAATGGGAAAAAGGATATTTGCGTTATCCTTACAGGACCTTCCGTTTCTAATTTTGAGATTCTAACACCACATACGTGATCAGCGACCTCGAAAACCTCCGAGTGAAACTTTTCAGCAGGATTCATGGCGAAAACTACGGTTTAAAAACACCCAAACCCCCTTTATTCCCCGTTTACACCCTTTATTCCCCGTTTACCCCCTTAGCGGTAATATTTCGGAAAACCCCGCCTTAGTGAGCGCCTACGTGATGGTTGGTATATACTGTGAAAGTTTCAAGTTTCTAGCTCCAGGGGTTTGGGCTGGGCGTTGATGAGTCAGTCAGTCAATCAGGTTAAACGATTTTTTATATATTAGATAGTCACAACCGTGCCTTCAACGACATTTTGGTGACAATTTTAATAGACTAGGATCAGCAACTAAAATTGTTAGTTGGTTTGGCCCTTATCCAGCCGAATTTTTTATTCGATGATATGATGATTATTCAACTAGAACACGTTGTTACTAAAAAAAATTATCTACGGAAAGTCCCGGGAAATCTACCAATTTCCGGAATTTTCCGTCACTATTTTTTAACTGCGAGATCCCGGAAATCCGTTTGAGAACTGTAAAAAATACTTTTCTTAAACTTTCAAAAAGGACAGAAAAAACAATTCAGAAAAAAATTCATATTCTTTTTGTATCTCCAGAACTAAAATGAATCAAGCGAAACCAAAGTCACATTCAAATAATTATAATATCTTTGACATAAAAATTACTCTTTGGCGTTCCAAAGTGATTCTTTAAATACTCTTCTGAAAGCCAATACTTTCCAACTTTTTTGAGACCCTTTTTATCTAACAAATTGATGGATTGACAACTTCCTGCCTAAAATTTGGTTAAAAAAAATCGTAGTTTTGGTGTATTTTTTTAAAATTTAGGTATGTTCACGCCAAATTGTCCTAACGTGAAATCATTAAAATAAATATATTATTTTAGCAATATATGGTCATAAAATTCCTTTGTCTATTTTATTTTTCAGTCTTCATTTTTCCTTCTGGAGCAATTTACTAAGTGATATTTTATTATTAACGTAAAAACTAGATCAAATAGTCTATAAAGTACTTTCTTTACTATATCATATATGTACTAACGACCATGAGCTCTGATCTTTATTGATTTTCAAGTGTTTTATTATTTGATTTATTTGTATTTTATGTCATTTTGATTATCTTCATGCGTTTTGTATTTCGATCCTTGTAAGAAAAATTCCTGGGCTAGAAATCTACAGGAGCATACAATCAATAGTTTCAAATTGACATTATTTATTTTATTAGTGTCCAACATATATATGTATGTATCTGGGTTATTTAACAAAACAAACAAAACAAAAAAAAAATGGAATCAAACGATTTCTGTGTGTATTTTATGTTTATTGCTATACAAAAACCGACAAAAAAAAACAATATCAATTTTTTCAAAGAACATTTATCGCCTAAGTAGGCATTCTATCATTTATACTAAAATCGCATACATAAACTTAGATTAAACCCCCTATAACCGGCAGATTTTTTAAATACATAAATATACAAACATCCTATACAGACATCCTTCGATCTAAGACGTCTCGTTAAATGACGCACCATTTTTCTCGACTTCGATATACTTGTACGACGACAAAAATTCGACATACGGAAACAAATTTCCAAGAAAAAATTTTCTTTTGAAAATTTCAAGCTTTGAATCTACAAAGCTTTCGAAAGCTACAATGATAAATGTAAATGCAAAATAATACGATTCCAGGAAGTTCTGTGGTGAAAAGAGCAATGAGTGTTTTTGTGTTTTTCGGCTGCGTAAGTAACCCATTCGTGACCAATGCAACATATATGTAACAGTAACTCCTCAATAAAGTATTAAAACAACATTTGACACGTTAGCAATTTTCACTTTCTTATACGTAGAATAATAAAGTATTGTGTTCATGATAAATTGTGAACTTTTAATTTTGCCTTTTCCCGGACACACCTGAGTTGATTGGAGTAATATTATAAAAATATCTTTTGTCTGTTAGTCTGTGTAGAAGATTTACTTAATAATAAACTTTTGTTAGGGTAATTATTAAGGATTTGTTATCCTCACTCTCTCGAATCTACTTTGAACTGCATATCGTAGTTGGCTACTAGTAGTCAAAGTAGTGATGGCAGACCGATATGTCAAATACGGATTGCTAAACTGGTGAGTGACTTATAATTAATTAGTTATTGTGAGTGTTTATAATTAGATAGTTATTGTGTAATGTAATTAGATTAATATTTGTAGTCGTTCTTTGGGGATGATTCGGGAAGGGTATGATTGAGGGAGATTGCATTCTGTCCGTCAGTTTGTTGAGTCGCTGAACAAGGTGACGAATCAGGGAAGATGAACGTGTGTCGTTCACCTGAGCCTGTGTCTCTTGTCAGCGTCAGAGGTCCAGAAGGAAGAGACACGTTCGCCGTGTCCTTCTTGGTCTGTCCGAGGTGGAGGGCGGGTAGCTGTAGGCCCTCACTGGGTCTTATAGACTTACGTGTTGTTTTTGTTTAAATTTGCAGGAGTGAGCTGGACCGGCGCACGACATCGGAGACTACATCTTTACCCTCAAACCATTTATTCACCGAGCCTAGTTTTTGCCATCCTAACACTTTTAACAAATCTTTTAAATAAACAACTTAAAATTTTATTATCGTATAATAACGGGTTTACTGTAAATCTAAAATAATTAAAGCACTAAAGAGTTTTTAAATTAAACAATTTTGAGTGAGCATATGTGTTTTATAATAAGAAATATTTTTAATTTATTTGATTTATGGCTTATACTGATACACATTTTCGTATTCAATTTAATTGGAGTTATTGGTTTCATATGCCATTTAATTTGAGTAATGATATTACTGTCGAAAAAAAACAAAGAAAAAATATCATCAAGTCCAACATAATTTATTATTGGTAATTGTTGGAATCACTAAGCAAAAAAATATTTTTTGATGCTTTAATTGCTATCAATTAAGCGCGACGTAATAATTTTTACAAACTACATTTGTAATCATATCAATATTTAGGCTATTGGGAAATTGAAGGTACTTCATCCTTATATGGGATTATTTTATATATAATTCCACAAACAATTACTTTGTTTCAACGATATTTAAATACTTATTATGAACGAATAATATTTATATTGGAAATAATAAATAATTACAGTTTAAAATGTTTTGGATTGATTTAAAAAATGTCCTGAAATAATACTAAAATAAGAGAAATGCATGTCTTCGGTTTCATAAGTTCTTAAGGTTAAATTGCAGTGAAAGCGTCTTGCATTGCTTCTCGGCGCAACGAAAGTTAAATTTTCTTATGCACACGTTCATAATGCTGTGTTGGTGGGTGCGTGCTTAGACGGTGCGAGAGTAGACCAACTTTTTTATTTTGAAACCACACTTCCTTTTGAGATTTTTTTAGGCGCGGCAATTTTTTTTTTTTTTTCATTTTTTCTCGGGAAAATTAGATTTGGGAATCGCAAAATTCAAATCTGATAAAAAATCCTATAGCGAGATGTCACACTGGCGAATCAGCTCCTGCAGCTGCCTGATCCCGACATCAGTTGCACATGTAATCCAATGGCACACTGCAACAAATGTGCAGCCCTTTTTACCGCCCCGTTCTCCAATTCCCATTCCCACACTCCCTCCACCTTTCACATATCTTGTACCCTTCCCATCCTTCCTTTTAAATTGTTGAAGGAGTTAATAATATTTCTGACGTGTTCAGGACAATAGAAAATTACCAAATACTCATACCCATGAGTACTCATAGAATTTTTCAATGCTTATGAACTTTTCACTAAACATTTGGCTCACTGTTCACGAGGTGAATAAATTACGCATGAGCCGAACTAATCGCGTATGAGTATGAGTATCATGAGTGAGCATTTCCAAAATCTGCCTGTAATTAAGTTGAACACATCATAAAAGATTCAACTCAATCACCTCTATTCTTGAATACGGCGTTAGGAGCAAAAACCTAACGCGCTCGATTCGATTCGCTACGCAATTGGTATTCTGGAATACGCCGGGAGCTTCGCGTTTGGTGCATAAAATATCGCATGGCAACGCGCTGTCAAATATCAGCTGATTCGATTGCTTATTCTTAATTTTGAATAAAAATGAAGTGATTTGCTTCAGTAGCCATGGATTCTACGCTGATGTATCATTTATTGAGGCAAGAGGAGTTGAATTCGTTACGCCAGCAAAGAAATTTTCTAAGACACTCTTCAGATTTGATGAGCTTAACCGATGAAGCGTAAGTGCATACAAATACTGGGAATCTCATAGATTTTTATTTGCAATTTTGTAGATTTAAAAAAGATTTCCGGTTCCGGTCGAATATGTTGAATTTCCTCCCACAACAAATTCATCTCTATCGGCGACTTCCTCGTATATCCCTTGGCAATGTCCGGATTGTTTTTCATTTTTGAAATTAAAAATGCGAACTGGTCATTGCTTCTAGTGTGTTCTTCTTTGCACTCCTATTTTAAGAAATCACTGTTAAAATCTTTCATTTAAACATACAATATATTTACCTTACATTTTTGTAAACACCGAATTTAAACGTCAATGAAACGCGAGAAATTTGAAGTGAGTGATTTAACCTCAAAAAAGTGCTCCCGGCGTATTCAAGAATAACAATAATCGAATGCGTTGCAATGCGTTATTCCAAATCGAACGTTGATAGATACTACGTATTCAAGAATACCGATTGCTCACGATCGAACACTAATCGAGCAATTGAACGTAACGCCAATATCTCTAACGGTGTAGAATCTAGCCGGGCAGAGTTTTGAGGGATTAGGGCCACAGGAGGGAATATACAAAAGAACCTTCCTGTACTGAACACAACACAAAAAATTTCAACTCGATATCTCAAACAGTGTAGAATCTAGCAGGGGAGGGGGTATGAAGTGATAGCGCTACAGGGGAAATCTTACATCGGCACCCAATCAGGAACTTTAACTACCATTTTCTTTTTGAAATTACCAAAATCGGCCAACTCATTAGAAAGTTGTGCGTGAACATACAAAAAAAAATACGTAGGAATCGAATTGAGAACCTTTTCTTTAGAAGTTGGGCAAAAATAAATTTAATTTAATTGGTATATTTCCCAAATTAAATAAAAACAAAAAATCCAAATGAGCACATTTTGAAATTTCGATTCCTGTGACCTTACTTGAAAATGATTCCTCAGCCAAAAGAATGAATGAGCTTTTCATGTAAACTTTAGAGTAATTTTACTCTATATGATATATTAAATATGAGTATATTAGATTTAGTTTACCGTTTGTAACGCATCGAACCAATCATCGGACATAAAAATGAACTACACCAGGATGTTAGGGATAACAAAAGATTTTGATTTCCGCCTGTCTGTCTGTCCGTGAACACCACAACTATCGAAAGTATTAAGCTAGAGACTTGAAATTTTGTACAGTTAGGTTTCTCGTAAATGGCTAGGCTAAGTCCGATTAGGTAGGTAGGTAGGTTAGAGTGGCGGTCTTCCGACCCACTTAGACCAATGAGGTCCATTGTGATACCACATATATGTTTATTTCTTCTCTACTCAAACCAGTGTGAGCTTTTTATGAAGCCTAGGAGATTGTTGATGTTTACATCTTCCAATTCATTAGTATTTTCAAAAAAAAGGATCCTAAAAATGATTTCCTTCTACGAGCCAGTGCTGGGCAGGTGCAGAGCAGATGACCTACAGTCTCTTCCTCCTCTACATCTTTGCAGCTTCTACAGAAGTCGTTAGAGGGGACACCAAGTCTACTCGCATGTCTCCCTATGAGGCAGTGTCCTGTGATCACGCCTACAATCATGGTAATATATCTTCGGTGCAGCAGAATCAGCTTGCATGTACGCTTTTTATCCAGCTTTGGCCAAATAAGTTTGGTAGCGTAACACGAGGTGCCTGAGGACCACCTTTGATTTGCAAGCCTGGCTGCTTCTTCCCGAATCAGTAATTTGCACGTTGTTAATGGTGCACCCAGATACTCCTTTTCCGGCATGATTTGGAGTGTAGTGCCGTATCTAGCGAGTTCGTCCGCTTTGCAATTACCCGGAATGTCCCTGTGTCCAGGTACCCAGAATAATTTGATATTGAAGAACTCAGCTAGCTCGTTTAGAGTTGCCAAGCACTCAATAGTCACTCTTGATGTTAGAGATGATGAGTCAAGTGACTTAATTGCCGCTTGACTGTCCGTGAAGATGCTGATATCCTTAGCCGATATCACATTATTCTTCAGCCAGCTTAAGGCTTCTTTGATCGCCATAACCTCGGCTTGAAAGACGCTGCAGTGATCCGGTAGGCGAAAGGCAATATTTAAGTTTAGTTGTTCAGAGAAAATCCCTCCACCGACTCTACCCCCCAACTTTGACCCATCTGTATAGACATGGATCGTCTTTTTATTCAAAACTCCTCCCCCTTCCCAGTTTTAAGTCCGATTAAGAAGGCTATATTAATTATTTAAAAGCCGTGTATGAGTTTATTGTGGATTTACATATGTTTTTAGGTTATGTTAATAACCAGTATGTTGTGGAAAAAATTTTTAAAACCACAAAAATCTTTAGAAAAGTAACATACAGCCATGTTCAAAAGTGTTAGGCACCCCCATTTTTTACAGAGAAATCATAGATTTTGATAGAGCGTTTGTGGAGTATTTTGAAGAAAAATAGCCGGCAACACAAAAATAACATCAGAAGATACCCTGAAAAGGGCTATTCAGGAGGAATGGGATTTTATAAGTGACGACATGAAAATGGGCTTGTAGCGACAGTGCCGAAAAGACTCGCTGCTGTAATAAGGGCTAAGGGTAGTCAGATAAATAAATTTTGATATTCCTAAAATCACATTGTTTCACTATCATATTATAATACACGTAAACAGGAAAAAATTGAATTTGAAATGGTGCCTAACACTTTTGAATATGGCTGTATATATTTAGAAAGTAGCTAAAAACCAGCTAGAAACCCCGTTATATTTTCGGTAATAACCCTATGTCAGATCTCTGATCGGATCATTGAAAAATGAAAAGGAAAAAAATAGGGCACTACGTATCTACAATATAAAATCGTTTAACCTGACTGATGACTGACTTATCAACACCTTAAAGGCTTTCCTCCAATACCATGACTTCTGTAACTGCAAAAAAATGCAGAAAACTAGAGCAAGATAGACTTATGTAGATCTAAAAAGGAATGACTGAATACAAGTTAAACGCTATCCCTTCCAGTTTTACAATTTTATAGTAATCATATGAAACCTTTTGCTATGAATATAATGTTCAAATTGGCATGGTAACAAAGCTTTTGACTATGCATGCGAAGGAGAAAAATGACATCACGCTATAATAACAGTTTGAATATGTCCGCGCATAGGACAATGTGTGATTGTAGTAGAAATCGCCATAAAAAACAGGGGAAATTATTCTTGCAGTTGCCGACAAATTTTGGCAGTTGATTCTTATCTCCCTTTCTCTCCAAGGTATCTTCACATAAATGTGTCTCTATTTTTTTGCAGTTGGGAAAATTCATGGTAATGGAGGGCGGCCTTAAAGCTAGAAACTCGAAATTTTCACAGTAGGTATGTCCCAACCATATGTAAGCGCTCGCTAAGGCAAGGTTTTTCGAAACTTTACCGCTAAAGGCGTAGACGGGGGGTAAAGAGGGTTTGGGAGTTTTAAAACTTTGGTTTTCGCTATGAATCCTGTTCAATAAGAGGCTGAAAAGTGTCACCCACGAATCCGGTGTTAGAATCTCAAAATTCAAGTGAGGATAACGCAAATATCCTTTTTTCCGTTTATGCTGCGCAAAATTGGCATTAGGGGGTTTTCGGGGTCGCTGATCACGAATCCAGTGCTACAATTTAAGAAATCTTAACGAAAGGTCCTGTAAGCATAACACAAATACAGGTACCCCTTGAGTTACGCGGTTAATTGGTACCGCGTAAGTCGAAACCGCGTAAGTGTAGACTCAGGATTAGTGCAAACTACAATACGTATCTATTATCTTTTTTATATAAAAACATTAATCTATAATTACAATATTTTCTTTTTAAATGAAAATGGCTCCAAAACCGCTTAAGTACTGCGTAACTCGAGCACAGCCGTAATTTTTTCCTCGTAACTCGAAATTCTCGTAACTCAAGTACCGCGTAACTCGAGGGATACCTGTATCCTTTTCCCCGGAAAAAATTGACATTAGGGTATTTCGGAGTTGCTGTTCACGAATCTGGTATTATAATGAAACGGAAGGTCCTGTAAGGATAAAATTTTTCTCAAAAGTTTTTAAGTTCTTTCCGGTTTTTTTTGGTTTTCTGAAACTTATACAAAAAACATTAACTAGTATGCAAACTATCATTTATAAAGACGTAACAATATTTGTATTCGTACTCAACTAATCTTAATAAATAAAGATCAAATTAAGTTGTGAAAATGAATTAAATTGATTAGCGCTTTTAATTAATACATGTACAATAATTCTGTCTGATTGGGTTTGCTTATAGATGTGTAGTTATTTATGTGTGCTTCTCAATTGGATTCTAACTATTCTCTTTAATATAAATATGAATGAACATCATTTTCATGTTTATTATCCGTCTAAATGAACATTTACTATTCTAAGGCTTATAATCCTCTTTTTTATATTCCTAATACAAATATAAACATATGTATGATTCTTTTATCTGTACATTTGTCTGTCAATGCTGAAGGACAATTTGATTTTTCTACTACTCTCACTTTCTATGCTATTAAATCTTTATGTGATTGTATGTTGATGTTCCAATAAAGCTCTAGTATTACGATGGGGCGCTACTACTGACATCTATCATTCAATTAAGTACAATCAATTTGACTGAACCATTTCGTTGAAGCCATGCGATCCTTAAAAATACTCCATATTATAGCTCACTATTTGATTCTGTTCATTTACTTTTGTCCGTATTTCCTGTTTTTATTATGGTCTACAGATAGATATCCCTAAATTTATACACTCATGTTTATATGTTTGTATGTATCCTTATATGCAGAAAAAAAAAATATATGTTTTGTATATGTTATTAAATTGGGAATCAGACGTTTAGATGTTCAGTAAAAGTTATACGAAATTCGTCTCTGTACTGCCTGTGTTTGTTGAATGGGGCATACGTATTCATTAGATTTCGTAGATGAAGTGAAGGCAGCCCACATGTAATCATTACTTTTGGGGGACTTACAACGGCAACCAATAGAAGGATCATCTTATTTATTTAGACTCAGTAAATCGGTTAGTCTCTATCATAAATCACCGAAAAAAGCGAAAAATTGAGTTCCAAGCATTTGACGTCTGAGAACTAGAGATTTGCTCTTGCTAGCACACAATTGTAAATACATAAAAAAGGTTCCCTGCGTTGTGATAACTTCTTATACTATGCTATCGATATCAATAGATTTTGTTGTTTTGGCTCCATATGTTTAGACCCGATTAATTTGCTATTGTGATTAGTTGGAAACGATTGATTTCTAGGAGCAAAATAATTTATATCGTCCTTTTTTGGAATTGTTTTAAATGGTTCCGTAAATAGCCAATCGATCCTTCTGACCAATACCTAACACTGCTCTTCTTTTTATCTCTCACGGCATTTAACCACATTTGCTGATAAAAAAAAAACAATCCCTTTATTCAACATATTCTATAAAGGCTTATTGCCAAAAGCCGATTATGTTATAATGTTTAATGAAGGCAATATTCAATGTATACTAGAAATTCGGTGTTCAAAAAATTCCTTCAAATTTCTTTTGTTATCCCAAATAATATTGACGTGATCCACGTCAAGAAAAAATAATGAATTCTGGATATAAAAAAAAAACAAAAACAAATTGTTTTCGACCATTGGAAACAAACCATCGTCTTTTAAGATATAAGAAATTGTTTTTACTTTGCATTAAAGTGATTTTAAAACAAATTCGTCATACCGTGCTAATTTTGTTTTCATAATGCTGGGATTAGAAATTGCTACACGGTTAAAATTATTGGACTAACTTTGAATCCCATTTCTGGAATTCTACATTTTTTAATACTTTTTCTATTAAATTTCAATCCTCTAAAATGATTAACTAATGCTACATTTACACGAATGACAAATTTGTCATTTTTTTCTTGTCTATATATTTAAAAGGCAAAGCGATTTTGTATGGATTTCTTTCGACAGAGCTCCTGGAGTTCCTATTGAACCGATTTTGATGATTTTTTTTTAAATGAAAGCTCTATAGCTGTAGATATGTCCGTTTTACTTTTTTCCCCATTTTTAATAATACTTTATTAGTAATTTGCCTTTCAAAATTATAAATATGCCGCTAACTAAGTCTTCAATGTTAAAACGACATTTCGTACTGTTCGATTAGTGCAGTGAGTTAGAAGTTGGGCTACCATGCGCCAGGCCCGGGTTCAATTCTTATCGATGACAAATTCTTTTTTTTTTTTTCTTTTCAAATTTTTTTTTTTGATTTTTTTACTTTTATTAATATATTATTACTTAATTTATCTTTAAGTTTACATTTTTACTCCTGAATAAGTGTTAGACTACAATGCGCCAGATGTGCGGGTTCGATTCCGAGTTTTGACAAAATGTTTTTTTTAATTTTTTTTTGACCTTAAATTACTTATTTTATTCATATTATACTTCTTTAGGCGCGTTGGGTGATTTTTGGATGGGTAAAATCTCATGAGTTCGCGTCACCGACATGCTAATTTAACAGCGCTTAAGAATGCTGATTCCCTTTCATTTGATTTTTTTATACAGAAAAAATTGATTTTTTTTGGAAGACAGTACCGAGCAAAATAAAATTAGCGAGGAAATTTCTGAATAGCACATGGCTTTCTTACACAACAAAAAAACGATTTTTTTTTTGAAAAATTTCATACGGCAAAATAAAATGATACAGAAAATTTCTGAACACCAGTTGACTTATACAACAAAAAATCGATTTTTTTTGGAAGATATACAGCAAAATAAAATTACACAGACAATTTCTGAACAGCACGTGGCATTCTTATACAGAAAAAATTAAATATCTCTAGCCATTTTTAGTATAAGAAAATCATGTGCTGCTCAGGAATTCAAACCTTAATATGCATATTGACTTTTATTTGAAATTTACTGTTTATTAGCATATATTTTCGAAATTTCAGGTTGAAAAATATATAGGTATAAATACACGACAAAATTACCTTACATATATTATTGTTTTCATTTCTGTTGGCAGTCCCCAATGACTGCAGTTTTTTATTACTTAATTTATCTTTAAAATTTATATTCTTACTACTGAATAAGTGTAAACTACATCGCGCCAGGTACGGGTTCAATTCTAAGCGGTGGCAAAATATTTTTATTTAATTTTTTTTTTGTTGAAATTGAGTTTTTTAAACGTAAAATTAAACATAACAAAAGCTATAATTGCCAATCTGGCAATCATTGGAGACCCGTATGGTTATATTCGTATCAAAATTCGAACAGTTATACCAATATTCCACTTTGAAGTCAAACTTTCCAATAAGATTTTTTAAAATTTATTCCAATCGGATTTTGATGTATGGGAGTGTTATGTAGAATCCTATCCTAAATAACTTTTGTTCTTGGACTTTTTTTATAAGACCGTTTTTGAGATATTCGCAAAAAAAGTTTTCGTTCGTATGGGGGTACATTTTACGAAAAACGGATCTGTGCAAAATTTCAAGTCTCTAGCTCAATCCGTGCGCCCGCAATCCGCGCCACAGACAGACGGACAGACAGACGGACAGACAGACGGACAGACAGACGGACGGACATGCAAAATTCAATTTTTTTTATCATTCTAAACACACTGGTGTAATTCATTTTTTTGTGCGATGACGGGATCTTGGCGTTACTAACGGTAAGGCAAAGTTAATATACCCTTTGGTTTCACCATACGGGTATAAAAATATCTGTTACGCATCGTCTTTTATTGGAAAAAGTGAAAACCATCTTCTCTATATATAAAATCGTTTAATCTGACGCCCAGCCCAAACCCCTGAAGATAGAGACTTGAAACTTTCAGAATATGTTTCAACCATCGCTCACTAAGACGAGATTTTTCGAAATTTTAGCGCTAAGGGGGTGAACAGGGGGTAAATAGGAGGCTGAAAGGTAACACTCGGGGATTTTTGGGGTCGCTGATCACGCATCCGGTGTTAGATTTTCAAAATTCAAAACGGAAGGTCCTGTAAGGATAATGCAAATATCCGTTTTCCCATTTTTTCCGGGAAAAATGTCATTAGGGGGTTATCGGTGTCGCTGATCACGAATCTATATATTTAAAAGGCAAAGCGATTTTGTTTGGATTTCTTTCCGCAGAGCTCCAGCGGCTCCGATTTTGATGATCCTTTTTTAAATGAAAGCTCTATAGCTGTAGATATGTCCGTTTAATTTTAATAATACTTTATTAGTAATTTGCCTTTCAAAATTATAAATATGCCGCTAACTAAGTCTTCAATGTTAAAACGACATTTCGTACTGTTCGATTAGTGCAGTGAGTTAGAAGTTGGACTACCATGCGCCAAGCACCAGGTTCAATTCTATCGGTGACAAAATTGTTTTTTTTTCTTTTCAAATTCTTTTTTGTTGATTTATTTACTTTTTTTAATATTTTATTACTTAATTTATCTTTAAGTTTACATTTTTACTCCTGAATAAGTGTTAGACTACAATGCGCCAGATGTGCGGGTTCGATTCCGAGTGGTGACAAAATGTTTTTTTTTTAATTTTATTTTTCGAAATTTTAGCGCTAAGGGGGTTGACCGGGGGTAAAGGGAGTTTGGGTATTTTTAAACCGTGACTTTCGCCATGAATCCTGCTCAATAGGACGCTGAAAAGTATCACTCGGGGGTTTTCGGGGTCGCTGATCCCGAATCCGGTGTTAGATTTTCAAAATTCAAAACAAAAGGTCCTGTAAGGATAATGCAAATGCAAGAAATAACTTTTAGAAAATTATCTTTAGATGTGTCCATTTTACTTTTTACCCTTCTAAAACTGTAAAGGGGACAATTTTTGTAATTTTGGATTTTCTCAAAAATATTGACATAAATTGATGTATTTGGTCGTATAATACTGATGCCAAAAATGACATTTTTATACCCGTATGGTGAAACCAAAGGGTATATTAACTTTGCCTTACCGTTTGTAACGCCAAGATCCCGTCATCACACATAAAAATGTATTACACCAGTGTGTTTAGAATGATAAAAATAATTAATTTCTGCATGTCCGTCCGTCCGTCTGTCTGTCTGTCTGTCTGTCTGTCCGTCTGTGGCGCGGATTGCGGGCGCACGGATTGAGCTAGAGACTTGAAATTTTACGCTGATCCATTTTTCGTAAAATGCAAAGCTAAGTTCGTTAATGGGCAAAAATGGACCATTAGGGGGGGGGGGGGGTACCCCCCATACGAACGAAAACAGTTTTTGTGAATATCTCAAAAACTGTTCATAGTATCAAATAAGTCCAAGAACAAAAGTTATTTAGGACATGATTCTAAATAAAACTCCCATACATCAAAACCCTATTGGAACAAATTTTAAAAAATCTTATTGGAAAGTTTGACTTCAAACTGGAATTTTGATACAACTGTTCGAATTTTGATAGGAATATCACTATACGAGTTTCTAATAATTGCCAGACTGGCAATTATAGGTTTTGTTATGCTTAAAATTTATGTTTGTCCGTCCGTCTGTATGTCGGTCGGTATTTCTGTCTGTTTGACTGAATGTTTGTTCCGGCATCACGCAAAAACGGCGCGGCCGATTTTGATCAAACTTTGCACACAGGTACAGTTATTGACAGAATAAAGGATATGATTCTTTTTGATGTCAATCCCTGTTTCTTCTGATATCTCTTACTCAAGGGTGTCGGATCCAGTTTAATAGCAACCCCTTTCCCTCTCTTGAAACCTCTTTATGCGCTTAAGGGTTTCGGATCCGGTTTTCACCATGAGAGAGGTCAGCCCGAAGGGAAAATTTTTGCTCACTAATATCTACCCCTCCTTTTTATGTATAGCTAACGATGGTATCTTTTTTCGGACAAAAAACAGTATATTTCACCTAAAAATTTAAAAAAGTAGTAAATCGATTTGAAAAAACAGTATTTTTCGCAGTATAAATTTTATTCAATGAAAATTTGTGTCTTTGCTCTTAATTTCGACATTTTTATTCTTTTAAATTAACAATGGAAAGCAAAATCAAAGTAACGCGTTCTGAAGAAGGATGAATAATGACAAGACAGTAATCGATGGGGAAAGGAAGAAGCGAATCTATATGACATGTTGCCATCAATACTTCGCTGTTCGTCGTTTGAATGTATTTACACTTGCCATGTGTTGCCACTGTTTTGTGTTGCCACTGACGTTTTGCATTGCTATTAATAAATTTGAATTCCGAAACGTTAAAGAATTAAAGTTTTCTGAGTATTTAAATACAGTATTTTGGGGAAAAAAGCAGTAATGCAGTATTGGAGTCTGAAAAACAATATAATACTGCGAAAAACAGTATAGATACCATCGTTATGTATAGCCCTCACCTGCTATCTTCTGCAATTCTAAAGGGATTTGGTGCTTCAATGTATGACATGAATTAAAAAGAATGACATTTCCCACAATATTGTCTTTCCCCGTGTGGATAACCACCTTTTACCGTTATTGAATATATTGTAAGTAAACAGTACGATTTTGTAATACACCGTTGGGTCAAAAAGAAAAATGTCTCTAAAAAAATTTCCCTATTTTGGGTTAACTATATGCATTTGACTCGAGGCCGAAGGCCGAGTAAAGAGGAAGGCGAGAGCTGAAATATATTTAAATAATTTTACATAACATCTGCATACATCAAATTCCAACAATTCAAGCGCGAGGGGCGAGGCCGAGTAGTTGTGGAGGCCGTAGGCCGACGGGGGCAGGGAGGCCGAAGGCCGACCTGTGGAAGGGGGATGAACCGCGAAGCGGTTCGGGGCGCAGCCCCTAGTCATTATGTTAATTCCCGTGTAAATGGCATAATTTTTGTAATTTTTTCTGTCAGAAAATGTCAATCTCTCATAAAAGAATGAACTGGTCCATTCTTTTATGCCAGATTGTCATTCGTACAAACGCAATATTAGTTATGACAAAAGTTGAATACTAAAGTTGTCATAACTAATATTGCGTTTGCACGAATGACAATCTGGCATAAAAGAATGGACAAGTTCATTCTTTTATGAGAGATTGACATTTTCTGACAGAAAAAATTACAAAAATTATGCCATTTACACGGGAATTAACATAATGACAAGAAAAAAATGACAAATTTGTCATTCGTGTAAATGTAGCGTAAATTTTTAATTAAACTTGTATTATTTTTCAACACTTTTTTAGAGTTTGATCGATTGTAATGAAAAAAGTATTAGGGTAGACCGGGGCTAGTAGACCCACTTTTTATAATCTACTTTATAAAAGTTTTACTGTAATTATTTCAGGTGTAGTAAAGTCGTTTTTGGTTGGATTATTCAATTGTGTTTCTTAGTCAATCTTTTATTTTGACTAATTATAAGTGTTTCAAATATTTTTTTTCTTTTTAAAAAAAGTTGTTCGATGAGTCGACTAACCCCGTGTCTGGGGCCTGTTGACTCTGTGAACGGGATTATTTGACTCTATACTTTTTATGGGGAAAATGTGTTGGCACATATTAAAAAAGTATAATAATTCTGAAAAAATTTATTCTTTAAAAAGTTAATAACATTTCAGATTAACATAAATTAACACCCCGATTGCGAGTGAGGTGTCGTTTTCGACAAGAGTCGTTTTACGTGTTGTTGTTGGTAGAAAAACACTAACAACAACACGTAAAACGACTCTTGTCGAAAACGACACGACACTCGCAATCGGGGTGTAAATTTCATCTAATTTAAAAAAAATAAATTAATTAACAAAAAAATATAGGTAATTCATATCGAGTCATTTAACCCCAGTATACTGTGAGTCAACTAGCCCCAAGCCGCCATTTTATTTTTAACACACTCGTGAAAAAAATGAAAAAGGCGGCAAGTCACCTAGTCAAAAACTGGAAGGTGTCTGAAGAACACTCATTCTCAGATCACTGCTATATACAGTTTGACGTGGTAGCTCAGCCTATTAGTAAGCCGGTCTATCGTAATCGACGGAAAACCGACTGGACAAAACATAAGGCTTCCTTTGAAGAACTTATTTCACCGGGATATCCGAATCCCCCCTCCTCAGTAACAGAGCTTAACGAAATGGTGGAGGAACTCAGTGGGATCTTCAGTAAGGCATTGGAAAAATCTTGCCCCCTAGGCGTATCGAGGGGAAAGACAAGGCCTTTCTGGTGGTCACCAGAGATAATAGCTCTTCGGACAGAGTGCAGAAGGCTGTTCAATCAAGCCAAAAGCACGAGAACAGATCATGACTGGGGCTCCTATAAAGTGAGCCTAAAGTTATTCAAAACCGAATTGAGGAAAGCCCGACGCAAATCTTGGAGACTTTTTTGTGGTAAAATAGAAACAGTCTCTGAGGCGTCAAGGCTACGGAAAATTCTCTCTACTAACTCACTACCACATCTTAGCCATCTTATGAAAAAGGATGGTTCGTGGTCTTCTTCAAGTGAGGAATCACTCACTCTTCTCATTGATACACACTTCCCGGGAAACTCAAAAGACCCCTATAAGGAGACAGACATGTGCTTTCCCTCCAATAATTCTGGTAAAATCATAACCAGACCAAAAATAAGATGGGCTGTGAACAGCTTCCATCCATTCAAAGCCGCAGGGCCCGATGGCATCATCCCGGCGGATATACAGAATACCTTAGATATCTCTCTCCCCTGGCTAGAGATTATCTTCAAGGCATGCCTAGATCTTGCCCACATACCCACCTTGTGGAAAGAAGTCAAGGTTCTGTTCATACCCAAAGCGGGTAAGAACTCCCAAGGCAATAACTACGGCGCTGGCGGATGTCGGTGTGGATGAGTCGCTACGGGTACTAATCAGCAAGATGCTCAAAAGCAGAAGCATTAGTACAGAGCTGAGGTAATCCTATCTGAGGTAATCCTATTCACAAGGAAGTATAAAATTCCACAAGTAGACCCTCCCAGACTATATGGCACCAGCTTAGTCTTCAAAAAAGAGGTAAAATATTTGGGCCTTATTCTGGATATGAAACTTAGTTGGAAACAAAACATCACTGAACGGATAAAGAAGGCCACTGTTGCACTCTACTCGTGTAAAAACTCCATTGGGAAAACCTGGGGGTTGGAACCACGGATTGTGCATTGGCTCTATACAGCTGTCGTAAGACCCATACTGTTATACGGGGTGGTGGTGTGGTGGACAGCTCTTGAAACTAAAGAGTAATTGCAATCTCTTAAGCAAGGTACAGAGGACGGCATCTCTCTATATTAGTGGCGCGCTGAGATCAACCCCGACGCACGCACTGGAGATGATGCTACACCTATTACCTCTAGACATCATAGGAAGACAGATGGCAGCCAGCACAGCCATCCGACTCAAAGCAACATCCCAATGGCATAGTTCGCAAAATGGACATGCCTCAATACTGTTGTCTCAGAGAACACTCCCGGAGAACATCGACTATACCCTACCACTGCTATCGCTAGACAGAGGGTTCCAATCTTCTATTCCTTCCAGGGAAGACTGGGAGGGGGGAGGAGTTTTGGAGAAAAAGACGATCCATGTCTATACAGATGGGTCAAAGTTGGGGGGCAGAGTCGGTGGAGGGATTTTCTCTGAACAACTAAACTTAAATATTGCCTTTCGCCTACCGGATCACTGCAGCGTCTTTCAAGCCGAGGTTATGGCGATCAAAGAAGCCTTAAGCTGGCTGAAGAATAATGTGATATCGGGTAAGGATATCAGCATCTTCACGGACAGTCAAGCGGCAATAAAGTCACTTGACTCGTCATCTCTAACATCAAGAGTGACTATTGAGTGCTTGGCAACTCTAAACGAGCTAGCTGAGTTCTTCAATATCAAATTAATCTGGGTACCTGGACACAGGGACATTCCGGGTAACTGCAAAGCGGACGAACTCGCTAGATACGGCACTACACTCCAAATCATGCCGGAAAAGGAGTATCTGGGTGCACCATTAGCAACGTGCAAATTACTGATTCGGGAAGAAGCAGCTAGGCTTGCAAATCAAAGGTGGTCCTCAGGCACCACGTGTTACGCTACCAAACTTATTTGGCCAAAGCTGGATAAAAAGCGTACATGCAAGCTGATTCTGCTACACCGAAGATATATTACCATGATTGTAGGCGTGATCACAGGACACTGCCTCATAGGGAGACATGCGAGTAGACTTGGTGTCCCCTCCAACGACTTCTGTAGAAACTGCAGAGATGTAGAGGAGGAAGAGACTGTAGGTCATCTGTTCTGCACCTGCCCAGCACTGGCTCGCAGAAGGAAATTATTTTTAGGATCCTTTTTCTTTGGAAATACTAATGAATTGGAAGATGTAAAGATCAACAATCTCCTAGGCTTCATAAAAAGCTCACACGGGTTCGAGTAGAGAAGAATTAAATAAATATATATGTGGTATCACAATGGACCTCATTGGTCTAAGTGGGTCGGAAGACCGCCACTCTAACCTACCTACCTACCATGGGTCAGAAAATGCTTCACTAACTTGTTAACTCATACATACATTTTCACTTGAAATCACTGACGAGTTCAATTCAATGAAAGTGTAAGCTACAAAACAATTTAATTAAGTAAAAAAATTACTCACACGCTTGAAATTTCGTTTGTTCCCCTCACAGTTCGTTCCAAGAGCACTGTGGTCTAACGACATTGGTTCACTGATAGCTGTCAGTCGACTGAATAAACAGTCCAATTCACGCAGGTTTGTTTTCAACCGTGGTTGACTTAACCGCAATGAGTCTACTTACCCCTATAGCCAACTAATTCCGGTCAGCCCTACATTTAATGCCAATATTTTTAATGTTATTTGTATTAACTTTTAATCTCAGTTATGAAATTCGCCATTTTTTATAAAATCTGTATTATTTTTCAAATTTTTTTAAATTTTTTCCTTCCCTTATAATTCGCATATGATCTGCAACATCTGCGTCACAAAAGGGAAGTAGTAAAAAACGGAGGTCTTTAAAGAGCACTGTTTTTTAATACTTCCATTTTTCAATAAATCAAATTTTAATAATAATATTAAATTCGAATAAAATTGAATTTATTTTTAAATGACGCATTTGCATTCATTGTAATACAAAAATGCATTAAAAAAGTAATGCGGTTGCATTAAACTTTAATAAAAAACGTATTAAAAAATAGCGTAATCGAAAAATGCATTGAAAATGCATTAAATTTTAATAAAAAAGGTATTAAAATTAATAACTTATTTGGATTACATTTTAATAAAAAAAAATAAAAAAAAAATAATAATCTTTCGCGATATTAAATTTGATTCTTTTTTCGGTGTGGAACTGCATACGAGTACGAAACCAAAAAGATTAAAATTTAGCAAATTTTTACCGTGTAATTTTCCTGCGCAGCATGATGAAAAACTGTGCAGCGGTTACTTTTTCAAGTTTAGTGTTCATACATAAAAGTTTCTTAGGTTACGCAGTATTTGAAAAAAAATGCGGCTTCTTTAACCCTTCGTTGGACTCCTTAGTACAATTGTACCAATTTATATGCATAGAAACTTAAAATTTCAGGAATGCCTCAACTAAGGTTTGATATTTTGGGTTCCGTCTGAAGCCAAAAAATAAAAAAGATGTGCGTCGTTGATCCCCTTGGTACATTTGTACCACCCGTGTGCAGTGTACATAGTGTACACTTTTGTAAATGTAAAATCCTGCAATTCAAAAGATAATCAGCAAAAAAATATTGGCACTTATGAAGTTCCCACTGGTACAATTGTACCAGAGGGGTCCAAAATACGTTGTATGAAATACGGGTCAAACGAAGGGTTAAAAGCTGTGCAGTTTTCGTGGTTGAGAAGGCGTTAGATAAAAGTGCAAAATTAACATTTTTAAAAGCTTTTATTTAGCTTGCCTTCGTGTCTGTCTGTCTGTCTGTCTGATCAAATCTTGCAATCAAATTTTGACCCACTTCCACTCATCCGATTCACTTGAAATTTTGTACACTTATATAAGTCCGATGACAATACAATATTTTCTCTACTTCGTCCTTGTAAGGATAAGGGAAGGTCCTGTGAGGATAACGTGATTATCCTTTTCTCCAAATTTTCTGGAAAAAAATCTATTCTGGGGGTTTTTGGGGTCGCTGAATCCGAATCTGTCATTAAAAAGTCTGTAAGGATAACGGAAGGTCCTGTAAGGATAACGTGATTATCCTTTTCTCCAAATTTTCCGGGAAAAAATATATTCTGCGGGTTTTGGGGTTCGCTGAATACGATTCTCAAGTTAAAAAGCCTGTAAGGACATCTTAAATGTAAGGATATATCTTCGAAGACTAAAAGGAACAAAATAAAAAAAATAAAAAAATTTTTTTTTAAAAAAAGCTTTTATTAAAAAAAATGCACTGAAAAGAAAAAAAAAATTTTCTGGACGCTGTGTATAACCATAGACAAATTATATAAAGACTGTTTTTTTCTAACAACTCAACTTAGTGCAAAACCGAAATTCAAAATAATACCCCATCGTGACGTAGCAGCTGCCGACTAGCCACAAGCAGCCAGAAGCAGCCGTGGTGGTCGCCTATACATGCCGCTGCTTTCATTCGCCCTTTGTTAAAACCAGTTTTCGTTTCTAGTTCGTTTTATTCTCGTTGAATTCTTATGCAAGCGACACGAAGCGGGGGCAAGTGTGTTTGGTGTTTTTTTTGTGTGTTTGTATTTTGTGTGTGTGTTTTTTTGTGTGTGTGTTTTTTTGTGTGTGCGTATTTTTTCCTTCCGCAGGTTTTCGATTTGAATACAGGGGAATCTCGAAAAGATGCACGATCGAAATGATAGAAATCCCAAAAAGATGAACGGCATACTTTTAATATTGGAGTGTTCTAAAACATGAACGAGAAGAATCTTAACGTTCTAAAAGATGAACGCCTCGTGGTACAATCCTTTTCTTTTCTTTTTTCACACAATTGGTTTGGGTATTTCTGGAGTAACTGTATTTCTGGAGTAACGGTATATTCTTGTGGTAGTGCTTGAGTTTGTTTTTCCAGTAAAAAGTGAATTTCGCTACAACAAAGATGCCGCCAGTTAAGGGCCGCGTTAGATTTTTAAACTTAAAACAAAAATGTGATGTTATCAAAGAGATAAAAAAGGGTTCTTTATACAAAACAGTTGCCAGCAGATGCAATTGCGGCTGTCAACATTTGCTTAAAATTTGCGGAACAATGCGACTCCAATTTTGACACTATTATAAATCTCCGAAAATTAAGAGAAAAAGCAGTATTGAAACAGCTTTCTGCTCAACGACAAACCAAAATCAGTGGTTTTTTCAGAAAATATAATTCCTAAAGAAATATATTATGTACATTACAACTGAATTTTGAAATGCACGCTGGTTCTTACATAACGCTTTTGTTGTTTTTAATTTTTTGCTGCCTTTGATTTCTTTTAGAATGACGTTTATGTAACATACATATGTCCTCTTTCAGTCAAAACTCCTTCCAAAAAGATGAACGATCTCGAAAAGATGACACGGCTGTGTTTTTTTAGTGTTCATCTTTTCGAGATTCCCCTGTATTTTGATTTCTAACAATAAATATGTGACATGAGAAAATTTTTAGTTTGTGTGTTAATTCAAAATTTATTTTGAACTTTAAACGTTAAAATAATCATCAAACTAAAAATTTTATCTTGTTATATTTTGTTCATATTTTTAAATTGCTTTGAGAATATGAGTTTCAAGTTTTATCAAATTTCCACAGAATTGTAGTTTGATAAAGCAAGTAAATGTATTTTATTTAAACAATTTAAAGTATGATTTAAACAATTCAAAAAAAAGATGTGAGCATTACATGACTTTCTTCTGCAATATTTAAAGTTTCCGAAAAAAATATGTGAAAAATAATGTTTTTCAAATTATCTCATGAACCGTTAGAGATATGTAAAAACTTCATACTCGACTTGAATGGAGCTTGAAAGTCACCTTTATTTTTTTTAACTTTTTTCATTTGGATGTAGTTAGGGACCTAAAAAAAAGATACCCGTATTTTTTTGTTTCAGGGAATAAATTCCAGTAGGCGGAGAGGAGGGGGTCAAAGTCGGCGAAAACTCGAAATCACAAAAACTTTAAAAATTTGTAACGGCTTAACCGATTGAAATGATATTGAACATTTTCGAAAGGTAATTTCTTGTCACAAAAAATATTTTTTGACTTCCTCTCCCTCCCCCTCACCTTCATATTCTAAAATTCAATTTAGTGACGAAATTTAAAATATCTCAAGAAAAACAGCAACAACTTCAAAGAAGGTTTGAAAGTGTCAAAATACTTCCAGAAACTCAAAAGATTTATTCCAGAAAAAAAAACTTTCTTTTAAATGAATTTCTAATTAATTTTAAACTCCTAAATCTTTTGAGTTAATATTATGTACAGAAAACATAAAAACCAATCGAAAATCAGTAAAAAATATATACAATTTTCTTGTATTCGATTTTTTTTGATTTTTTTTTTAAATAACGCATTTATATTGTCACTAAATTGAATTTTACAATATGATGGTGAAGGGGAGGAAGAGGAAGTCAAAAAATATTTTTTGTGACAAGAAATTACCTTTCGAAAATGTTCAATATCATTTCAATCGGTTAAGCCGTTACAAATTTTTAAAGTTTTTGTGATTTCGAGTTTTCGCCGACTTTGACCCCCTCCCCTCCGCCGACCGGACGGTATTCTACCAAACAAAAAAATACGGGTTTTTTTAGATCCCTAACAATATCCAATCGAGCAAAGTTAAGAAATCGAATTTAACTGTAAACGAGAGTATGAGTTGAGGTGGAGTTCACCTAAAATTAAAAATGTAGGCAATATTATTTCCTTTAATTTTGATTATATGCATTTTTTCTCACAAGCGCAGTGTTCGAGAAATTAGTATTTAAGAAAAATTGTATGGGAGGTAACCGTTGTAGCTAGCGGTACTTTCCCAAAAATTGATAGAAAACTACGACTTCGGTAAAACTTCGTGTTGATCGGAGAGTTTGAAAATGAATCGAATGTTTTTCTTCGGCCAAGCGACATGCTCCGCTGCTCGTGTGCGCTGCCAACAGCATGCATATCTGCTGCTTTGGGGGATTATTTTTCAAAGCTGAGTTGTTAGAGAAAAACAGTCTTTATATAATTTGTTTATGGTATAACAAATATAAAAGCTTTTAAAAAGCGAGATAAAGCATAAAACAATAAAATAAACATTTACTCGTTTTTTAAAAGCTTTTATATTTGTGATACACAGCGTTCAGAAAATTTTTTTTCTTCTTTTTAGTGCATTTTTTTTAATAAAAGCTTTTTTTAAAAATTTTTTTTTTATATAAAAAAATGAAGTGTAAACGAATTTATTATTGCTCGCATTTGCTACTCATAATCTAATATACGAATATTATATTACTTTCTTGTTTCAGAATGATTTTATTTTTGTTTTATACAGAAAATATATATATTGTTATTTGAAAAAAATTTTCATAACCTAGACCTACTGTAGCCATATCCGCAAAAATGGGATTTTTTTCTAACCTTTATACACATAATTTAAAAAAAATCGAGTTTTTTGATTTTTTAAAAATAAATCGCAAAAATTCCGATCCCTGCCATTAGGGTATGTTTATGCGAATTAAAAAATACCCTTGGACCCTGGCCATATTGGAAATACTTTATTCTCGGCTATCACTTAGCCGATCACTTTAAATTATCACCCAGATGATTATCACTTATCACTTTACGCGATTCCAGTCAGTGATTTTTCTTGTCATTCATTTGCGCAGGAGAAAGATCACATAGGTGTCGCTAGAAATTGAAAAAAAATCATTTCATGTCAGTCTCGCTACCGCAGAATCTAAATCATGCATTTCAGTGAAAGCAAAATTTTTACTTTCTTGGTCTGTTCGTCAGCAGTATGTAACTCTTTCGGTGGTATCTTTTTTTTGTGTCGTCATCCTTTATCCGAAACGCCAACCACAAGGAACGTTGTGCTGTCGACAAATTGTGGTGATAAAATAAATCATATATCACGACGCAGATGGAAATGACATAAGCAAATAATCATAATCGTTGTTGAAGGTGATTCGTTTTACTTCCCAACTTCTTCCTTTCACCCTGTGTATTTCGGAGCATTTCACTTTTTTTTTATTTATACATGATTCTTTACCAACATTAAGCAAGACCCAAAGCTAGGAAAATTCATAATACGACATTGCAAAACGGATGTATCTTTTTATTTTTGTGCGAATATTGTATCTATATAATATAGGCACTCTGCTATAGCGATATTTCATTTAATTAATGTGTCAAGTAATTTGTTATCTTATTAAGCCAAATGGCAGACTTTGTTTTGTTTTAAACTTAATGAAAAAAGGATTAGCAATAGCAATCAATTTGATTGAAGTTAATTTTTGCAAGTGTCAAAATTACTTTACATAATAAATTATTGTTTATAACTACCCAACATACACGTATCTTAAATTTTTTTTGGAAATTGCAAGGCCCCGTTTACACTTGCGATTTTTTCTTGAATTGTATTCAGAATATTATTAAGAATTTATTCCACTATTAGCAAAAATCGTCAAATCTTGAAATTATTCTGACGGTTTTATATGAAAAAAATTCTAATCCGGGAGTTTTCAGGAAAAAAATTCAGATCTTTCTGTCGTCAGTTGTGCAAAATTCACGGAATGAAGTGCCAGATCTATATGATACTTAAACATTATTAGTACATAAACAAAGTGTGTTTTTGTATCGTACATACACTGAGGGAAATCGAGTAAGGATTTTACGCGTGCCGCAGTACCTTTAGCTAGTGCCGTCAAAGTTTGCCGACAAAGTTCGCCTACATGAGTTCTCCTACATTTCTGGCTGCTGTACACACGGTGTAAACGTTTACCTACTGTTACTGAAACTTTACTTGGACTAGCTGTGAAACGTTGTAAAGCATTGTAAATTCCTACTACTTAAGGCCGGAATACAATTGGCCCCACACAACATTTACCGCGACAATTTAGATTTTAAACTCATAGCACTCTATGCTTCTGTATACAATCAATCCGACCAACTTTGTCGCCGTAAAAAGTTGAATCGAATTTAATTTTTGTCGACCAGCTCGCCGACAAAATTTCAAGGTGGATTCAAAATGAAATCTTATGGGGACGTCATAAAATTTGATTTCTTCACTCAATCAGGGTATTCACAGTCGTCTTTTAAATTGCGGGTAAATTTACCGCTCGGTAATTCAGTCAAATTTAACAGATTTTTACCGAGACGGTAACTTGGTTCATGTAAAAATGAATTACCGGATTCGGTAATTGTATACATGCCTTGAGTCGTGTTTTTCGGCCCGGGTATTCGGTATCAAGAATCAACCGCGGGTGGCGCTAGTAATGTTTTTAGTTGTCAAATTTTCTCGCTGGTTATCTCATCGGACTGCAATTTTTTTCAATTTTGATAGCCGTTGCCACAATAGAAATTCAAAAGAATACATCAAACATGGATTTAAAGGTATGTGACATATTTTACAATCAAATTCGCAGTTCATGATTTGGTCACGTATCAAATAAAAGCGCTGTTCTCAAATCTGTGCTGTGGGATGTTCACAGCAGAATATTTTCAGTCTTTTAATATTACCGAAAATACCGAATATCGAAAATTAAAAGAGGATTGTGAATACCCTCAATGGGAATTTAAAGAAGGTAATAGGAAATATAGTATATATAGTTCGTATGCTGTGTTGCTTAAATTCACTTTCCACTTTCCTAATGATAGGTGACAATAACTATCACTTATCACCTTACGTGATTCAACCCCAGTATCTAAAAATTCTTAAGATCACTATGGCCTAGGTCTGTGGCGGATCGATCATTTAACCTAAAATGACCTTAAGGTGCCTTGGCCGTCACCAATCACCGGAGCGTAACTAGCACCGAGAAATTTGTGACCTCCGGCTCCAGGATATCACTACGCGGACGGTGGTGGAATTACGAACCATGAGGCAAATGATTTTATCGTGCTTTTGGTTCGTAAAATATAAGCTAAAATGATGGCAATTTACTGACCATGGTATTGGTGAAATCACTGGCTATTTGGAAATATAAATCACCATCTTTTAGCTTCTATTTGATGAACCAAAAGCTTGGTAAAATCATTTGCCTCGTGCACGGAAAAAACATATGGTAACCATTCCACCAAAATCGCATGCTCTAGTGTCCTATATTTTTGGGAAAAACGGCATAGTGACCAAACGTGGGAGTCATTTCTATAAAAAATAGTAACAGTTCCGAAATTCTGTAGGACACATTCCAACAAAACAATTTTCGTATTTTTTTTTTGTAATCATTCTCAATATTCTGGGAGGGATTGATATATATATTAGACATGTTACGACAAAAAATTAGGGAACATTCCCTTTTATAAGGGACTCAATCCTGAAATGAAAGGAGTGAATTCTATAAAACGTTGTAATAACTCCATTGATTATTTGAATCTCGACATTCTCATTTGAAATAGGATTCGTTCCTATAATTATAGCACTAAGTCCAATCTGAATAGGATTGACTTTTTTTTTATTGGTTTCCGTCCAATCTAAAGGGGGCATACCAAAATTCGAGTTATCGAATATACGAGATAGGGAAGTTCGATGGGTTTGAAATTATTCGAGATATGAAACAGCTCGAGTAATAAAATTCCCTGTAATTAAAAAAATTCTCCGACACAAGTGTTAGAGTGTGGTGCCAGGCAGGTCCACACTATAGAAACCACGAGTTCGCGAATTATAATCGAAGAATCAAAATTGGCTTCACCAACACTAACGATTCGTTCCATTTTTTTTGTAGGACTGAGTCCTACATAATATTGGAGTCACTTCTAAAAATAGTGTAAACATTATATAGCATTTTTTCCCCTCAGTATAGGAATGTTTCCAGTAAAAGCTAGGAACGGATGTTACTTTTGCTGGAATATTTCCTTTCTTCTTTCAGCCCTATATACGTAGTAATGATTCCACGAAAACCAGGATTAGATCCAATATTTATAGAAGCCTTTGTTATAGAAAGGTTTAACAAGTCCTATAATCGCTTTTACATATTTTATAGCAACGTTTCCCTTGCAGGTTTTTCTTCATGTGGTTGGTGGTTTTACCACCGTCCGCGTAGTGATATCCTGGAGCCCGAGGTCCCAAATTTCTCGGTGCTGGTTACACTCCGGTGATTGGTGACGGCCAAGGTTTTGCCGCACCTTAGGGTTATTCAGTGGCGAAGCGAGGGGGGGGGGGCGGGGGGGCGGATAGTTGTCAGCTATATAAAAGAAGCATTTAGCACGAGCCAGAAAGAAATGTTTTATAAATGCGCAAAAAATAGTCATCAGGATCAGATTTTTTTTTTTTAAATCAATTTACAATTTTCTGCAAAACTTCAGCAACATATTAACTTCAACGCGGTTTTTGGTCAAAACTTACCTGTCTCCCATTATCCTCAACATTGTAGACGAATCAGTGGATGCTGTAAAGGTTGCCCATTAAATTCACAGGACTCGTTTTCAAGGTCGCTTAAAATTTTACCCATTTTTTTTAAAAATTGATTTTAGTATAAAGCTTGCACGCTAGACGACTGAGAAATTTTCCTCAAAAGATTTTTGTAGTTGTTACTCACTACTGTCGGAATGTTAAAATTCATGACAGAATATCCTGCAAGGATAATACTTGACTACCTTAGTTCCATATTTTCTCGGGGAAGATATTCTGACATTGTATTGTATTTAAAACATTCACATCCAACGTTTGAAACCAGATTTTTTCCCCAAAAACTTTTTTTTTTTCAAATAAGAAGACATAAATATTTGTTTAACGTTGTCGTGTTACAGGAATCGGAGAAAATGCGGGCCCCAATTGTGTTAAATTATTGGTTCCAAAATCAGGAACGAGCACTTTAAAAATGTAACAGCCACATTTTTCACCACTAAGTATGAACTAAAAACCAAAAACTACTGGAAAAACTAATTTTGGAGAACCAAAACGAAAGCTAGTACCCAATTTTCCAGAAACAAAAAATCCAATTCACCCTTGAACCAAAACCAAACCACACTCAAAAAGTTTGGTTTGCATCTCTCCAGTGTGTTTACCTTTAGATGTTCGGCATTTTTGCACGGTGTTTTAGTGTCATGATTATTATTTGACATTCTATGTTATGGCTTTCTATCTTGTAGGTGTATATGTTAATAAATTATTTTGGGATTTGGAAGCAACTCTCGTTGTTTGTTTGTCTCTGGTGAGTCTTTAACTCACACTTTTTTATAAAACTAGCATCCCCTGTATTCAAGAGAAGCAAAAATATCATGAAATCGAAAAACAAACGTACAAAAATAGATTCACGAGAAAACATGTAGGAATTATTACTATAACACATTTTAAATTTTCCATAAGATAAAGTAAAACCTGTTGCCACTGCCTCTAAAATGCTTAGCATTAACCCAAGAATACGAAATTAACTTCCTAATGTTATTAAATTTCCTTCCATTTCGGTAACATTTTATTTAATCAACTCATCATTTGTGTATGTGTTTGTTGTCAACGTTATATCCTATTATCCGGTTTTTTTCATATAATTTTGTGTGTGAAAAGGTTTATTCTTGACTTTAAATACTAGCAGTTCCACTTTTATATATATAGAAGGCCTGTGCGAATAACGTTAAATAAATATTGTCCCGGAAAATATAAATTAAATCATTTATCTTTATTTTGTATTCTCAACGGTTTCTTGCTAGACATCGCATTCATTTCATCCTTCTACATATTTGTATTCAAGTTTTATATTTTGATTAATTGCACACTTTTTATCTATGTATGTTTTTGTATGCTCATCATTTTGATACTGCAGGATTTTTGTTTTGTATATTTAGAGGAGAGAAATTACAAACGCTCGCTGAAGTAGGCAATTTAAAAAAAAAACGGTTAAACGCCAAATCAAATATGTTTTTGTTGAAACGCTGTAGTATAATTGCTTGTAAGCAGTTTGACATTTTAGGATTTGCTCGTACCTGTAGCTGCTGTCGTTTGAAAAAAAAGTCTTGTATTACAATAGCTGTTTTTTTTAATGATCCGATTAAAAGAGCTATATGGATCATGAAAAAAACTTGTGGGAGTTTATTGTGGGTTTAAATTTGTTTTTAGATTAGGGTAACTCACGTATAGATGCCCCACATTTTGACTTTGCTATATTTCACAATGAAGAAAGACATTTTCGATTTTTTTTTTATTTTTAAATATTAGTCTGTACACTTATCTACAATTTCAGCCGAAAAAAACTTACATTATGTTTTTCTTTTACTGTGATAAAACTGTTTTTGTTAGTCTCTACTTTTTGGGATAGATGCCCAACCTATGGGGTGGACGCCCAACATGACAAATGTGCATGTGGGATAGATGCCTTTGAGGAAAAAAAACATTTTATTAAGTTATAACAAAATTTTATTATGCATTTTAATTCATTTACATACATATATGTCTATCCAATATACACATACTGCAATATAAAAAAATTTAATTAAATAATAAAGAAAAAAATAACAAAATTCAGTGTCTTTCGGGAGGAAATCGAACGGCCTCTAATTTCTGAATATGACGCACGAGCCGTTTTTCATTTTCGAATCCAAGGATAGGATGTTTACCTATAATAAATAAGTATTTTCAATGAATGTGGGGAAGCAAATAGGTATATATTATTACCTAGAGTTAATTTGCCCCTAAGGTCAACTATCCCTTTAAAAAAGAAGGCGTCTATCCTTTTCATACCGCATAGATCCCCCAATTATTTAATAAATTAAATGTGGATAAAAAGAAAAAATTTTTTTTTTCACAAACACTAAACACTCCTTTGACACATAAAAAATAAAAAAATATATACATACTTCTTTAAGCAAAAGTTCCAAGAGTTTTTGTGCAGCTCAAAATAAGTTTTTGGAGTTTTCCCTTGTTCGAAAACAAAAATGGCCAATTATCCCGCAACACGCCCGACTCTCGCGAATTTTAACAACGCACTGAAGTTTCATTGAGCAAACACTTGATATGTAGGATATGACATGTTCCGTTTTGTTTCGTTAAGTACGAGTTTTTAACAGTGAGGCATCTATCCTAGTGGGGCATCTATACGTGACTTACCCTATGTTAAAACGAATCGTAGCGTAATAATAATCCGTATGTTGTGACAATAACTTTTAAAGTCGCAAAACCCCATTCAATAACCAGCTGATTACCAGCCAGAATAGTAACCTTTTGTTTCTCTCCGCTATATTTTTTCAGTTGTCGGATAATAACCCAAATGTGATGGAAATAGTATTCAATATCTACACCCATATGAAAACGGAGACGGAAGCTGAGACAGGCACCGAGGGAAATTTTTTATTTCCCACATTGAATATGTACAAATATAGAAGAATAATGATTAGTTTTCACCTTGGGCCGATGGTGGCGATAGTGAGGCTAATAATCGTTCTTTCTCTCTCATTTTTATGTAATATTGTAGCTTTTAGTTTAGACTCAAATTGAGAATTTCCCCACAAATATCCCAGACCAAAAAGCACGCACACATTTAAGAAGCAAAGTGGTGTTGCGTTGATTCTTATGGTGTCATACGAGGAATGAACTGAACACGTACAGCATACAATGATAAACCGCGATCATTGCGATTACAAATTTCCCATTGTGCTTAAAGATTTAGGGTATTTTAGTTAATACTTGAACCGCAGACACTATCGCCACCATCGGCCCAAGGTGAAAACTAATCATTATTCTTCTATATTTGTACATATTCAATGTTTCCCATTAACTTAGAAAGCAAATCAGATCATAATCCTGTTAAAACTTGGGTTACGAATTTGTATGAGAATTAATCCGGATCTCTGAACGGATCATTAAACATAAGAAAAGCTATATTGTCAGGTAACAGTCGTCAAATACTCTATAGGATGACAGACAAAATATTTATTTAACAAAATCCATTTGTATATCAGAGGGGGAAAGGAATCGTTCGACTGGATTTTGATGTATGGAACAGTTATTTTCGAGAAAATAGAAAAATAGTATTCAATTTGTATTAGGTAGGGGGGAAGGAGTGGTCCAACCGGGTTTTAATAGATAGATAAGTTATGTAAAATCATATTCTAAACAAATTTTATCTTTATAAATTTTTCGAGACGATGCAAAGTTTTCGAGAAAATAGGAAAAAGTATTTACTCCATTTTTATGGGGGAGGGGGGGGGGGGGGGGGAGAGTGGTCCGATTAGATTTTGTTATATGGAATGGTTATGTAAAATCATATTACTAAAACATTTTACCTTTATAAATTTTTCAATATGACTCACCTTTTTCGAGAAAATTGCAAAAAGTTGTTTCGTTTGTATGAGGGAGAGGGAAGGAATGGCCCGTACAAGAACTTAGCCTAGCCATTTACGAAAAATGTGACTATACAAATTTTCTCTAGCTCAATGCTTTCGAAAGTTATGATGTTCACGGACAGACGAACAGACAGACGAATCAACATGCGAAAATCAAAATTCTTTGTCATCCCAAACACTCAAGTGTAGTTTATTTTTGTGTCCGATGATTGGTTCGATGCGTTACAAACGATATACTAAATTAAATATACTTCGATATGATCAATTATATAGGGCAAAAAAACGGCTAATGTCATAAAAGGTGTTCCAAATTGAACGCAGAATTTAATTTTATCTGCCAGTAAAGTCATTGTTTCTGCGGCTGTATGATACGTGGCGCCGTCTTGATGGAATCACTTTTGATGGATGTCCAGTCCATACTTTCCAATTAGTGCCAAAAATACACTTCTATAGCTTATTTCGATTGACTGTAACCTTTGCCGGACTTATTTTCGAAGAAAAATTACCTTTTGGCCCCGCAGAACCAAAACCCGCGCCTCGTCATTAGAAAGACTATACAAAACTAGAGCGAAATCGTTTACTGTTCGAAAAGTTTTGATGGGTCTTATTTCGATAATTGTGTTTCAGTTTTTTTTAAAGAATTTATTATATTTAAATTTTCTCTTGATTAATGAAAATTGTACTTGAATTAATCGATTAGTAATGTAGAGAATAGACATGTTTAGATAAAATGCGAGTACAAAAATGTTGGTCTGTTATCGCGAACAATTCCAGTCTCCCAATATTATCCTCGATAAGTCAAACCTCAATATCTTGAAACAATCAATAATTCGAAGTTTCCTTTGCCCCCATGAATTCCGACGTATCGAGGTTCGACTGTGGTGGAAACGGGTTTCCGACTAAAAGATGTAAACGTCGAATTTTTCTTCAAAAGCAATATTATGTCTTTCGATTCAGTCGATTCAGGAGTAAACGATTTCAATGCCTGAAACCAGGTGGCAGTGTATGAGCAGTTATTAGTATAGGCTGACTGAGTGAAATAAATAAAACAATTTGGAGCAATAAATTCAATAAATATCAAATCAAAGGAATGTTAGCAAAAGAAGTTATGAGAAATTTATTGAAATCAATTCAAAGTAAAGAAGTCCGATAAAAATATTGTTTTCTCTTGTTTACATTTCCCTCTTCAAGTTATTCAGTTTCCACACTGTTTGTATATTGATCTGATAACTCAATATCTTGAGTAAAAAATAGACAACAATGAAATAAATTTCAAAATAATGGTATTAAATATTCAAGTCAGAAAGGTGATTTAAAACCAATATCGTTTCAAGTTTGAATATAAATTCCAAAACTTTTATTCATTTGTGTATCTTAACCGACAATTCAATAAAGATTTGGCGTCATAATTAATTTTTTTTAAAGTATCTAGTTTGATTAATTAAGTTAAGATTTTCGACGTATTAAATTTAAAAATAATTTTAAAAAACTTGAACAAATTTTTATGATTCCGCAATTTCCGATAGTTAATACAATTACTAAAAAAAAATCTTTTGCCACGCTTTTTATACTTTATCACATAGGAGTATATTAGATTTAGTATACCGTTTGTAACGCACATCGAACACAAAAATGAACTACACCAGGGTCTTAGGGATGACAACAGATTTTGATTTCCGAATGTCCGTCCGTCCGTCTGTCTGTCTGTCTGTCTGTCCGTAAACACCATAACTTTCGAAAAGATGGAGCTAGAAACTTGAAATTTTGTACAGTTGCGTTTCTCGTTAATGGCTAGGCTAAGTTCTTGAACGGGCAAAATTTGACTAGTCCTTCCTCCCTCTCACATACAAACGAAACAGTTTTTTGTAATTATCTCGAAAATGGTGAGTCATATTGAAAAATTTATAAAGGTAAAATGTGTTTAGAATATGATTTTACATAACTATTCCATATAACAAAATCCCATCGGACCACTCCATTCTTCCCCTCTCCTATACAAATGGATTTTTCTAAATAAAGATTTTGTCTGTTATCATATAGAGTATTTGACGATTGGCTCCTGGCAATTGTAGCATTTCTTATATTTTATTTTTATTTTCTTATACGAAGTAAATAAAGAATTGTCTTCATTGAAAATTTCGACCACTTAATTTTGCCAAAAAATATTTGAATATTTAAATAATACAGTAGAGATTCGGTAATTCAAATCAATAGAAACCAGACCTAATTCGAACCGCAGAGATTTTTGTATTACTGGAAACAGTCTTAATGGCAAAAAAATATACTTTCAAGTAAAAATTAAGTAACAATGTTCCTGCACAAAAATAATATATACCTATGTGACAACATTCAATTCTTTTTAAAGAAACTTGAAATTTTGGCTTCAAAATTAATACCTGTACAGTTACGATAGTACATACCACCACGCAAATTTTGTTGGTAAGTGCCTTAGTTATTGTATTCAAGTCATTTCCATGCTCGACCAGAAAAGTTCGAATTACAGAGAAAAATATCTCGACCGCAATTCGGATTAGTTACAAGATACCCAATATAAAAAATGGTTGTTCGAATTAGCGAGTCTCTACTGTATTAACTTTGCTTCTAAACCAAGAAAAGACATTTTGCAACTAATGTTTTGGAGTTTTCAGAATATTATTTTGAAAACTCCAAAACATTACTTGTAAAATATCCGATTAATTATTAAGATAAATTTACGGGTGGTGACAAAATCATACATCAGAAATGGTGTAACATAAGCAATTTTTGTCTTAATTTTAAAGAGCCACAATTAAAAATCACCCATTTTGAGGGGTTTGAATTCACGTAATTTTTATTATACCAGATATCAGTGTTATGCTGGGTAGTCTAGGTGATGTACACTACATAATTGTGTCTATACGTAAATTTTTTTCTCTAGCTGTCTATCTGAAATAAAAGATATCGTTTTCCTTTTCAAAATCACTTAGTAAAGCGAGATTCACTATGACCATCACCTGCTAGAATCACGCTGGTTATAAGTACCGGCGTAAATCTCTCCGGAAAGCTGGTGCGCGAGAGAGCGAGAAGCTGGTTCACTATGGACGTACCCTTAGTAAGCAATCTAATAGCGAATTCGAATCACAGATTTGGAGCATATGTTACTATGGAGTCGAAGAGTGCCTAATTTTTCAATACAAATTTGCTAGAAAAAATTTGTCAAAATTCTCTTTTCGATTTAAAATCTAGATCAAGCCATTTTCGAGTAAAAAAAGCTGACCACTTTAATACGCCATAATTGCATTTTAAACTTTTTCCAAGTGAAATTGAATTCCAAAAACTTTTTGCTTCACAACATTTTCAATTCACGCACCGCTCTCCAGAATATTGCAAAAAGGCTATTTTATTAACATGGGAGAGGTGGGAAGAAAAATGACATGATTAGTACCATTCCAGAACATAGCCTCAGTTTTTTCGAGTAACGCACGTTCAATCTTGCAGTCAATCATCGCATGCTGTGACATCATTTTGAACGTCTATGGTGACGCTGTCATGCAAAATTCCATGATTGCCAGCATGTTGGCAAATATCAAAATCATTTTGATATTTTTCGAGGGAGCTTTGTGAATGACAGCATGCTTGAACGTGTATGGCGAAGCTGTCAATCAATTCGTCATTTCAGCGTTAAGCGGCCCCTACACGTTCAATCTTGCAGTCAATCATGCTGTCACAGCAAAAAGCTTATTTGCACTAGACGCTCAATCATGCACGCAAGCATCAGTTAATTCGAAACAGCCAAACCGACAGCACATAGCACAAATATCAATTAAAAAATCTTTGTCCTTATATTTTTCCCTTTTCGTCATCCACAACTCACTTATTTGTCTGTATAACTCGAAAAAGGATTCCGAAAAAACGTTGTCTTTTATATGCGACATCTTTTCACTACTAAAAATTCCCCTGAAATGATGAAATGATTGACAGCATCGCCATACACGTTCAAGCACGCTGTCATTCACAAAGCTCCCTTGAAAAATATCAAAATGATTTTGATATTGGCCAGCATGCTGTCAATTATGGAATTTGCATGACAGCATCACCATAGACTTTCAAAATGCTGTAACAGCATGCGATGATTGACTGCAAGATTGAACGTGTAGGGACCGCTTAAGTTTTGGTAGTGAAAAGATGTCGCATATAAAAGACAATTTTTTTTGGGAATCCTTTTTCGGGTTATACAGACAAATAAGTCAGTTGTGGATGACGAAAAGCGAAAAATATAAGAACAAACATTTTTTAAATTGATATTTGTGCTGTCGGTTTGGCTGTTTCGAATTAACTGATGCTTGCGTGCATGATTGAGCGTCTAGTGCAAATAAGCTTTTTGCTGTGACAGCATGATTGACTGCAAGATTGAACGTGTAGGGGCCGCTTAACGCGTTTTTTCTACAAAGCTGGCAAAAATAGGAATATTTGAAATTAGCTTTAATAAAATCAAAGCTCAGCTCTTTTGTTGTTTTTTTGTCTCCCTGGCATATTTTAAAAGACGCAACAGTCTGATTGTCACGTACTCACTGGTGAGTTGGTTTTGACAGGTATGAGAAAGTCCAAATTGTCTACGAAAAGGCGACATTGTCTACACCAAAGTCTATATTGTCTACACCAATTCTGTTGTCTACGCTATTGATTGCTTCAAAGTGTAGGCAATTTAAGTTTACGTGTAGAGGAATAATACTGTCAGATATATTTGTAACTACTGTACATACAAATGAATAAAAATTGAGTAGATTTATGGGGGTAAAATATTTATTTGAAATTTGGTTTTATTTGGAAATATTTATTAAATGAATAAAAAATGGGAATTTAAAAGGAAATTATTCCAGACAAAAAAAAACTAAAGAAATCAATTCAACTGAAAATATTGCTAAAAGCTACTTATGTGTCAGGTGAAATTTTAAAAGAGACCCATCATCTATGATCAAAGGAACTCTGAAAAAGCTTGAGAAAAAAAGAAACATCAACACGATTTAACTTTTTTTTGTATATTATTTTTTGAATCTCACACAGTAATATTTTAGGCAGTGAAGTTTTGCTTTTCTTATACAAGTGTGTAATACCTATACAAATTTATTCGCACCAAATAGCTGCAGCCCCAAGAAACCGTTTTAAATCAAAGTATTCCTCAAGGGCTTCTCATACACATTGTGAAGATGAGAAACCTGCAGAGAGCCCATCAGTACCATTTGTAGTGGGAAGTGAGTATACGGTACTCGTGCAAATACATCATGTTACTTTTCTTCTTCTTCTTCTTCTTCTTCTTCTACCAATCTTAAAATCGCGCCGCACCATCCACTCAGTATATACTCGTACAACAAGTAATTCTCAGGCCTTATTGTTATGCCAAAAAATTTATCGCATTTCTAGATGGCAAATCGCAACATAGCTTGTACTATTCATTCTCAAGTTTCTTCTGTGCTAAAGAATATTCCTGTGGACAAGGGGATGTGAATTTCGCATTTCTATCTCCCCTCTTACCACACCACATCACACAGCATCATACCGACATTAAGATGGAGCTGTCACCCTTCTTCTTGGCTGTTTTCTTTACTTTTATAAAAAGCCCGGCGGTTACGCTCGACTTCCATCATAATATTTTCGTTTCTTTACAAGTCCTAGAGCTATCGCTGTAAGGCAGTAAGACAACCTATCTAAAGATAAACTTTTATGGTGATAACGAAGGCGAAATACTGTATAAAAAATTCTACGAAAAGTAATACAAAACCTTTACCTTTGAGGATTTGTACTATGCAAATGCTGCTACCTTCCCCCACTCCTGTAAATAAATGAGGCAAAGGTGAGATTAAATTTTTTTTTTCATTTAAAGGCAGAACAGGTTTTCTTCTCGTGTTTATAGCACTACAGTAATATTAGACTGTACCATCAGTTTTTTATCTTTATATATCTAAAAAAAAAAAACAAACGCCGTACCATACACAAAGTTTTCTCCTTTAACATAAACGTGAAATTAAAACTGTAAAGTGAAACTTTTATTCTTTTACGCACATAGATTTTAACCTTATTTTATTATTCTGCGCTAAAATTTTCTATAAAAATAAAAAAATATCCACATTCATCCCCTGAATATTACATTATTTTGTTTGTGTTGAGATGTCGGAAGTTTTTTATTTTATTTATTTATATGAGATATCTATTGTTCATTACAAAATGTAATTTCTAAAGTAACCTTAATTTAGATAAGTAAACAACAATTTTGAATGTAGGTTTAATTAAACTGTAAATGACTGTTTCTTAATCTATATTTAATAAATCCGAACGGGACAACTCATATTGGCTTACCACATCCAACTTTGCTAGTTTTCTATCAAAATTTTTTGACTCTAGAGAAGTAAAAGCTTATTCTTGCTAAAGGACGAAAGTTTGTGGGTTACTGTGGGGATGCGACGGGCGGTACTAAACTCCAAACACAAAATCGTGAAAAATTTAGACAAGGGTGGAAAGGATCCACAAAGCCTAAAACTATCATGATGTATTTTATTAACAACAGCCCCCTTTTAGACAAGTTAAAATAATCACCGGTATTAGAGCGCTCTTTAAAAAAATTGAAAAAAAAAACTATGCGTTTTTAAACATATCGCTACTTCGGAGGAAGACTGTCACAACTCAAAAATTGTAAATTTTGGGAAATGACGTTTTAAAGTTATTCTGATATTTTGTGTTAGTATTTTTGATATTTAGAAAATATCTACAGTAACAAGCTTTTTCATGGTTAATAGTACTAACTTTTAAGCATGCTTTCACCTCAAATAACGATTCACAACTAAACATTTGACACTGTTGAAAAAATTTTCGCAACTTTTTCGCACAATGCAAGACCGACACATCTGCTCTCTGGTGGCCAGAATTATAAGTTTCAATTGTGACACTCTTCTACAACAAAGTATACCATAATTACCACTCTTCCGCACCTTTATTATAAATTCGACATTTTTTGAGTTGTGACAGTCTTCCTCCGAAGTAGCGATATGTATACACTTTCTAAATGTACTCAAAATAATACAATAATTGTTGCGTATTAATTTTTATACCCGTATTGTGATCTAACATATTTTTAAAAATTTTTAAAAAAGCTTTTTTTTTTAAAAAATGCACTAAAGAGGAAAAAATAATTTTTTGGTCCTGTGTATCAGAAATAAAAGCGAGATAAATGTTTATTTTTTTTTATTTTTCATGCTTTTATCTCGCATTTATTTCTGATACACAACACCTAAAATGTTATTTTTTCATTTTTAGTGTGTTTAAAAAAAACCTTTTTTTTCAAAAAACGTTTTTGATTTTTTTTTATTTTATCCTTTTTAGTCATTTTGTATTTTATCAGAATCCCTAAAACTCCAAAACGTCGTCTGTCTTTCGCCACGCTTGTTTATACTTTTCAGTCTTCGAATATCCTTGATGTGTGAGATATTTTTGCTGACTTTATAACTCCAGAATCGGATTCAGCAACCCCAAAAACCCCCAGATGACATTTTTTCCAAAAAAATTTGGGAAAAGAATAATAACGTTATGCTTACAGGACCTTCCGTTATCATCACAGATTTCTTAATACCAGAATCGGATTTAGCGACCCCAGAAACCTCCAGATGCAGAATCTCCAGATGACTTCTAGATTTTTTTTTTTCGGAAAATTTGAGGAAAAGGATGGCGCGATTATCCTTTTCCTCAAATTTACAAGACCTTCTGTTATTCTTACAGACCTTTTAACATCAAAATCGGACTTAGCGATGTCAAATTTAAGGAAAAGATAATCACGTTATCCTTATAGGACCTTCCATTATCCGCACAGATTTCTTAATGTCAGAATCGGATTCAGCGACCCTGAAAACCTCCAGATGAGACTTTTTCCGGAAAATTTGAGGAAAAGGATAGTCAAGTTATCCTTACAGGACCGACCCTTGTCTTTACGAAGGCGAAGTAGTGAAAATATTGTATCGTCATCGGATTTACGTATGTCTGCAAAATTTCAAGACAATGGGATGAGTGGAAAAATTGGATTGGAAAATGTGACCCTAACAGACGGACAGACACAAAGGCAAAGCTTTCAGAAAAGCTTTAATAAAAGCTTTTAGAAAAAAAGTATTTGGCCTAGATGGTTAAATTTTCGGTTTATTTTTGTCGCTAAAGTTTCACTTCCTAGTTACTGTATTATTTTGATAGAAGCAATTAATGAAGCAACTAGTATGCATTCGAAAATCAAAGTGTCTTTCTTATATTTATTAATTGAAACAATAAATGCTAAAACTACTACTACTACAATTACTGAATCATGTATCTAAAGACAGTGCAATATCTGACATGTAACTCAAACACATTCTTTTTTCAAAATATGTTAGAAAATTAAAACGCAACAAATTTTTTTTTAGTTTGAGTTACATTTAGAAAGTTTATATGTTAAAAAACGCCCATTTTTTTTTATCAATTTTTTTAAATTCTTATTTTAACGTCTTAAGTATTTCATATTAAATAATTGAAAATCGAAACTCTACGATAATTAACGGGTGTAAGTTTTTAGAAAAAATTAGAAACGGTGTAACTTTTTTTTGGAAATTTCTCGTAAATACGATCATGTTGTAATCCTTACAGGAGATTCCGGTCCGAATTTTAAAATGTTGACATTAGATTCAGGGTCAGGAACCTCCAAACCCTCTATATAGATCGCTCGATTTGCTGTCTTAAATGGTCCCATTTCAATACAGTTCAGTGAATCAAAACGAGTCAAGAGCAAGATAACCGTATGAAAATAAATATAGTCCTCTCGTTTAGACCGTGAGCTGTCAAAGGAAAATAGACTTTCGGAATGGTGTTGGCGCCTAAAGTTATTTGTTTGCGCCTAAAGTTAGTCTCAAACTTGTGAAATTTGAATTTCGCGGCAAACTAAATTTGAATCTCGCGACCTTATACAGTTCAGTGGATGCGTTCAAGTACGATAAAGAGGGAAATAGTTTTGGGACCATTTTTCAGCAGAGCTTTGTATGGTGACAGTTGTTCTATGTTATATAGCTCTGTGGTTGAAATTTTTCCAGAAACTAGTTGCTATTTTCAGTATATTGAATAACAAATTAAAAAAGGACAAATAAATCACAGAGCAGTAAAGGAATTGACAAAAAAAGCCATTTCAGAAAAAATAATAACGGACTGTCCTTTGTAATATAGGAAGTGTGGTCACCCTACACTCAGAGAAAAATCTTAGTAAAATTAACAAAAGACTTTGTGTTGAACTTTAACACAAGAAAAAACGTATAGATAACAGAAGTTCTGTTCTCCGAACGAAAAATTGTGTTATTCTAATAACATAGAATATGTAGGATTTACGTACATCCATGTGCAGCCAACAAAAGTGCTTGTGTTAAATTTTTACCCAAAGAAATCGTATATCGAAAATAAGTTGTGTAGTAACAACACAAAAGGTTGTGAAAATTACAAATATCGTTTGTTGTTGATACAAATAATCAAAAACATGAAGAAGCTCTCTGTTACATATTATCTATGTACCTATAACACAATTCCGAGTAAAGCTAACAAAACTTCACGTAATAATTCAAGTCGATTTTTTTTTCTTCTATTATAATTCACACGTGGTTTGCGAACTCGGAGTTTATATAGCTTGAACCTGCCTAAAATTTGGGAGCCGTTACAACTTTTTTATATGAATGACTGCTATATTTGGCCACTATGACCTTTTTTCCCATATGCCCTTTTATGCCCTTTTTTCCCATATGCCCTTTTATGCCTTTTTTTCCCTTTTTTCCCACTGGAGCATGCGATTTTGGTGGAACGGTTCCTATATGTTTTTTCCGTGTATGAAAGACATATTTTATGTGTAAAACTAACACAGATTTTATGCTAGTTTCCACACGGTATAAATGTAAAAGCAACAAAATTTGACGTAGTATTAACGTAGTTATTATATGTAATGTGAACCAAAAATTTGTTCATTACACGTCTGGGTTGTGTACGTTGAACACAGTGTTTTCTTCAATGTTACTGAAAATCTTGTTCACATAACACAAAATTCTGTACAACAAACCTACTTTTGTGTTGAAACAACAAACATTACACAAAAGTTGCAAGGTAAAATTGACGTAAGAATTTTTGTTAAGACAACACAAAATTTTGTTAAGAGCAATATAACAGAAGTTGTGTTGAGTTTACGTATTGTTTTTGTTAAGATAACATAGATTTTTCAGTAACCATCTGAAAAACGTGACAACGTAAAATTAACAAACTCAATTTTGTTAGGATAACACAAAGTTGTGTTGGACGTATATTGACACAATATTTGTTAATTGTACGTAGCATTTTCGTCAGATTGAATGAGATTTTTCTCTGGGTGTAGTTATAGTAAAAATGTAAAAATGCAAAAAAATATCTATATAATGTATATAAAGTTCACTTTTTTCTCTTTCCAATTGAAATTTTTGTCTCATATTTTGTTTTTACTTCTATCTAGATAAGTGATGATGAAAAGCGGGTCCAGTTAGATTTTTATACCCGTATGGTGAAACCAAAGGGTACCCAAGTAACCAAAACTGGTTATATTCCGGTTGAATAACCGTTTAGTAACCTTGGTTGCGTAACACATGAAGTTACAAATTGATTAGTATAACGTTGCAATATCACTTCAGTAACGTTAGCATAACCGTAAACGCCGCGTTATTTTGTAACCATGGTTAAAAAACAGTTTCCTGATAACGTTGTGCTAACGTTATAGAAAAACCATTTTGTAACTCTACGTGGTAATTCCTGCCCTCTCTTTTCATTTATAATGAACTCATCTTTCTTTCAGTTAGCTTTTTTAGTGTGTGTTGAGGGAATGTTTTCACACGAACATTTTATTAGGTTTGAATGGCGATATGTTTATATGTGGTTTCATTGAATATTTACTTCAAGATGGAAATATTTTATTTAGAATAAGATACACGTAACATAAAATTACTGAAATTTGATGATTTTTGACCAAAAACTTTAAACGAGTAAACATTCTTGGTGCATATGATAGTGATACCTCGAAAAAATACATTCCGCCTGAAGTATTTTGCAAAAATGACCATATTTTTAAAAATATTTGGAGATATGGGCATACAAAATGTAACTTAAAATTACTCAGAATTCTTTTTAGACTAAAATATGACCCCTAAAAATAGTTTTTTTATTTATCTAGGTCGATAAAAAATAAAGATAATGTATTTAATTGCGTTTTCAAAACTCGAAAAATTATATTGGCAAAAAAAGCCATCTTGGAAAGTTTTCCTATAACAAATTGTCTAAATGTTTGTAATGTGTGCGTGTGGCAGGCGACGACAAAGATTATTTTTCAGTTTTTTAGCCGCCATTGAATAAGGTGAAGGTACCTAAAATGGAACGTCTTATTAAAATGGTAAAATAATTTAATTGGAAAATTGATTTTTTTTGTTTCTAAATTTGTTAGGGTCGAATCTTATAAAAAAATTATTTGAATTTCTCGACCATTTTAATTATGGAATATAATTTTAACTTGCTTCCGATCGAATTGAAATTTTGCACACATACGTAACTCCGATAACAATTCTTTAATTGTGTATGCATGTACGACAAAAAACAAAGATCTTTCCCAAAATTTGATAAGCTCCATTTCCAAATTATATAGAGTTCGATTTTTCCAAAATTCTTTTGCCGCTAAAATTTCGAGGGTCAAATGTAAAAGTAGCACAACTGTGTGAAAAATTATTATGAAAATTTTGAAAATATCACAACAAGATGTGACATAGTATTTTACTTATAATAGGAAAAATCAAAGTGTTCCCTATTACCGGCCCCGTACCCTATTCAACACATTTGATATTTCCTCTTGCAGGTGGTGGAATTAGCTAACAACTAGAGAACTTCTAGAGAACTACTACAAAACTAGTCTCGTCACCAAAACCTTTTAAAGTCAAATAAATAATAAATGGAATTGAAAGACGCGGTTTTGTAGATATTGTAGAGATCTACATAATGGCAGTTTTTACTGAAACAAAAATCATCAAAATCTGATTAGTAGAAGTTAGAAAACGGTTTCTAAAACACCTGCTTGCAACTCAAGGTAAAAATTCGTCACTAAATAACGGTTTATTACGAGTTAGTTACAAAACGGTTGCCGAATAACGTATTTGCACCTCAGATTAAAAATTCGTTAGTAAATAACTGTTAGTTAACGGTTTATTACGAGTTAGTTACAAAACGGTTGCCGAATAACGTATTTGCACCTCAGGTTAAAAATTGGTTAGTAAATAATGGTTTATTTCGGGTTATTAGAAAACGGTTTGCAAAATAACTGAAAAGAAACGGTTAGAAATTGGTTGTTTTTGTAACCCATGTTACTTTCCGGTTGTTTTTATAACCTCGGTTACAAATTGTTTGTTGGGATATATTAACTTTGCCTTACCGTTTGTAACGCCAAGATCCCGTCATCACACATAAAAAAGAATTACACCAGTGTGTTTAGAATGATAAAAATAATTAATTTTTGCATGTCCGTCCGTCTGTCTGTCTGTCCGTCTGTCTGTCTGTCTGTGGCGCGGATTGCGGGTGCACGGATTAAGCTAGAGACTTGAAATTTTGCGCAGATCCGTTTTTCGTAAAATGCGAGGCTAAGTTCGTTAATAGGCAAAAATGGGCCATTAGGGGAGGTACCCCCCATACAAACGAAAACGATTTTTGCGAATATCTTAAAAACGGTGCATCTTATCAAAAAAGTGCAAGAACAAAAGTTATTTAGGATATGGTTCTACATAAAACTCTCATACACGAAAATCCGATTGGAATAAATTAAAAAAAAATCTTATTGTAAAGTTTGACTTCAAAGTGGAATTTTCATACAACTGTTCGCCGTTCCCTTAAACTTCGAACAATGCCATATCACCATACGGGTTTTCAATAATTGCCAGATTGGCAATTATAGCTTTTGTTATGTTTCTGTGTCTGTTTGTGCGCGCATCACGAATTACCTTGAAGAACCGGTCCTTCCTGATATAAATCAAAAATGTTTTTTTTTTGATTTTCTCAAAAAAGGTGCGTCGTATCGAAAAATGTAATAAGACCAAGAGTGTTTAGAATGCAATTTTATATAACACTTCGATAAATCAAAATTCAATAAGGATACCCCTTTTTCCATCTCCTAGTAAGTTATAAAACTAAATTCCATAATCTGGTACAAAAAAAATAGTTTCCGGTATTCCGGAATAAATGCTTGAATCCTGAAGACGTCAGATATTCTGCGGGTCAACTATGAAAAGTCGTCCGAAAACCTACTTAGGTCGATTGCAAGGACCATTTTCACGAGAAAAATGCGCGAAGATGCCACACAACACAATGGCAAAATATGCTCACCATAAAATGCTGACACAAATTAATTCACACTAATATTGGTTAAGCGAAAACATAAACACGAAGAGGAAACCACTTGTAAATTAAATGACACGAAAAGACGATGATTTTTTTAGACGATATGAAGAACGCGCACTTTTAAAAACGATTCTATAGAGCTTTTCTAAAAATTTTCGACGATTATCATGAGGATGCTTCGTAAAATTTCATCCGCCCTGTAGAAAATGCTTTTTACACAATTTTTTGCACTAAATATTTTTTCCCACGACAATATTTGAGGAATTTTTTACTCGAATAGTATAAAAATGTCACTTAAGACGTTGAGCGCCACGTGCCCACCGGTGAATACTTTAATTTTCCAACAGAGGACCAAGTGACCACCGGTGGGCATTATTGGATCTCGATGGTGGGACAACGTGTCCACCCGTGGTCACACTACGGGTTTCATTTCGGGACATCGTGACCACCAGTGGGAACCTTTTACATATATTTAGCTTTGAGAAATATTAAGTTTGGTCCCAGGATGTAAACCTATTTTACTTGCAATAAATCAATAAAAAAAAATAAAAAAAAATTTTGTTCCCAGAATGTCACACAAGGAATATCCGCTCGTAAGCACGCGATCTACTGTATAATTCAAAGAATGACCACCGGTGGGCACGTGGCGCTGAACGTGCTAAAAAATACCTTGAAAACAGAATACTAATCACTGAAACACCGTTTTAAGACACATCCTGTTTTTCTTGTCTTTAAAAGATTGCGTGTTAAAATTAAAATGTATTTAATACGTTTCACCACTCTAAGATATGTTTGATAGGCTTTTATCAAACAAGAATTTCAACTTTAAAATGGCTCTGATGAAAAATTTGCAAAATTAAACACAGTGTAGGATATTCGGTAAATATTTATTTCCCTGTGAATCAGGCACTTTATGTTTGTTTTAATTACATATATGTACAGTACATACATATCGACGCTCCTGTGCAAGATTAGCCTATCTGTCTCGAGCTGTCAGAATTCTAACGTTTTTGTAAGTACGCTGAGACGTTAAAATTTGGGAAGAATTTTAATTATTTTTTTCTGATTTTGAAAGAAAATTGTTCATTTTGCAATTGTGAATCCTTGACGTCGCACAAAAGTTAACGAGTTTTATTTTTTAGTGAATTGAAAATTCAACATTGAAGAATGTTGCAAGTCAAGTTACGATGTACTTAATGTAGATTTCATGCTAATTGCAATTTTCCATCGTTTCATTTTATCGCTCGATTATCCGAGTTTTTAGATTATTTTTTAGACGATCCGAGGTAGGCACAGACCACGATAGCTCGGATAAACATTCAGGGTATTCACAGTCCTCTTTTAAATTGCGAGTAATTTTACCGCTCGGTAATTCAGTCAAATTTAAGACCGCATTCACACGATAAGTTTTTTGATTCATGAATCACGGCAATTCTCTTTTAAACATTCACGAATCATTCACGGTCATTTACATGGTAAATGTTTTGACGTGCGTCTTTTTGACGTTTATGCAAGTTTTTGTCGTAAATTAATGTGAGCGAGTACGAATGAGAGCAAAAAGGAATAGAGAAAACGGACTTGCAATAACTTATGGTGAATCAAAAGTTGGTGATTCACCAACTTCTCGCCCCTCCTACATCTCGTCCTTCTTGCCCTCGTTTGGCCGTGACGTGAATCAAAAAACTTATCGTGTGAATCCGGACTAACAGATTTTTACCGAGACGGTAACTTGGTTCATGTAAAAATGAATTACCGGATTCGGTAATTGTAGACATGCCTTGAGTCGTGTTTTCCGGCCCGGTTATTCGGTATCAAGAATCAACCGCGAGTGGCGCTAGTAATGTTTTTAGTTGTCAAATTTTCTCGCTGGTTATCTCATCGGACTGCAGTTTTTTTCAATTTTGATAGCCGTTGCCACAATAGAAATTCAAAAGAATACATCAAACATGGATTTAAAGGTATGTGACATATTTTACAATCAAATTCGCAGTTCATGATTTGGTCACATATGCAATAAAAGCGCTGTTCTCAAATCTGTGCTGTGGGATGTTCACAGCAGAATATTTTCAGTCTTTTAATGTTACCGAAAACACCGAATACCGAAAATTAAAAGAGGACTGTGAATACCTTGATTATTCTACTGTATTATAACTAAAATATTGTACATATTTAACGATTGTAGAAAATAGAACAAAAAAAAAGCAAAAAAATAGCTCTAATCACTAAAAAATGTATATTTCAAACTGTTCATGTAAAGCGTTTTTCTGCAGCCTTTAAATTTCTTGAAAAGGAAAACATTTAGTTTTTATCATATATCTTAAACGCTTCGAGAGAAAAAATGTAACAAACATTCATCACGATAAAAATTATCCGACAAAGATTTACTTCCTTAGTTTAACGATATAACAATGAGAAGGAAAGATTAGAGCTTACTTAAGGATTTGAATTAAATGTTTCCTAGGAGTCCTGGTGCCTACAGTTACAATACAATGTGAGATCTCCTTGCTGCACAAGCGCCTTTAGACTCCTGTGCCGTCAGTAAAATTCGCTGTCTTACTTTTTTGAGTTTTCCCGCATTGTACTGTAAAGAATCTCTTTATGGGCATGATGGGTATTTCTTGTACTTAAACAAAAAAAAATGTTTAAGGTGTTTCCGTACAGTGTATATTTATTTTTGCGTGTATACTCGTATATCACTTACATCTTTTTAATGCAATATACATATTTTTACCTGGATAAAACCTATGTTCAGCGAATATGTGTGGACTTGGGTACAACTTTTCAAGCTTTTTCCAAAATCTTTTTGTTGCCAAGCTCTTTGATTTATTCCACCTTTAAGAACAAAATAATTTATGGGCGCTGGTGCAAGGGTGTAGCGCGTGTGAACAAAACAACTCATGTTTATCCGATATTAGGGTAGGCACGTAAAGAATAAAAAGGAATAAAAAAGGAGCAGAAAAAATAAGTTAAAATGAAGGAATATAAATAATATAACCGCGTTTCAAAAAAATTTCTCACCTGTAATATTTTATTCCTTTAACTTATGCTGCTTACTTTTAAATTTCCATACAAGCTTCAAGTTTAACTTATGTTTTTTTACAAAACAATTAATAAAAATATAGTTTCAACAACTTCAAATATAAACGTAATTTCAACAGTAACTTTAATTTAGAAATTCGAAATTCCTTTAAATAACTAGTAGTGCAATGTAAACTATTAGATAGACATATTTGATGCAGGGTTGCCAGATAGCCAGGAAGTTTTTCCCGCATCGTAGCTCAAAAACCCCCAAACAATTCATTCGTCTTGCAACAATTAGTTATCGCATAAGTCAGCTGCGATACTGTTTGGCAATCTTTCATAAGCACACACACGTATACTAGTGCACTAAATATTACAGTTGCAGCAACAATCCGGTTTGTTCTACTTGTTATGCTCTGCTTTGGAGTTCTCACGTCTCACTGTAGCGATCAGTAATCTCTTACTGTAAAGAATTCCAATTTAATTTGGGTTTTTGAGAAATGCATAAAACTTACACCTCAGTGTTCAATTTTGACCTTGTTAACTGCACTGCAAATCTAATCGAATCCTTGTTAACTTAATTGAAGTTAACACCTTTAGACATTAACACAATGTGACACGAATTTGATTTTTATGCACCGCAAGTTTACGAAGGATGCGAAGCAAGTTTTTTACATATGTTTCACATAGAGTTACACATGAACTCAAAAACTTTGAATATAACCCAAGCAACTATTTGCAACTTAGGTTACAATGTGACCCTGGTTGCAAAGTGCCGGCGACAAATCTGTTTATGCGACGTTTGCTTTCTAACCAGTCACACAAAACCCGTTTCAAATCGGTTACAGTATGATCGGTCGTGAAAAACAGGTTACAAATTAGTTACATGGTGACCAGTAAAAAATTAACCGTTGAAATTGGTTACTTTGTGACAGGTCTTTGTGACAGGTTTTTGATATACTAGTTTTTGATATACTAGTTTTTTGAGCGGTTTTTGTCACAAAAGAGTTTCGCGGAAACGGTTGTGCAACCGCTATTTTTCACAAAAAAAAAACTGGGCAAAAGCGACAGCAACGTTCCAGGCAAATTGTGACTCCATTATATTTTGGAACCCACGTTTTGTGACCGTGTAACCGGGATGTGACCATTTTTGCTTACGTCGGATAGTAAATCGTTTCAGATTTTTATTCTTCGTGGACTGAAGAAACTCCTAAACTTGACTGTACGAAAGCGAGGAGGCTTGAGGAAGAAAACGTGGGCACAAAAAGGGCTATTTGAAGTTAATGATTCATCTTATTTGTTGTATTGTGGTTTACTTGTACAACCAAACGAAAGAGAAGCTGCGCATTTTTATACCCGTATGGTGAAACCAAAGGGTATATTAACTTTGCCTTACCGTTTGTAACGCCAAGATCCCGTCATCGCACAAAAAAATGAATTACACCAGTGTGTTTAGAATGATAAAAAAAGTTGAATTTAGCATGTCCGTCCGTCTGTCTGTCTGTCTGTCTGTCTGTCTGTCCGTCCGTCTGTCTGTCTGTCTGTCTGTCTGTCTGTCTGTCTGTCCGTTCGTCTGTCTGTGGCGCGGATTGCGGGCGCACGGATTGAGCTAGAGACTTGAAAGTTTGCACAGATCAGTTTTTCGTAAAATGCGAGGCTAAGTTCGTTAATGGGCAAAAATGTACCATTAGGGGGGGTACCCCCCATACGAACGAAATCGTTTTTTGTGAATATCTCGAAAGCGGTGCATCTTATCAAAAAAGTCCAAGAACAAAAGTGATTTAGGATATGATTCTACATAAAACTCCCATACATCAAAATCCGATTGGAATAAATTTTAAAAAATCTTATTGGAAAGTTTGACTTCAAAGTGGAATTTTGATACAACTGTTCGCTGTTCACTTAAATCACCATACGGGTTTTCAATAATTGCCAGATTGGCAATTATAGCTTTTGTTATGTTTCAATCAGAATACGACGCAAAGATTTTAATCAAGAGCTAATGCGTGCTAAGTGAAAATAAACTTCAGTTTTTAAAAAGCAATTGAAATCGTGAAAATGCGAATGAAGAAAAATGCGCCGCAGTCGACATTTTTCGAAATACATATGCATTAGGTAAGAATTCAGGGTATGTTGTGCATAGTGATATTTTCATAGCGTTTGATAATTTATAACCCTCCATTAATTAATCCGAGACGGAAGATGATTTTCCGGGTCACCGGACAACACATCCAAATACGGGACTGTCTCGGCGTCTGGAACGATTTACCATCTATGGAACGATTTGCCATCTTGGCTAGTCTGGTCATCTTGAATAAAATCAAAAATGTCTTCATATTGATTTTTTTTTATCTGCAACTAAAGATTAGTTAGTAGAATTTCTAGGATTACCTACTTTTTTTTACTTTTCTTCCGATCGTAGTTTCTTAATTTTCCAAATATCGTAAAAAACAAACAAGAAAGTTGTTTACTTAAATAGTATAAATTTAATGACAAAACTTTCTTTCTTGGTAGTGTAATTAATTGGTGTTTGTGCCTATTTAACGTTGAGTATCCGCTTTAAGTTAGTTGAACGTTATTAATGATTCAAACAATTTTGTTTACCTTTCGTTTTAAGCGTCTTTATGGGTCCTTTGAATGAATAAAATATATACGTCCGGAATGTATTATTTTTTTTTCAAAGTGTACAGAAACAGATTTACTTCCATTCCGAATCCGCAATTTAATTCAGGAATTGCCTACAAAAAGTGGGTAGGATCTATCAAGTCATACATTTCTGAATAAAATATTTATTAATGCCTTGGTTTTTCAGGCCTAAAGTTAAAAATTATATATTCTTTAGAATTAGGGCAGTCAAGACTGTTTAGAAAGAAGTCAAGATTTGTTTCCCCGTAATTTAGATATCAACGGTGTATATTAAACTTATTTTGATTAAAAATGAATTTAGTCACATGTCATTTACTTTTATTCGCGTTTTTAGTCAGATTTATGAGGGTTGTTTTTTTGGGTGGGCCTTCGGCTAGTTCCTTTTTGAACTACGTGTTATTCCGACATAGTCAATACTAACGCGCTCAAAATATCGAAAAAAATTTAGTAATAGTTCCTTCATTTCTCAGTAGATGGCAGAATCCTGCTTTCCAAACTATTCCCCTTCGAATCTCAAAACCAAGTTCTCGCACCCTCGTGAAAAAAATGCTGGAACCTATAACATAAATATTTTTGTTTACATACATACATTATTATTTAAAATATATGTTATAGTAGTGGTTAAAGTGCAGCTGCTTATTACTAATCATGTTATTTATACAGGCAGGGCGGAAGCTAGACATGTAGATTTTCCATTAGGGGCATTTTACAAAAACTAATTTTACATGACTGTTATAAGTAGAGCATCCAAAAATTGTTTAAAAATATATCTAAAAGTAGTTGTTAAATTGTTAAAAAATATTGCAAAAACTTGTTGAAAAAATTAAAAAAATTTATTTAAAAAAAAAACGAAAATTAGTTCGTTTTATACAAAGCAGATGAAAAAAATATGTAAAAAGTGGAGGCGTTATTGCATTAGTGTGCAAAATGTAAGCATTCCCAAATAGCATTTTAAGCAGCAATTATGATGTTTATCCCCATATTTCGTCACCATGCAAGTCGCGGCGATAAGCAATTTATGTCGCAAACACGTCGTTAGTTGTGCCAATGAGACGCGCAACGACACCCATAGTGGGGAACACTTTTCAGCGGTTTGCGGCGCCGCAATTATAACGACAGGGACGTAATTAGTTGCCTCAAGCTTTATGCGCGAGCGTCATCTGACGGCATTATATCACACAATTACACAAATCATCGAGCGGGTTTTCTTTCTCCCTCGAATTCTTACTTAGCTTGGTGAGTCAACAGAGATGAACAAATAAAAACGTAAGCAGAAGACGAACGAGAAAAATCTAATGGCGACAAATTAATGGAAACTTTTGTGGAGTATTATTTGATAATGGACTTTTCTTCCGATTGCATGTCGTGATTTTAATTGCCATTAAAATTTTTCGACAATATTGGTTCTGAAATTTAAACAGATTTTAATGGGCCATCAAATTATTTTGTTTTTAATCAAAAATTTCTTTAATTTTATCTTATCGGTCAAATTTTTTTTTCTTTTGCAATGAAATTTTGATGCCAATAAAATTATGCTGTTTCAAAAATGTATGCTATCCACTTTTTATGCAATATCCTTCAGTCATTCGCCTGAAAGAAGAAATTTAATTCTCGAAACGAAATCGTTTCCATCAAATGTCAATGGGAAATATGGCGGCTGAAGGCATCAATTTTTTTTTTGGTGTTTCTTACTTTAGTGGCAGACTATTTCGACCCGAAAACCATCAAATGCTGCTCTATCGCTGCAGGATTTTCATGAAGCGAATGTTGCCCCAAAGATGAACCGTGGGTCACCAATTTCCCCACTAAAGCAATTATGGCTTTGCAGACGCATTATTAATCGGTGCGACGCGCTCGTCACTTCTTTCGCTTCTTTTACGCGGATGTGAATTAGGTGTAAATTTTTAGCCCCGATTGTGTAAATTGCTGCATTTTAAAGCCGCAAAGAACAAATCTCATGTTCCCGTACTTTTCGATGCTATTTGGGTTGATAGATCTTTTTTACGTGTTTTTTGATGACTTCTCGGGTGTGTAAATACACGGCAGTGCAACGAAAACACCAAAATTGTGGGGTATTGCCAGGTGCGACTAATTTTGATTTTCAATTCTCAGGTTATGGTAAAATATTCTTTGGAGGTTTGTAGCAGCAGGTTTGATCGGTCTGATAGATCGATGTTTACGAAATGTTGTTGTCAGCTAAAGGCGAGGTAGGTATGTTCGTGGTCTTGCGGCTCAGCTCGCCGGATTGGGGTGTGGTTCTTGCCTTAGCTAACAAACACTAATCTTCCCACACACAAAAAAAACATGCCTGAAGGGGATGAGGGTATTTCTCTCCTTTTTCTATTTAAATAGGGATAAGGACGGGAGAGATAGGAATTAGGACGAACATGGTAGGGAATTTGTCATCAATCGAGGCTCACCCTATACTAACTCATGGTTAGTGTAAAGGTCGAGATGGTAAGAAATCTGAAAAAAGCAATCCATCCTCTTTCTCTCCACAGCCAGCCACAAAGAAATTCAAACTTTATTGTGTAATGTAATATATTTTAGCCGTTTTAAATACTATTAAACAATAATTTAATCATTTATATTACGAAGTTAAGTCATTTAAGTTAATTTCATATACATACAATCTATATAACATGCATTTAAAGTTTGTGTAATAAAAATAAATCCATTTAAATTTAGGGTTAACAATTGACAAATTAAAAATAACTGCGGCCACTTGAATTTAATAGGACCAAGGTTAAATTTTCCTATTGGTTTTAAAAATACGTCATTTAAATTCCCTAAGGGTATTTGGGCCCAAATATGTACTCTAACTTAGGAATTTTAGGGGTTTAATACACCTTGCGCGATTGAACGAGCTCAATAGGAAGTGGCGACAGCTCACAATAAGAAAATACAGAAATTAATCTTTATACGAATTTAAATAGGTTGAGTTTTATAATTCCAAAATTGATTTAAAAACATAACAAAAGCTGTGATTGCCAATCTGGCAATTATTGAAAACCCGTATGGTGATTTAAGTGAACGGCGAACAGTTGTATCAAAATTCCACTTTGAAGTCAAACTTTCTAATTAGATTTTTTTAAATTTATTCCAATCGGATTTTGATGTATGGAAGTTTTATGTAGAATCATATCCTAAATAACTTTTATTTTTGCACTTCTTTGATAAGATGCACGGTTTTTGAGATATTCGCAAAAAACGTTTTCGTTCGTATGGGGGGTACCCCCCTAATGGTCCATTTTTGCCCATTAACGAACTTAGCCTCGCATTTTACGAAAAATGAATCTGAGCACAATTTCAAGTGTCTAGCTCAATCCGTGCGCCCGCAATCCGCGCCACAGATGGACAGACGGACGGACGGACATCCAAATATTAATTATTTTTATCATTCTAAACACAGTGGTGTTCATTTTTGTGTGTGATGACGGGATCTTGGCGTTACAAACGGTAAGTCAAAGTTAATATACACTTTGGTTTCACAATACGGGTATAAAAACATGAGGCTGACTGAATAAAATCTAGCAAATGCTTTTATTGGCAGATTAGCACATTTCAGCATTTGCTCGATTTTATACATAAGAAAAAAGAAATTGTTTACATTGTTTACATTTTTTACATTGTTTACTATGATTTTGGTTCTATCTATATATATAAAAATGGATGTTTGTCTGTTTGTCTGTCTGTTTGTCTGTTTGTTTGAGATTACAAAACTCAAAAACTACTGGACCGATTTTTACGCGGTTTTTTGCAAAATGATCTGCGTTGCCAGGAGCAGGTTTTTAGCTATGCAGATTTTCAAAATTCGAAACGGAAGGTCCTGTAAGGATAATGAAAATATCCTTTTTCCCATTTTTCCCCGGAAAAATTTGCATTATAGGGTTTTTGGGGTCGCTGATCACGAATCCGGTATTAGATTTTCAAAATTCGAAACGGAAGGTCCTGTAAGGATAATGAAAATATCCTTTTTCCCATTTTTCCCCGGAAAAATTTGCATTATAGGGTTTTTGGGGTCGCTGATCACGAATCCGGTATTAGATTTTCAAAATTCGAAACGGAAGGTCCTGTAAGGATAATGAAAATATCCTTTTTCCCATTTTTCCCCGGAAAAATTTGCATTATAGGGTTTTTGGGGTCGCTGATCACGAATCCGGTATTAGATTTTCAAAATTCGAAACGGAAGGTCCTGTAAGGATAATGAAAATATCCTTTTTCCCATTTTTCCCCAGAAAAATTTGCATTAAAGGGTTTTTGGGGTCGCTGATCACGAATCCGGTATTAGATTTTCAAAATTCGAAACGGAAGGTCCTGTAAGGATAATGAAAATATCCTTTTTCCCATTTTTCCCCGGAAAAATTGGTATTATGGGGTTTTTGGGGTTGCTGATCACGAATCCGATATTAGATTTTCAAAATTCGAAACGAAAGGTCCTGTAAGGATAAATATCCTTTTTCCCGTTTTTCCTCGGAAAATCGGTATAAGGGGGTTTTTGGCGCGCTGATCACGAATCCGATATTAGATTTTCAAAATTCGAAACGGAAGGTCCTGTAAGGATAATGAAAATATCCTTTTTCCCATTTCTCCCCGGAAAAATTTGCATTATGGGGTTTTTGGGGTCGCTGATCACGAATCCGATATTAGATTTTCAAAATTCGAAACGAAAGGTCCTGTAAGGATAAATATCCTTTTTCCCGTTTTTCCTCGGAAAATCGGTATAAGGGGGTTTTTGGCGCGCTGATCACGAATCCGATATTAGATTTTCAAAATTCGAAACGAAAAGTCCTGTAAGGATAAATATCCTGTTTCCCGTTCTTCCTCGGAAAAATCTGTATAAGGGGGTTTTTGGGGGCGCTGATCACGAATCCGGTATCATATTTTCAAAATTCGAAACGGAAGGTCCTGTAAATATAACGCAAATATCCTTTTTCCCATTTTTCTCCGGAAAAATTGCCATTATGGGGTTTTTGGGGTCGCTAATCACGAATCCGGTGTTGGAATTTCAAAATTCGAAACGGAGGGTCCTGTAAGGATAAATATCCTTTTTCCCGTTCTTCCTCGGAAAAATCGGTATAAGGGGGTTTTTGGGGCGCTGATCACGAATCCGGTATTAGATTTTCAAAATTCTAAACGGAAGGTCCTGTAAGGATAACGCAAATATCCTTTTTCCCGTTTTTCCTGGGAAAAATCGGCATAAGGTTTCCGGGGTCGCTGACCGCGAATCCGGTGTTAGATTTTTAAAATTCGAAACGGAAAGTCCTGTAAGGATAACGCAAATATCCTTTTTCGCGTTTTTCCTGGGAAAAATCGGCATAAGGTTTCCGGGGTCGCTGACCGCGAATCCGGTGTTAGATTTTTAAAATTCTAAATGGAAGGTCCTGAAAGGATAACGGAAATATCCTTTTTCCCGTTATTCCCCGGGAAAATTGGCTTTATGTTTGGGATCGCTGATCACGAATCCGATATAAGATTTTCAAATTTCGAAACGAAAAGTCCTGTAAGGATAAATATCCTCTTTCCGTTTTTCCTCGGAAAATCGGTATAAGGGGGTTTTTGGCGCGCTGATCACGAATCCGATATTAGATTTTCAAAATTCGAAACGAAAAGTCCTGTAAGGATAAATATCCTTTTTCCCGTTCTTCCTCGGAAAAATCTGTATAAGGGGGTTTTTGGGGGCGCTGATCACGAATCCGGTATTATATTTTCAAAATTCGAAAAGGAAGGTCCTGTAAGGATAATGAAAATATCCTTTTTCCCATTTCTCCCCGGAAAATGATCACGAATCCGGTGTTGGAATTTCAAAATTCTAACCGAAAAGTCCTGCAAGATTAACGCAAATGTCTTTTTTCCAATTTTTCTTGATGCAATTGCCACTAAGGGATTTTCGAGGTCTATGATCGCGAATCCGGTGTTCGATTTTTCAAATGCTAAAGGGAAGGTCCTGTAAGGATAACGCAAATATCCTTTTTCCATATTTTTCCCCGGAAAAATTGCCATTATGGGGTTCTTGGGGTCGCTGATCACGAATCCGGTGTTGGAATTTCAAAGTTCGAAACGGAAAGACCTGTAAGGATAACGAAGTATCCTTCTCATTTTATCTGAGAAAAAAATTGCATTATGGGGTTTTTGGGTTCGCTGATGACGGATCCGGTGTTAGATTTTCAAAACTCGAAACGGAAGGTCCTGTAAGGGTAACGGAAGTATCTTTTTCCCATTTGTTCCAGGAAATATTGCATTAGGGGGTTTCTGAGCTCGCTGATCACAGCTCTGCAGTGGGATTTTTAAAAATCGAAACGGAAGGTCCTGTCAGGATAACGAAAATATTCTTTTTCCAAAATTTACCCGGAAAAATTGGCATTATGGGATTTTCGGGGTCGCTGATCACGCATCCGGTAATAGTTTTTAAAAAGTCTAAACGGAAGGTCCTGTAAGGATAACGCAAATATCCTTTTTCCAATTTTTCTCGCAAAAACTGGCTTTAGGAGGTTTTCATGGTTGCTTATCACGAATCTGTTGTTGAAATTTCAAAATTCGAAACGCAAGGTCCTGTAAGAATAATATTTTTTCCCAAAAGTTTTTAAATTATTTATGGTTTTTTTGCATTCTAAAATTTATACAAAAAACTTTAAGCTGGCATTCGTAGGGTCTGCTAGTATATACAGGGTGCGCCATCTGTTCCTCCGGTATGAGAATGTTGAATAACTTTTTAAAGAAACAATAGATTGCAAAAAATGGTGTTTTTTTATTTAGTTCAATCCTTTACAATTTATGTGGACTACTTTTTGAAAACAACATCGATCAAATGACCACCTTTATTGGCCACCGCAAACTGTGCTCTTTTTCGGGCATTTTCCATCACTTCTTTGAGCATCTCCGTCGGTATGGCAGCTATTTCGGCACGAATATTGGTCTTGAGCTCGTCAATGGTCTTCGGGTTGCTGGCGTAAACTTTACTCTTCAAATAACCCCACAAAAAGAAGTCTGGGGGGGTTAAATCAGGGGATCTTGGTGGCCAGTCAATATCGCCTCTTTTCGATATCACACGTCTAGGGAATTTTTGTTGCAAAAACCGTATTGTTTGGTCCGCTGTGTGGCATGGCGCCCCGTCTTGCTGAAACCAGAAGTCAGTCAGACCTTTTTCACGCATTTTCGGACACACAAAATGTGCCAACATCCACCGATATCGATTACCATTAACTGTTTCACCTTCATTGAAGAAAAATGGCCCAATGATGGTTTTTGCGCACACGCCGGCCCAAACAGTCACTTTTCGATCATGCAATGGTATTTCATGAATCTCGTGAGGATTTTCTGTCGCCCAAATGCGGCAATTTTGTTTATTAACACCGCCAGAGGGAGTGAAATGTGCCTCGTCGGTCATTAAAACTTGCATCCAAAATTGAACGACTATTTTCAATGTACATCGTCACTATTTCGGCGCGTTCTTTCGGTGTGAAGCGGTTCATGGTTAAAATTGTACTGGTTTGACGTTTCCAAAACGTGTCTAGGAAAGCAAATCGGTTGACAAATGGCGAAGTTATTCAATGTTTACATACCGGAGGAACAGATGGCGCACCCTGTATATATATTAGATTGCCCATATGTGCAAAGTTGTAATTTTTGTTGCTCCCCGTCCATTTTCGTGAAGTTTAGGTCAAAAAAATAAGATTTAAAAAAAAAAGTAGGAACCTGTAGTGGAAAAAACCCAGTCGGTTTTTCATTGAAGTTTCAAAAATAGACTTTAAAATGGTGAATCGCTTTAACTGTCCGTAACTCCTATAATATTTAATTTTTCGTTGATGGTCTAAAGACAACTTTTGTAGAGGATAACTAGACGAACATCTAATTCTCACGAAGTTTTGACCTACGGTTGAAATTTAATGCTTTTTTGGTCCCAAAACAGCAATTTTTTAAGAACATTTTCATGAATTTTTTTCTTTAAATGTATTTTTTGCACTTTCTAAAGGGTGGAATATTTCTTCTGGTAAGCCTATGTTCTAGAGAATGAAATGTAGATTAATTTTAAAAAAAAAATGAAGCCGATCTAAAGTTATACGACATAGATACAGACCGACAAACAGACAGATTTATGGATATCCTAAATTTTTTGTCTGAAACGGATTTTGTACTGGTCAGAAGTATTGAAAAGTATATTTTTTTTTTAATTTTTCCGATATTCTTATTTGTTATAAAACATTTTAACCCTTAATTTATGAGGTGAAAATCATATGCGTACATGATGAGGTGGTTTTCAATGGACTTGTTCTAATCACATACTAAATCCGTGCTTTTAACTCGGCACACAACACCATACTTTATGAAGGTACTGAAGATTTCAGAGTCACTGTGCTGAAAACATGAGAAATAGCAAAGAGAGAAAAGTCAATTTTGGACCCACCTCATCAATGAAGGGTTAAAATACAAAATTTAATGGAATTTTTTTTAAATTTTTTTCTTGAAATTGTTCATAATTTTTTGTTAAATATTTAATGAATTTTGCTTTCGAATAGCTTTGCATTGATATTTGTTTATAATGCTGTTCCATCGCATGCAGGATATACTGTTTTTGTTGCTCCTGGTGCGTTAGAACAGTATTATATCGAGTCATCAAAGCTACTCCACGCTCTGCTATATCATACACCACAAGTAAATTTTTAATCATTGCCTTCGCAGCGATGTAGTTCTCGTCTTCCTCCCATGTTGCTGGATCGGCAGTCAAAAAATTGTTCCTTATACCAGTGATTTCTTGATTTAATATTTTATCAAAGAAAAAGTATGTGTTATTACTAACAAAATCGCACAATTCTGATGACTCGATATAATACTGTTCTAACGCACTACACTCTCGAAAAAATGGAGTCGATTACGCACCGAAAGGGAGTTTGAGGGAGTCCATCACCTTTTGGAGAAAATTCAACTCCGGGCCAAGTAGTTGCACGGTACTTCTTTTAGGTGCAATTATTTCTACAATTTTTAGGAGTAGCTGAAACTTTGTGTTTGACGCTACTGATTAGTACTTTTGTGGTGTGTATCACACACTTCGAAGGTGCAATTTTCCAACTCCTCCTGGAGCATAAACAACTCTTTTTTTTAGTAAATTTCCCCTGAAAAGGAGTTAAATAAGTAACTACCTGGATGTGTTACCGAAACTCTCGAACCGGAGTTTCTTTAATTACCTCGTATATGTGCTTCTGTAACTCTGAAAGAGGAGTTAAATATCTCGCTCTCAACAGGTGTTTATTTTATTCTGAAAAAAGGTTTAAAATATCCCCTGTCACTGCGTCCTTGTTAATAAAAAACTTTTTTAACGACACACAGGTACTTTAATTCATTTGTTATTACATTGTTATGTGTTATTACATTGTTTAATTTATTTGTTATTACATTATTATGACTTATATTAATCTACATGTGATATATGTGTCTAAGTTACGATTGATTTTGGTTCCTACTGTTGGTTCCCACGACTTACTTAACCATTCATTATGATCAAACCGATTTTATACCGTATAACATATAAACTATTACAAGATAATTTTTGGGATAACATAAAATTTATTATCCTTGTAGTTTGAATGTACTTCAAAAGAATTTTTAATTTTTACGCTTGACAATTTTATTAAATTTTTTTCCCCTGTAGATTTAATCTCATATCCGAATACAATGGTTTTATCATAGTCTATTGTGTGATACTTCGTTGTAACAAAAAAAAAATCGTTCTTCGCCTCAACAATAAAATTAATTTTTTCAAACATAGGCCAATTTTTATAGTCCGAGAATGTTGCTAAGAAAAACCCACATTTATATTGAAAACCACAATGCAAGTATTTTAAAAATTTTATTTCATCAGTTGATGATACTTTAAAATTTTTTAATATGTAATTTATGGAGAATTTTCTATATAAAAAGTATTTTCTACTACTGTATTTACTTCAACGGCAAATTTGTTTAAAATATATCTTGGACCATAAAACTCTTGATGAGCGGCCGCTAAAGTTTTACATATATAAATTATAAGTATATTTATTGTTTTTTTAATGTAATTTTTTACCAATCCTGGCGTATCCAAAAATCTGGGAAATATTGTCATGCGGATTGTTTCGTCGTAAGCCAATGGTTCTTGCTGTTTTTTCAAAAATCTCCTTTCTCTGTAAAATAGGGTGTGCGTGTTTCAGAAACAATATGTCGTCCGCAAACGTGTTTTCCTCGAATAATTCTACAGCGGTCTGTGTTTCGACAGCTTTGTTGGTTTCATATCTTGAAGGACCGCAAGTTGATGTCCTATTTAAAGTTTTCAATTTATTTCCTAGGTATCCAGTTCGAGTAATTGGATTATAGAGCAAATACTACAGAAAAAATAGATTTAAATTCTTACAAAACTTTGAAATTGCATTTTACTTACATAATTATTTTCACCGCTTCCACATAATGAAGGAAACAATGCTGCTAGTCCTTGGGCATACTCAATTTTCTCTGTTTTTGTAGGGTGGTTTCCCGCTTCTGCAATTAATAAATTGGTGACAACGTCAACCAGTCGCCTTCTTGATGAGTCGCTTAACGTATTTGATGTGTCATATTCACGAAGAATATTCTGCCCAGTTTTAGCTTTGCTTAGATTCTGCCGAAGCTCCTTTAAAAATGGCCCTTTTTTATAAATAAAAGTGAAAAATATCTTTAGTTGTACCTTGGCTAAATGCTATTGAATTAAATTTTGGTCTTTTCGGAGCATTTTCATCAAAAAATTCGACGGTCTTAAAGGTTGAACAAGTTGATCATAATTGCAAACCGTATCTGGGTCAGTTTGACACTCACAATCAGACGTCAGATTTTCAAGAGTATCTTGTGTTTGAGTTTCGACACTCTTTAATCGTGCTGCAAAATTATAAATAATTGCTATATGTTTTCTGAAAAGGTTTCAATTGATGACTGTAACTAGTAAAGACCCTCTCGCTACAGAAATAAGGTTTTACAGGTATTACAGCAAAATGCACCCAATATTTTATTTTAAAAATTCACAAAATCAATTTGCCCAAGCAACTTCAAAGAAGCACTACAATTCTATAATAAACAATTGAAAGTTTAGTGCAAGTACAAAATCTTTGAAAAATTCTTTTGTATATTGTAATACATGAAACCCTCATGTAAACATATCCGAACGCGCGTCTGGACTGGTTCTCCAGGAGTCGAACCGCAGACGCCGGCGTCCAGTAGCCAATTGCGATCGGCCGGACGCCGTGAAACAAACCGGCAACACATATGATCATAAAACTACTCGATTTCAACGATCGCCGCGTCCAAAGGTGGGACAGACAGACAGACTAACAGACAGACACACTGGCTGACAGACAGACAGACACGAAGGCAAGCTAAATACAAGCTTTTAAAAAATTACCATTTTTGATAAAATTGCAAATAACTGTTTCGTTTGTGTATAACACTCAATAAATGTATAAAATAATAAATACCTTCGTTAATCACCTGGCGCAATACAAAAATTTCATCCGATTTTGTCGGATCTCGCAAGAATAATCCAAACACTTCCTCGTCGATTATTGCCCCTTCCGTGTCTGAAATCTCATGAAAAAAGTTATCATTAATCGCCAAGTGGAACTTTTCGCAAGCTGAAATCAAATTTATGTAGATCGAAATATAAATATTCTATTATAAAATATACCTGATAATATCAAATCGTCTATTGTAGTCAAATCGGCAGAGAAAACCACAAAATACCGTATCACCGTGTTGTGTTTTACACGAAAAACTCTTTGACTCATATTTTTTATGTCTCGTTTACAAAGCGACTCGGGAAATACTGAGAACAAAACCAAATTTTAGGGGGAACTTACATTTAAAGGGAGCTAATTCAACTCCGATTAGTGGCAAAACCTTTGAAAATGCGCTCTTGTTCTTCTTACACTTAACTGTAAATTTCGTTTCGTCGGCGATGGTTGCAGGTGGCCATCTAATCGAAGGAAATTCAACTCCTACTAGGTGCAAATCTTGCACCATCGGATATTGCGGTATACTTGCCTTTTATAGAAGTTGAATTAACACATATTAGGGGTAAAATCGAATTTTTTTTTGTAGTGAAAAGTTTTTGGTGTTTTCGGAGTTAAAAAAAACTTTTTACTCCGCGCCGAAGTTATTTCAAATTTACTCCACGCTGTGGTGTAAAATTTTTCAGGTTTAGCACCGCTTGTCGTTAAATCTATGCTATGTTTTCGGGCGGTGTTACTTTGTCCCCGGATTTTTTCGAGAGTGTAGGAGCAACAAAAACAGTATATCCTGCATGCGATGGAACAGCATTATAAACAAATATCAATGCAAAGCTATTCGAAAGCAAAATTCATTGAATATTTAACAAAAAATTATGAACAATTTCAAGAAAAAAAATTTAAAAAAAATCCATTAAATTTTGTATTTTAACCCTTAATTGATGAGGTGGGTCCAGTGGACCCACATTGACTTTTCTCTCTTTGCTATTTCTCATGTTTTCAGCACAGTGACTCTGAAATCTTCAGTATTTTCATACAGTATGGTGTTGTGTGCCGAGTTAAAAGCACGGATTTGGTATGTGATTAGAACAAGTCCATTGGAAACCACCTCATCATTTACGCATATGATTTTCACCTCATAAATTAAGGGTTAAAATGTTTTATAACAAATAAGAATATCGGAAAAACTTAAAAAAAATTCTACTTTTGAAAAATCTGACCAGTACAAAATCCGTTTCAGACAAAAAATTTAGGATATCCATAAATCTGTCTGTTTGTCGGTCTGTATCTATGTCGTATAACTTTAGATCGGCTTCATTTTTTTTTTAAAATTAATCTACATTTCATTCTCTAGAACATAGGCTTACCAGAAGAAATATTCCACCCTTTAGAAAGTGCAAAAAATACATTTAAAGAAAAAAATTCATGAAAATGTTCTTAAAAAATTGCTGTTTTGGGACCAAAAAAGCATTAAATTTCAACCGTAGGTCAAAACTTCGTGAGAATTAGATGTTCGTCTAGTTATCCTCTACAAAAGTTGTCTTTAGACCATCAACGAAAAATTAAATATTATAGGAGTTACGGACAGTTAAAGCGATTCACCATTTTAAAGTCTATTTTTGAAACTTCAATGAAAAACCGACTGGGTTTTTTCCACTACAGGTTCCTACTTTTTTTTTAAATCTTATTTTTTTGACCTAAACTTCACGAAAATGGACGGGGAGCAACAAAAATTACAACTTTGCACATATGGGCAATCTAATATATATATATATATATATTAATTTTCTCGTGTGTGATATCAGAGAAGGTACCTTCCTATTATACAAACAATTTTATGATTAGAATAAAAAGAAAGTTTTAACCTCATCCAACTAAAACGTAGAACAACTTTTTCAACCCACTTATCATATAAACCAAAAAGTCATCCAAGAGTCAACCAACTTTCTAGGATTTCCGAACTCGTCTTATCTTTGCACAAGAAAGTCACTTTAGCATGCAACAATACTTAGAATAGGGAATAATAAGAGGCGAAGTCATGGTAAAATGTGGTTTAAGGGAGAATACGATGACGGAAAAGGCGACTGAATTTCAGAAATCATGTTCTCTAGTAAAATAATACTCTGTCGCAAAAGGGTGTTTTACCCCATTAGTACTTTAAAAGTGGTTGGTTTCAAGTGCTTTGAAGGACTTTTGTTTGAATAACCTAGCTTTGTCCAACAATTAAAACTATATACAGTTCTCGGATTAAATTATGGCTATGGATTTAAATATATTTAGTCGCACAAAACGGGCACCACCGAAAAGTCAAATCTTTTTTGTTATTAAATAAAAATGAAGGTAATTTTTACAAGTCTTGTTTTGAAAAACTGGTAAATATTACAATATCAATGAAATATAATTCGGAATAGTGTGGCAGTTAGAGGATCTCTCGTTTCAAATTTCAAATTTTCAGCTACCCAAATATAGTAAATATTTCGTGACCTGTAGCGGTATTGTGATTTCACCCTGAAACAATGTGGAAAAACTCACACGCTTCTCGCCTAATCATTTCCACTTGACCTATGAACATCTCGGTATTGTGATTTACCAAATGAAATCTAATATATATTTAATACAAATTTATTACAGAATATGAGAAATTAAAATTTCAAACTTGTGGTTTCCTGTTTTGCAAATTTTAACTGAATTTAAGCAAGTTAGCTACGTTTTTATACCCGTATGGTGAAACCAAAGGGTATATTAAATTTGCCTTACCGTTTGTAACGCCGAGATCCCGTTATTACACACAAAAATTAATTACACCAGTGTGTTTAGAATGATAGAAAAAATTGAATTTTGCATGTCCGTCCGTCCGTCTGTCTGTCTGTCCGTCTGTCTGTCCGTCCGTCCGGATTGCAGGCGCAGGGATTGAGCTAGAGACTTGTAATTTTATGCAGATTCGTTTTTCGTATAATGCAAGGCTAAGTTTGTTAATGGGCAAAAATGGACCATTAGAGGGGGTACCCCCCCCCCCCCCCCCCCCCAAATACGAACGAAAACGTTTTTTGCGAATATCTCAAAAACGGTGTGGTCATCTAATCGAAAAAGTGAAAAAGTGAAAAACAAAAGTTATTTAGGATATGATTCTACATAAATCTCTCATACATCAAAATCCGATTGGAATAAATTTTAAAAATTTTATTGAAAAGTTTGACTTCAAAGTGGAATACGGGTTTCAATAATGGCCAGATTGGCCAGATTGGCAATTATAGCTTTTGTTATGTTTACAGCGCGCTTTGAAGTGTCTAGAAAATCTTGATCATAATTAATCGTTTGGCCAAGACGGGAGTCAATTCTATCACTGACTTTGGTGTTATGTTAGATAATAAGTTAACTTTTGACCTTCATCGAGAGTTTGTAACTAATAAATCAAATAGGATGCGCACTCTAATAAAAAGTTTCTCGTCAAATCGTCGAGACCCTTACGCCACATTAGCTTTATAGGACAGTTATCTGAGACAAGTTTTAGAATATGGCATGTTGTTTGGTCACCTTCTTGTTCCAGCCACGTCAATAGATTAGAGTCTGCAAAAGAAATTTGTGGAATTTACATTAAACACTTACCGTGGGAGATAATAATTTTCTTCCATCATATGAGGAACATTTATTATCACTTGGCCTGGAATCTTTTTTGGAAAGACGTGAAAAACTCAAAGTTTATTTTATTTGTTTTTAAAATTTTGACAAACGAAATTGACTCTCAAAATTTACTATCAGTTCTCAATATTAATGTAAAACCTCGTAACACTCGTTAATTTAATTTCCTTTATAGTAAAGAAAACACGGCCTATTTCCTCATTATGTGATATTTTCAATAATAATATCTGTGGCAACAAGTCATAAGGGCTTAAGTCTGTTTTTAGGCTAAGCCAAATTGCTTTGTCTATTAAAGTAAATACAGATCTTTTTATCTTGATCTGAAAATCGACTTAGGCTCTTATGACTTGTTGCTACAGATATATATTTTTCATAACACATGCATCGAAAATATGCCTTTCGATGCCTCCGTAGCGGGTCGAAAGTTGCGTTTTCGGCCCTAGGGGCGAAAGTGCGATTAGCAGGCCGAAACTGTGTTTTCGCGACGTAAACCGAAAATCTATGAATGAAACTGAACGAGTGAAGTTGGCTGTACGAGCGCAGTGTGATTTACAATAGTTGCGCATTGTCGATTTCCATTTTTTGTTATGTTGATTTTTCATTTCAGTGGGGAGAAAAACTGAAACAGCTGATCAGCACTTTTGCATTTTACATTGTATTTTGCGTGTGATTTAGTTGAGCATTACCGATTTCCATTTTTTGTTATGTTGATTTTTTTATTTCAAAGGAAAGAAATTTAAAAATTAAAATCTGTTTTGACCAACATTTCTTGGTAATAAAACGAATTTATAGAATATAGTTGTTTTGTTTCTTTTAAAAATTCACTTCTGCTGAAATCAGGGGGCTTCGCCCCCCGAACCCCCTGGCCGGGGCTCTGCCCCTGGACCCCGCATGGGGGGCGTCGCCCCCCAAACCCCCTTTTGCATTACTCTTCAATACCAAAATCGCGCTTAAATGGCTTCTCAAGGCATATTTTCAATGAATTTGTTATGAAAAATTGTATACGCAACTCGGAGCGATTCAACGATTTCACTCGTGTGATATCTGCCCTCGCTTCGCTCGTGCAGCTAACTTCACACTCTTGAAATCGTTGACTTTCGCCCCTTGTTGCGTAATATACTATTTATGTATTTTGCACGGAGGGAAATTTCATTAGATGATTTTCCGTCAACTTCGTTCGTGATTAATTCAACTAAAGACACATAGTCATTTATCAAAAGTAATACAACCAGTTTTTGCGGCTAAATGATCACGTTTATTGTTAGTTAGTGATCACATTCATTGTCAACTTGAATGATATCTTTTTTTTAAAGTTGACAATTAACGTGATCGCTAATTGACAATGAACGTGATCATTTAGTCACGCAATGTATACTGGAATTAAACATTCAAAATTTTATCATTTTGATAAATGACAATGTGTTGTTGAATTAATCACGAATGTAGTTGACGCAAAGTCATCTATGAAGTTCTCACCGTGAAGAGAAATGCTCTGTATGGAGAGAAATGCTCTGTATGGCTAAATAATTCAAATCTATGAAGAGAAATGCTCTGTATGGCTAAATAAATAAACAATAACTGCTTGTGATTTACTAATCATACTGGGAGAAAGTTGTCGTTGTTTCTATTTGACCTTAGGTTTTGATTTTTCGGGATTTGCGAGGAGAAACGGCTGAAAACTCCTGCCCTAGAACACTTTCACACAGCGTTCGGCACTAAAATAAATAATTGCTGTGTTCTTCATTCAAATAAAAATGTTTTTAGTGCTTTTTTCAAACACTGTTAAATTATTTGAAGCATTTGTTTTAAAAGATATTTGTCAAAATGTATTTCGTTAACAATTTTACCTAACTTTCCCGCCGCCGCACAGCAAAAACCAGTAAACTTTTCCAATTGCAGTATGGCTCCGAGGAATGAGACTTAAAAAAACCAAAGAATAAATAGAAGCTAGTCGAATGTGATGGAACCAACACCAAAAGGATAAGAAATCGTAAACATACAATAAATAGAAAAAAAATGAACTCTGTCTAAACATTATTATAATAATTCCTGATTTTTTACGTCTTCTTTTATTATTGTTATTTTACTGATTTGTGTTTTTTTTTTTGAAAAATGTTGCAGTTATACATATGTGATTATTATTATTATTTATTGCTTTCTTCTGCTACAGGGGGAAAGTATTGTATTCATGACGGTCATCGACTCGAAAACGGGAGCAGATAGAACATTTCTGATCAGTACGAAATCCGTTTCAGGCAAAATTATGAGGGTGACTGTGCATTTATCTGTCGGTCTGTTAGTTTGTATGTTTTACATATCTTAACACGTTGAGCGACACATGCCCATTCTTTGAATTACACAGTCGACCGCGTGCTTACGAGCGAGTATTCCTTGGGTGACATTCTGGGACCAACATATTTTATTTATTTTTATTGATTTATTGCAAGTACATACTACCAATTCCAAGTAAAATAGGTTTACATCCTGGGACCACACTTAATATTGCTCAAAAAACATATTTATGTAAAAGGTTCCCACTGGTGGTTACGATGTCTCGAAATGAAACACGTAGCGTGACCACGGGTGAACACGTTGTCCCACCATCGACATCCAATAATGACCACCGGTGGTCACTGTTGGAAAATTAAAATGTTCACCGGTGGGCACTTGGCGCTGAATGTGTTAAATAACTCGAGAACGCGCTTAGCTAGCGACTTGAAATTTTTTTAAATTTTTAAAATGACTTTTACTTTTGGAAAAGTAGTTTTAGCTATCACGATTACCTCCCATACAAATGTTTTTTTTTAAAAAAAAACACGGTTTTTTGAAAATTTCTCGAAAATTGCACTTTTGAGAAAAATGCATGTAACCAAATTCAAAGAAAATAGAATTTCCTGTATTTTTTTCCTCAACGGTTTTTACGTATCTTGAACGGTTTTCGAGATATTTGGAAAAAATATTAAATTTTCATATTTTTTCCGAAATTAAATATTGCAGAGGAAAGTTTTTTGTTGATCACAACAGATATTTTTGTATGTCATTAGATTCTATATATTTGGATGAATATGACATTTTTTCGCAAATTTAGTTTGATCGACTGTTAATGTTCATTGATTTTCGAATAAAATATTGGTTTAAAGCTCTTTTGGTCTAACATAAGGAATATATAAATTTAAAAAAAAAAACTTGATCTATGTTGCAGTAAACAAATTTCTTTTAATATTTTAATAAATTATGTATCTGTAAAGAAATTTTGGGTATTACTATAGAGAAATGAACTTTTTATATAAAGTAATTTATTTATGATATGCAAAAGTTTAAACGGAAAAAGCACAATATTAACAGTATTCAATTTGATTTCCAAAAAAAATATATAAATACCCTGCATAAGTAGTTTTTTTTTTTTAGAATTTCAAGCAGTCTGACTAAACTTGGAAACCTGTAATCTGTAGAACCAAAATATTACATACGATAGTCTTACATATTGGAGAATCTTCTCTAGGTCTATACACTCTTCTGTTCTAATCAAAATTTACATATTCTTTAGGTTGGCGATAAAACGAAAACTTATATAGAGATCGACCCATACAAAAAGAATACATAAACCTGTTTGATCGAGTTAGCTAATCGCGGTTCTTAGGCCAGCGTCACTAAAAAAAACGAAGATAAAAGGTATATCCCATATATTTTGCATCATTCAAATCAAATGTATATTTTGTGGACAAGCTTAAGTGGCTTTGAACTTTTGGTTGCTAGTTTTTTTTCTCGTCGTATTCTTTGATCACGATACCATATATGTATTTACTTGTAGTGTGTTAGAAATTCTTTACGATTGGTCAAGCCACAAGAAGAGAACGTTAGAACAGTAAAAGACGAAGATGAAGATTTTATTCGGAAAAAAAAAACTTTTGGTATTATATACACATCTGTCCGTTATACAATATAATATTATTTGTCGATATGAAATGTTCGATGAACAGAACTTTAATGCGGTTTGAAAAGATTGGTTACTTAGAAAAGTTTTTCTGTATAAAAGCAACGGTCATTTGCCTTCGTATGCTCAGTTATAGACGAAACTCCGAATAATTATAACTATGTTCCGTCACAGGTCCTGGGTACTGTTGACGGTTGCGATTGTTGTGGCTGCAGCATTGGTATCTAATGGTGCGTTTGTACTATACAAATATGTTTTACTCACAGATTGCTAATTTAGTATAATTTTAGCTGAAGAAAATGTTGAAAAAGATGAAAGTCCAAGCGCGTCGGCTTCATCGTTAGACACGAAAGCCGAAGAGAGTCAAGATGTCGCTATCGTCGGCGGCAGACAGGGGCGCCAGATGGGTAATGATCGGATCAAGATTCAAATGAGAGAAACATTCCCAGGGGACGATGACGATGACGATGATGATGATATCGATGATAGTCCACGAAGAAATGATAATTTTGATGCGGATGATGATGATGACGATGATTTGGATGATGATGATGAAGGAAGACGCGGCGACGATTTGGAAGATGATGATTTGGATGATGATGATGAAGGAAGAAGAAAAATCGATGCAGATCTTGACGATGACGATGATGAGTTCCGCGGAGCTGCTGACGATGATGATGATGATGATGACGATATCTCGACACCAAACGAAGTCATTTCGGGATCAGGCACAAATAACGGTCAATTCTTTGCATTTGGAAATGGAAATGCTGTAAGAAAGAATCCAAATTTAAGGCGTAAGAATGGACAACAGCAAGGTTCCGGTCAAATAAGAAATAGAGCTCCATTGAATGAAATCGAAGATGATGATGAGTACGATGATGACGATGAAGATGATGAAGATTTGGGTCCACAGCGTATTCAGGGACGGCAGGCCGTAGGCAACAACAACAACAACAACAATGGACCAGGTAATAAACAGCAAGGAAAGAAAACTGTTTGTACGTATGGTAATGTTGTCGTTACGAACTATGGCGGAGGGCCATGTCCTGCTACCAGGGGCGGTAATGGGGGGAATGCAGGAAATGTAGGAATTGCAGGAAATGCAAATAATGGAGGTCCATCTCCTTTTGTTCATCTATTTAATAATATGCAAAATAATCGCAGAATTTATAGGCAACAACAAATTAGGAGACAACGACAAAGGGGTCTGGGTCAAATAAACTCAAGACGAGGTCAGCGCAGAGGTCCGAATCGTAGAAGGAACATAAACCAAAATCAAAGGCAACGACAAAATAACAGGGGACAACGAAACCGAAGACGCAGGCTACGTAATTAAATTCAAGTCGACGACCCCAACTTCCATGATGAACGCGTATTTAAAATACTAAATTAATTGCTAAAATCATTTTATGTACATTTAAAAGCGAAAAAAAAAAACTTCATTGTGTGATAACTATAAATAGAATTGTCAATTAGCTGGAAAATACATAATAATAAAATTTTGCAAACTCTTTTAAATAATGTTTACTACACAAAATACAATATAATATACCTAAAGGTAAACTATTATTAATTATCTAATACTATAAATGTTAAATATTATTGATTTTAAATTTACATTTAATATAGAGATCTCCCATTTTGATTTTGTTGTTCGGTCCCGTCACGACCTTCCTAATAGTGAAGCCCCGGATTAAAATTCTCTTACAAGTTCATAAGGAAGAGTGTGGGGTCGAATTTATTTGTAGAGCTTAAGTGGTTTAGATCCGCCTCTGAGAGTTGTGGCAACGTTATGTACGCATACTGTACCCTATATGTACATTTTAAATTTAAAACATCAGAAAAGATCAAATTACCAGGGGCCAATCGTCAAATACTATTATATGAAGACACACAAAAATTTTATGAAAAAAATCATTTGCGTAGGAGAATAGAGAATCGGATTCGTCCGATTGGATTTTGATGTATGAAACGGTTATGTAAAATTATATTCTAAACTAATTTCGACTTAATAATATTTTCGATATGGTACACAGTTGTCGAGAAAATAGGAAAATAGTATTCCATTTGTATGGGAGAGGGGGAAGCAGTGGTCCGATTGGATCTTGATGAATGGATGAGTTATGTGAAATCCTATTCTACACACTTTTTGCTTTTACAAATTTTTTAATAAGACCCACCGTTTTCGAGAAAATTGTAAAAACTGTTTTGATTGTATGAGGGATGGGAGAGGGAATGGTCCAATTTTGCCCGTTCAAGAACTTAGCCTAGCCATTTATGAGAAACGTGACTGTATAAATTTTTAAGTGTCTAGCTCAATCCTATGGTGTTCACAGACGGACGGACAGACGGACAGACGGAAGGACGGACAGACAGACGGAAGGATGGACGGACATGCGGAACTCAAAATTGTCATCCTTAACACCCCAGTGTAGTTCATTTTTGTGTCCGATGATTGGTTCGATGCATTACAATTTTCTATATATATAAAAGAGATGTGTTTCTGCATAACACATAAAATCAAGAATTACTGCATCTACTTAGACAAAAAATTACGTATATGTTCTATGGGTACTGAGCATAGTCTATAGTTATGTGTGGTTCAGGCATCGGCTCCCCTTTTACCCCTCGCCGGTCATCTTCTGAACAACTGACAGGACTTGAACACGGTTTTCAGTGTTGGACAGGTCGATTAAAACGAAAACTGTTCGCCCACTCAAACCACTTCCCCTACATGAGGCCAACCCCCTCTTCAGCTATCTCCGAAACTACTGAGTGGTTTTTTATAGGGTTTTCAGTGTTGGATAGGTAATTTGTCGATCAAAATTTTCGCACACTCAAACCACCCCTACATACTGTGAACTCCCACTTCAACTATCTCCGAAACTATTGTCTGGATTTTCAATATATGTTACAAAATAAATGCAAAAACCTTACGTGTCCGGCGCTAAGAAAATATTCACTTTATCGAAAGTAGATGAAAAAAAGATTTGCTATTTCCTTGAAAACAGTGCGCCAAGTCGAAAAATTTAAGAATAAAAAATTTTGAAGTATAATTCTTGCATAGTAAAAACAGGATTTTTTCATATTTAAAAATTTATTTTTACCAGAGCAACGCCGGGTACTTGCAAGCTAGTCAATTATATAATAGGCTCGTGTGTCCGTTTGTCTATTCGCTTAAAACTCTAGAACCCCTGAACCGATTTGGATGAAACTGTCAGGGGAGCTCGCTGGCATCAAGGAGCGGGTGTTAGATGATGGGTTACCCAAAGGCTCTCCTTTCATCTTATAAACGTTTCACCCCGTGTAAACTTCTGTGCTGTTAAACCACAAGGAAAGAAATTTTTTTTTGATCCTGCCATCATATTAAAATTATTGCCAACATATTTTGTTGGAGATAAATATAATGTTTTTGATACAACGAAAATTTGGCTTGCCACAAACAAAATTCCTCCACCACAAATATAATTATGTTTAGGGGAATTTAGGAGAACAAATAGGGTAAAGTCGGGTGAAATGGAACAGAGGGTGAAATGGAACACCCCCACTATCTCGCACTTGTCAAACCTAATTGCTATTGCCGTCGGCAACAGTTTGTTTAGTATTTCAGAAAACCTCGATGCGTTAAGGTACCGTCACGCTGCATACGTTTGTTTATTTTTTATAAGCAAAAAACCAAAAAAAATATCGTTTTTGTCGTAAAACTTTTTTTTGTGGATTTTTTAGATTTAATTTTTTTTGGTAAGTATTTGGCGGAGTGATTGTGTGGGTACATCAAAATGCACAGTTAGATTCACACTACGTAAATTTATTGATAAAAGCAGCAAGTCGAGCCATGTTAGTTTCTGATTTACAGTAATGTCAAATGCAACCAAAAGGGTGAGAAGGAACAGCCAGACGGAGGTGTATTGGAACATATAAATATTGGAGCCTATAAAACAAAAAAAAATCTGAAAAATCTTAACCGCGGAAGACAGCTTCCCAAAAATATGAAGACTCGGAAGAAGAAAGGGACGAAATAATTTATATAAGCGAGTCTGATGGACCTGAAGATTTCGGAAAAACAATTATGTAGGATGTGGGGAGGAGTACATGAAAACGCAAAAAAAGACGACTGCCTTCAATGTGTCATCTGTAATTTGTGGTCGCACGAGTCCTGCGCGTCATTTGCAATGACTTGCAATAAATGCGGCAATAAAAATTTGAATAAAAAGTAGTGTTCCATTTCACCTTATGGTAAGTTCCATTTCACCTGACCATGGAGGACAAATGGAACTTTTGATCTTTTTTTTAAAATTAAAAAAAAAATATTGAATTAACCTTTTTTTTATGCCAGAGTCCTGATTTTATTTTTACGTTTGTAATAAAGAATGATTTTATTTTTGTTTCGTTTAAAAAGCTCTTTTATTTCCCGAGATATTTCAAAAATAAAAAAGGTGTTCCATTTCATCCGACTTTACCCTATAATTAGATTCATGGTGAATAAATTTGGTTTGGGACAAACTAAATTTTGGTTGTAGCAACATTATATTTATCTCAAACAAAATAAGTTTGCAGTAATCATAATATGATGGCTGCATCAAGAATGATTTCTTCCCGTGCATTAACCACCTCTAACAAAATGCGTGCAGCGATTGTTTACATTGATATCACTTAGAAATAAGAATTCTGTCATAATTCTCTCATTTTCCGTTTTCCAGAACCGATATAGTAGAAAAGTTCGAAAATGTGCTTGTCACAGGTATAAATATGGATCAGATGACCAATTATTTAATAAGTTGGTTTTTTGGGGTTATTCTCATAAAATATTTTATTAATTCTTTAACCATTAATGGATGGTATTTATGTTTTGAATCTTTGAAGAGATTCTGATGTAGTTAAGATCGAGGCCGTGGGTAGCGGCTTAACTGCGAATCGGTTTTTTTTAATCAAGTATACTATTTTGTTATCCTCATAAGAGGATCAAGAAAATATTCTTCATGCTTGTGATAATGCACGAAGTATGTAACAGATTTTGTCATTACATCAAGAAATTATTTTTAAAATCAAGAAAATCGGAAACGATTTTTATTCCAAGTATTATGTTTCTCAATTCAATAATATTGTGATCAAATATAGGAAGTGACATTTTGACAGATAAAGAAAATATTTATCTCTAAAATTACAGCATGGAAATGAATCGTTAATTTAAAAAAAAAAATCTTCTTTCAAGAAATTAAGTTCTAGATGTTTTTCCTGATTTCAGAAATATTTTCTTATTCGATTTTCTAGATTTGATCTCAATATTATAAAATTCAATTTCAATTTCAATTTATTTCAATAAACGGATAGAGGTATCTTAAAAATTCTTTCGAATTTCAATAGGGGCGATTCCATTTCAAACGGACTAAGGGCCAACGCTTGACCCCCTCTGAAAGTCCGTTTTTTGTGTTCTCTATGCCCTCAAAAGAAACCCTGTATTTTTGTTTCGGGATTTCTATTAGTTCGTAAGATAGAGGCCGCTAAGTGGAGGGTGTGGTCTAACTCGTTGGGCAAATAATAATAAAAAGTGGCGACTTTGACAAGCCACGGCTGGTCATCAGAACATGCTAAAGTCCTGAGATTTTACAGGCACGGTAATAAATCCTGGAATACTTTTCAATACAAAATTATATTGACGAAGTTTTAATTCAGTTTAGGATTAAAATTTAATACATGCAGATTATTGAAATTATTATTTCTAATCCACACTATTGGATTAGAATTTTGCATTGGATTAGATATATGTCCTGTGCAATCCCATTTTGATTACATATAAGTACATATTTTTCACCGTGGGGGACAACACTACGTAAGGCAAAGCAAAATAAAACAAATGTTAACTACAAAGCCGTCGTCGATACTTAAGCACGGCACACACGTAAGGGGTAGACGACATGATTATTCAATATATCCCAAACAGCATCGAAAAGTACGGGAACATGAGATTTGTTCTTTGCGACTTGAAAGAGTAGAAATTTACACAATCGGGATTAAAAATTTACACCTATAATTCACATCCGCGTAAAAGAAGCGAAAGAAGTGACGAGCACGATCTTTGGGGCAACATTCGCTTCATGAAAATCCTGCGGCGATAGAGCAGCATTTGATGGTTTTCGGGCCGAAATAGTGATTGGCTGTGGAGCCTGAACGTCAGTTTAATTTTGAAGAATAGAATAGAATAGAATAGAAGTTTATTGCCCAAGTATAAAATACATTAACATTTGAATATATCTTACGCTAGTCTTTTAACAACGTAGGCAAACAGTGCCTGTGTTTTACAAAGGAAATCTTTCTCTACTAGATTAGTATTCATTTGACATTATATGCGTTAACAGTAAGTTATCTATTAGTAAAGCCAACTGCAATGTGTTGGATTACAGCCAATTCTGGTGTTGTATTACTATGCTTACATAAAATAACAAAACGAAAGAACAACAAATAAATAAATAACAAGAAAGAAAAGAAAAATGCAAAATAGTTGTAAATGGCAATTACCAGAAGAACCCTTTAAGACTGAGGAAGTGAAGGCCAACTCGCCCCCGTAGCTTTAGCCTCTATGATGTATTGCATCTCTTCCGAGGTAAAAATTTATACCACCAATGGTGTCCATGTTGTTTGTTCGAATATCCTCGTCGAGTATGTCGAAAGGTGAAAGATAATACTGGGGGGTCGAAACTCGATATGTCTCAGGTAGTTCTCTGATTAAGCTGTTATCATGAAACTGTAATCTTCCAGAGCGTTTTTTCCATAGCGAGATGCAATAAGATAGGAATGGAGTCATATTAGCCCTTTCATAAAGTTCCCTATTGGAAAAGTACTTGTTTAGCGATTTGAATTTCATTGATGTGCAGTTGCGCAAAATTTTACGCTCGAAAAGCTCTGTTTTTTTTTGCCCAGGTGGTAGAAATACAGGACCAACAAGGAAACCCGTACGTGAGAATCGGTTTTATTACTTGTTTGTATAGAAGTAATTTCGTTTTCGGAAATAATTTACTTTTATAATGCAATAGAGGGAAGAGCGATGCATATACTTTATTTGCTTTATTCAGCGAATGTTTTACGTGGAGATTGAATTTGGCTAGATTGTTGAAGTGGATGCCAAGATATTTTATGTTTTCTTTACACTGAATAATCTGGCCGTCCAGATTTAGGGACAGTCTGGAGCAGACCTTAGCTATACCAGGAGGTCCTTTTCCTGAGGCGTTTCTAAAGAGGATCAGTTCCGATTTGCTACTGTTGATACGTATTCCCCAAGAGGCATAATACTGGGAGATTTCCTCTAAATGAAGTTTTACCATTTCTGTTGCGATAATTGGGTCTTTATGTGTAGCCTTAGCTATGGTATCGTCTGCATAGAGACATGCCTCAGATCTCAGGGTTTCGTTGGGGTCAAAGATCATGGAGTGTGGAAAGTCATACATGAAAATTGTATATAAAATGGGCCCCAGAATCGAGCCCTGGGGGACTCCTCTGAATATGGGAACTAAATCTGAGGATCTGTCCTCAATACATATGGATAGATGCCGATTATGCAAGAAACTTGAAAGGATTCTGATCAAATGTATCGGGAACCTTAAGACAATTAGTTTATGTATGAGACCCTCCCACCAAACGGAATCGAATGCTTTTTCAACGTCAAGGAAACACGCAGCGGTCGTTTTTTTTTCTCGTAGGCCCATTACTACGTCCTTTTGTAGCTTGATAAGTGCGTGTTCCGTAGAGTGTCCTCTCTTGAAGCCAAATTGTTCCTCTGGAATAACATTGTTTTCTTCGTTGAAGTTCAACATTTGCTCAGCTAAAACTTTCTCGAACAATTTACCCACGTTAGAAAGCAGTGAGATTGGTCTAAAGTCCTCTATTTTGGTTGAATCCTTCTTTTTCTTGATCGGGATCAGTCTAGCTGTTTTCCATGCCGTAGGAAAGTATCCTTGGTTCAGACAGTTGTTAAAAATTACCACCAAGAATTTTACTGCTTCATTAGGTAGCCTTTTTAATATGAAGTTGGAAATGTGATCCGGGCCGAATGACTTTTTACCCTTCAGAAGCCTTAGGAATTGCCTCATTGATTTCTGGGTAACAAAAGGAAAACCCACTCGCAAGTCGTCGCACCTTTGGATCTCACCAAAGTTGGTGAGCATTCCGACGCGTTGGTTAGAAAACCCTGAGATAGATCCCGAAACCATGTTGAAATTTGGCGTGGCCGGAGGAGCCCTCTGATAGATTTCCGAGTAATATTCTCTAAAACTTTCCACTATACCGTCCGTATCCTCAACATGCGCTCCTTGGTAGTAGAGTTTCTCAATTTTGTTAGGTTTACTTTTCCCAATTATTCTGTATACATTCCTAAACGCGTCAGGTCCTGGCTTGAGGTTTGTGAGTTTCTTCTGAAGTTCGTTATTTACAAACGTATTAATTTCAGTATCGATTTTAACACTCAAAAATTGGATCTTATTATGGAAGTCTCTATCCTCCGCGTCAGCAACATGTCCCTTTCTATCGAGTCTTCTTTTCAACTGTCTCTTCCAGATGTTTTTGACTTTTATCTGATCACGCAGGCCTTGCGGAATTTTTTTAAGGAAACTAAATTGTTTAGGGGTTTCCGAGAATCTGACAATGCCATCGTACAGAATTTTATTGAATTGATCAATAAAGTAGTCGATTTCAGACTCCTCTAGATTTCTGTCGTTCCGTAATTCCAAAAGTTGTAACTCTTCGGAGATATATGACTTGAACTTTTTCCAATCAGTGTTTGCAAAGGATCTGAAAACTCTGGGAAATGATAATGCGGGACAGAAATTGTCCAAAGCCATGTCCAGAACCACCGCGTAGTGATCGGAGAAGGAGGAGACAGTGAAACACCTATAGCTGCCAGCGAGAGGACTTGTTAACGAGGCTGAGACCACGAACATGTCTATGCATGAACCTGAACCTGGAAAAGTGGGAGAGTTAGGATGGATAAGCGCCATGGAATTAACATGTGGGTTATCAAGGAGCCAGTTATAAATCAATCGTCCATTTCGGTTCGAATGAGTGTTAGCCCAACTCGGGTGTCTGGCGTTTAGGTCTCCAGCCATGACGACGTCATCAAACTCACTCTCGCTTAATCTGTTTATCTCTGCAAAAAAGGATGATAATTCAACCTCGCTTGTGGTTACCCCATGTAGGTAAACCGAAATAAAAAGGACCTTCGACTCCGAGGACCGACGACTAATATTCACGCTACCTGCAACATATGAAATTGAATTAAAATTGATGTTTAAAAAAAACCTGTTGACTTTAAAAGATTTACGAAAGAGAAGGGCAGTGCCCTGAAGACTGTTATTAACTAAACTATTATAATCGGCTACTTGCAACGATTTATTCCCCGATAGGTGCGTTTCGTTTAAGAATAGGATGTCTGGGTTATTGGACTTGATGAAATCCTCAAGTAATACTTTTTTAGCTGTCGAGACAGCTGATCTAACATTTAATGTTATGAGTTTGAGGCTCATTTCGATCGAGAAGACAAGTCGATGCAAAATTGTAGCATCGCCATTCTTTGTTGTTGTACTGATCCCAAATTATTCATGTGTAACAAGAATCTTTCCACCTCAGTAGTTAGATCCAAGAAGTCCAATCCGAAGAGTTTCAGAGAAATATCCGAAAGTTTAGAGACGGGGGATCCCGCTTCAGTTCCCTTGGTGTTACCAAAACAGTCAGCGAAGCTCCTGTTTTTGTTAACAAAGTTATTCACGCTGTTATTTACGAAGGATTGTCTATTAACTCTCTTTTCCTTCGCCTCTTGTATTCTTCTGTATCTTTCTCTCTGAAATTTCAGGTACTTTGGGCACCCCTTGAAACTCGCTGGATGACCTGTTTCTTTGCAATTTACACAATACGGGGCCTCGGTGTCCTCAGTAACTTCTTTTGGTCTCCTGCACTCCCCTGGACCATGCGGCTCCGAGCATTTGACGCACCTATAATACATACAACAGTTAGAAGCAATGTGGCCAAAGCCTTGGCAATTTTTGCATTGCACCGTATCCCGTTTCCTCAACTCATCCCAAAAGATTCTCATATGAAACAAGACCTTAATTTTTTTAAGTTCCGATAAATCAGTATTGGGAGCCGATTGAACTATGTACATACCGAGAGATCGATTTCCTACCCTAGATCTAGCCGTTGAAAACTCAGAAACCTTAAGTAGGTTTATATTTGGCAGCAGCCTAGACAACTCTTCCAAAACTTCTTGTTCGGAGTAGTCACCATGCATGCCCTTTAACATGACAGAAATGGGTTTCACAGCCTTAGGAGTGTAAGTATAAGCTTGAGAATTCGTTTTTTTTAGAATGTTGAATAATTTTGAGTGATTATCTAGCCCCTTTACGAGTACCCGAACAGATTCGTTTCTGTTTTTAATTATTTTATGCTCCGCGTTTGGACAATGGGTGGTGATATATCTGTTTACCTCTTTAACATTTACAAGTCCATGAACGACTATCGGTGGGCAGTATTCAGTATCTGAACCTGGATTCGCCTTGGAGGCTTCCTCAGTCTTTTGGGATTTTACAGTCTTTTTCTTAACACTATTTACGTTAGATATGGGAAAATTTAAAGCCTTATCGTCTATGTTAGTAACAATTTTTGTACTTATATTAGTATTTATCACCTTGTTGATGTCACTTTCCTCGTCTGAGAGTAATGCGAAGTAATTTTCACTTGTCGTTTGATGTCTTTTGGGTTTCGACAACTTGTCCGGGCTTGCCGTTGGTCTGGTGCGCTTCCTGGTGAAATTCCAGCTCCCTTCGTCTGTGTCCATAACTATTGCTGACGAGTCGTCTTGAGACAATATTTTTCCAGGATTTCCTGGCGGTAACTTAGGAAGTGCTCCTTTTGACTGGTCTAAAATGGATAAGGATAGACCTTGTCCGGCAATATTCGCAGAAATGTCGGAGTTGATGACCTCCTTTGTGGCGGCGCCGAGTGCGTCCGCCTCTGTTCTTGTCGAAGCGTTGGTGTTTATTCCCGCCATTTCACTTGGCGTCTCTTTACTCTCCGTATGGAGCCCAAACTTAGTGTTTAGTGCACTGATGCTTTTTGGGGAAAGTAGCGTGGATGGAAAGCGGATAGGAGCTTTTAGCGGCTTGATTTTTTTTAACTTATCGGTTTTATGAGCCTTATGGCTCATTCCTGTAGACTTTGCGGCCCTGATGGGCCCATGTGCTGCTAACCTCACTTTAGGATTCTCGCACTTATTCACCTGAGTAAAGCTCAGATCGACCTGTTGCAGACGCCTAAACCAGGCACGAGTGGATTACCACTAGAGTCGATGTAGTAAACCGACTTCAAAAGAATTGAGCTGAATTAAATTATTTTAATTTTAATAACTTCACTTAGATCGTAGAAATAAACGTCCGATACTTTTCAGTGCTGCCACAATCCTCCTTAATTTTGAAGAAGCGTGTGATGGAAAAAGTGACGAAACTGCTACCACTAAAGTTTCATTAAAGCTCCCCGTCTGAGAAACACCAAAAAAAATTGATGCCTTCAGCCGCCATATTTCTCACTGACATTTGATGGAAACGATTTCGTTTCGAGAATTAAATTTCTTATTTCAGGCGAATGACTGAAGGATATTGCATAAAAAGTGGATAGCATACATTTTTGAAACAGCATAATTTTATTGGCATCAAAATTTCATTGCAAAAGAAAAAAAAAATTTACCGATAAAATAAAATTAAAGAAATTTTTGATTAAAAACAAAATAATTCGATGGCCCATTAAAATCTGTTTAAATTTCAGATCCAATATTGTCGAAAAATTTTAATGGCAATTAAAATCACGACATGCAACCGGAAGAAAAGTCCATTATAAAATAACACTCCACAAAAGTTTCCATTAATTTGTCGCCATTAGATTTTTCTCGTTCGTCTTCTGCTTACGTTTTTATTTGTTCATCTCTGTTTACTAGCAAGCATTCGAGGGAGAAAGAAAACCCGCTCGATGATTTGTGTAATTGTGTGATATAATGCCGTCAGATGACGCTCGCGCATGAGGCAACTAATTACGTCCCTGTCGTTATAATTGCGACGTAGCAAACCGCAGAAAAGTGTTCCCCACTATGTGTGTCGTTGCGCGTCTCATACGCACGACTAAGGACGTGTTTTCTACATAAATTGCTTATCGCCGTGATCTGCATGGTGACGAACTATGGGGATAAACATCATATTTGCTGCCTAAAATGCTATTTGGGATTGTATATATTTAGTTGATTTGACTTTTAAATATCAAACATTCAATGTTTTGATTTTTAAATATCAATGTTTCACAAAAAACGATATTTAAAAATAACTTATTTCAGAATCGTACAATGAAACAGAAAAAACCGAAGCTTTCAAATCAGTGCTGCGGTGTATCAACCGGCAATATTAATTTTTATTTTTCTTTTCTTTATTGAAAATCAAAAAACTGTGTGCCACTACCAAAACTTCGCTCTGCTTCATAACCCAAATAGCATTTTAAGCAGCAATTATGGTGTTTATCCCCATATTTCGTCACCATGCAAGTCGCGGCGATAAGCTATTTATGTCGCAAATACGTATCTAGTTGTGCCAACGAGACGCGCAACGAGACCCATAGTGGGGAACACTTTTCAGCGGTTTGCGGCGCCGCAATTATAACGACAGGGACGTAATTAGTTGCCTCAAGCTTTATGCGCGAGCGTCATCTGACGGCATTATATCACACAATTACACAAATCATCGAGCGGGTTTTCTTTCTCCCTCGAATGCTTGCTAGTAAACAGAGATGAACAAATAAAAACGTAAGCAGAAGACGAACGAGAAAAATCTAATGGCGACAAATTAATGGAAACTTTTGTGGAGTGTTATTTTATAATGGACTTTTCTTCCGGTTGCATGTCGTGATTTTAATTGCCATTAAAATTTTTCGACAATATTGGATCTGAAGTTTAAACAGATTTTAATGGGCCATCAAATTATTTTGTTTTTAATCAAAAATTTCTTTAATTTTATTTTATCGGTAAAATTTTTTTTTCTTTTGCAATGAAATTTTGATGCCAATAAAATTATGCTGTTTCAAAAATGTCTGCTATCCACTTTTTATGCAACATCCTTCAGTCATTCGCCTGAAATAAGAAATTTAATTCTCGAAACGAAATCGTTTCCATCAAATGTCAGTGAGAAATATGGCGGCTGAAGGCATCAATTTTTTTTGGTGTTTCTCAGACGGGGAGCTTTAATGAAACTTTAGTGGCAGACTATTTCGACCCGAAAACCATCAAATGCTGCTCTATCGCTGCAGGAATTTTCATGAAGCCAATGTTGCCCCAAAGATGAACCGTGGGTCACCAATTTCCCCACTAAAGCAATTGTGGCTTTGCAGACGCATTATTAATCGGTGCGACGCGCTCGTCACTTCTTTCGCTTCTTTTACGCGGATGTGAATTATAGGTGTAAATTTTTAGCCCCGATTGCGTAAATTGCTGCATTTTAAAGCCGCAAAGAACAAATCTCATGTTCCCGTACTTTTCGATGCTATTTGGGAATGGTCTCTGCTCAGAGGTTCGATATAAAGCAAGGCTTGGAATCGAATCGGGAGCAGGAGCGCGTGCAGCTGCTCGAGAGGGTCTAGGAAAACAAACCGTGGAGGAATAAGTTTGGAAATTTCGGTGGAACATTTCCCATGGAGATATCTATAGAATATGCTTAGTATCCCAACAGAACGACGATGCTCGAGAGACGGTAATGAATCTGTCAAAGACTCGTCTCCAATCAGTCGGATCGCACATTTTTGAATTTGGTCCAACAGTTGTT